>CAWVQA010001440.1:10000-354000 GCA_963932145.1 Acanthosepion lycidas | reverse complement strand
TGTATACAACAAATATTCACCCCAAGACGCTGAAGGTCACGAGAGAGCCTCGCCCTGCGAGACTCCGACCTCAGGCCTCGGGCATACAGACTTGCTAACCAGAGAGACATGATGAAAACCGATTAGGGTTGCTCTCCTGCATTGAACATGGCCCGGGTCATGACAACGACGGCCTCTCCCAATGAACCAGTACCCATCTCACTCTTGATGGAACCATCAGGAGACAGGCCAATGTCCAAGGGGAAAGTTAATTTCAAGGCTCTATACAGGGAGGGGTGAACAAAAACTGGGAACCTCCCTGAACAAAATTGATGAAGTTTCTTCACGACGTCGTCCTCAAAGCAAGCCATGGGCGGGAAACTTCCGAAAGTTTCGTTGCACTCCACCATCATTGCCCATATCTGCTTACCAGGAACACCTGATCTGACAACGGTTAGGACCCTCTTTTCCTTTGGAAAATTACGAGGGTCCTCTACGTCCAAATTATTAATTTTGCGGAAGTTTATAAGAGTTTTCATATTTTCAACTTTTTTGCCATATATTAATGCCTTTTTTTCCACGTCTTTCGAGATTCGGCACACGTCTTCCCCTGTATTGTAAATGGGTGGGTTTTGATTTCTTCTTTTTTTTCCACGAATTCATCAGGTGAATCGGATGAAGGACTGCATTGTCTTTTATTTTTCTCAGTTTTATGGGGGCAATTGATGGGGGTTTTCTTAGGTGAAATATTTGGGGAAGGGATGGGAGATAATGATTTAGATGTTTTCTTTAGTGTTGTCATATGAGATTCGACTTTCCCTGAGGATTTGAAAATTGGAGGAGGTACTCTAGGGTGCTGTTTTGGGACAGGGGAAGACGGTGCCGAAAGGGAGATGCCAGATTTATTTCCAGTGTTTTGTCCTTTTAATGATTCCTTCAGCAGTAGTAATTTCTCCTTTTTCTCAAACGATGGCTCATACTTGACCAATTTTTCTCGGAGTTTCGCTGAATAGCTGACCGGAGAGTCGCCCATAGCACTGGTTGAGGGAGTGGGGCTGTCTGTGTCTTTTTCTGTTTTGGGTGTAGGACGAGGTCCCGCTGCCTGGGTCTTCCCTTTCGCCTTACCCACGACCTGCCATTCCCCCTCTTCCTTCTCCCTAACCGCACTAGCGGCGGGCAAAGACTTTTCGGGGAATGGGGGCTGATATTTAGACCCAACCGGGGGATTTTCCGCACCGGTCCTAGTCGCAGGCATGCCCACTACCGGCGAGACGGATTGAACAGACTCGACGAAAGGGGGATTTGGTTGGGCGGGGTCCAGAATATCAGAGACCTTCTTCTCTGTGCAGGAAGAGGAAAGTTGACCAATTTTTCCACACTGTCAGCATGCCGGTTTTCGACCCGTAACTATTATTGGCATTTTCTGGTCCTCTAAATCCAGACAGTTGGGGATGAAGAGGA
Organism: Acanthosepion lycidas; assembly: GCA_963932145.1. Classification (NCBI taxonomy): domain Eukaryota; kingdom Metazoa; phylum Mollusca; class Cephalopoda; order Sepiida; family Sepiidae; genus Acanthosepion; species Acanthosepion lycidas. Next base: position 352,560 of record CAWVQA010001440.1, on the reverse strand, counting down.
AGGCTTTTTGACTGATCATCAACTCAAAACTCCACCCCCGGTCAGATCGTCTGAGGAAGCACTGAGTATCTGTCCAAACTGCGACAGATAAGCGGCCAAATGCTCCCCGACAATCTGAGGAGGAACCTCGTATACGGAAACAGTGTTCTTCCGCCTGCCTTCATACTCAGTGCGCAATGTGAGGTCTTTTGTGATGAAGTCACGCGTTGAAGCTTCATCACAATCGGCAGGCGTGGGCAACAGTACGTCCCACATGAAGAAGCCTTTCCCTTTAATGACTCGCTGAGGTTTGATGCCCAGAGAAGTCAAGGCTTTAATGACAGTGTCTTTTGTGGAGCGACAAATCTTGCCCGAACGCTTGTCCAACATAAAGACTGGCACAATTCTTTTTTCAACTTCCTTTAGCTCCACGAGAGGACAAGAGCCTATCTGCTGTCACCAGATGTGCGTAGCTCTTGGCTTTCTCCAGGAACTCCGTCATGTTGACCTTACGTTTAGGCGGGGACTTCCAGCATGAGGGCGTCTCTCCGACCGCGTCATTATTCTTGGGAGTCTGATTTTCAGAGTTTCGGTTACATTCAGCCACCATATTTTCGTCTTGTCGTTTACTTACGGAACTTTGGCCGTTATCAGCTACCATACTTTTGTCTTGTGAAACTTTATCGGTTTCGGAATTTTGGCCAACTTGGGCTTCCATACCTTCTTCTTGTAAACTGGTTTCTGTTGTAGAATTTTCGCCATTAGTGGCCACCATACCTTCTTCTTGTAAAGTGGTTTCTGTTGTAGAATATTCGCCATTGGCGGCCACCATACTTTTTCCAGGACTACTTTTTACTTTTACATTTTGAGAAGAATTTGGATTCAATTTTTGGAGGTCTTCTACATCTATTTCAGTTTTCTTCTCGGAAGTATTGTCAGGAGGGTCATTTTTCTTTTCTTTTTTTTGTGCCAAACAAGTTTTTTCTAGTCGTTCTACCCATATTCTCTTTTCAGACAAAATATATTTTTTTTAATTTCTTTTCACAATAACAAAATATATAATTAAACAAAAGAAGAAGAAAAAAGAAAATTTTATATGAAAACAAACAGATAAACACGCAAAAAATTGGTCACAAAGGAATACGTACAAAAAAGACAATGAACGTAAAAATAAACAATTAACAGCTACAAATTATAGACAACCAGTACACGAACGAGAAAAAGACAAATTAAAGAAGAAAATAAACAAAAGGAATCTTTTTATACAATCATATAACAGAAAGTACGGAACAAAAAGTAACAAATTCACAAAAACAATATGACTGTACTAGAAAATTCTAGTCATCCCGACGAACGATAACCATAGAAAATAAAAACGAAAATTTACAATTAACAAACCAAAAACTTAAACGATAGAACACAGAATATTTAACAAATGTTAAACAGGGAACGACAAAGAACAAGTAACATGTAGAAATAAAATGTGAACAAATAAAGCACGACGTAGAATAAGACGTACAATTAAAGCGGGGAGGGGAATTAAAGAAAAGTAAAAATATAATCAAATAATAAATAAAAGAAACAAAAATTTTAAAGAAACAAAAATGGGTCAAAATAAAAAAAAGTAGCCAAAACAGCTTGGTTTTGCATGTAAAACACAATATTTTTCAAATGTTTGTAAAACAAAATTTCTAATATAACTTAGAGAAATCTATTGAAACGTGTTAAAATCAATATATTTTAATCGATACCATATTGATTTTCAATAATTTTATTAGATTTCTGATGTTTAAAAGGAGCCATTTCAATTTTCACACAGGAGAGTTTAACGTTGAAAAAGTAGCCAAAACAGCTTCGTTTTGCATGTAAAACACAATATTTTTCAAACGTTTGTAAAACATAAAATTTGTAATATAACATAGAGAAAACTATTGAAACGTGTTATAATCAATATATTTTGATCGATACCAAATAATTTCAATAATTTCATTGGTTTTCTAATGTTTAAAAAGAGCAATTTCAATTTTCACACAGGACTGATTAACGTTGAAAAAGTAGCCAAAACTGCTTGGTTTTGCATGTAAAACTCAATATTTTCAAACGTTTGTAAAACATAAAATTTGTTATATAACTTAGGGAAAACTATTGAAACTTGTTAAAATCAATATATTTTTCTCGATACCATATCGATTTTCAATAATTTTATTGGGTGTCTAATGTTTACAAAGAGCAATTTCAATTCTCACACAGGCGTGTTTAACTTTGAAAAAGTAGCCAAAACAGCTTGGTTTTGCATGTAAAACTCAATATTTTTCAAACGTTTGTAAAACATAGAATTTGTAATATACCTTAGAAAAAACTATTGAAACACGTTAAAATCAATATATTTTGATCGATACTATATCGATTTTTAATAATTTTATTGTTTTTCTCACGTTTAACAAGAGCAATTTCAATTTTCACATAGGAGTGTTTAACGTTGAAAAAGTAGCCAAAACAGCTTGGTTTTGCATGTAAAATTGAATATTTTTCAAACGTTTTAAAGCATAAAATTTGTAATATAACTTAGAGAAAATATTGAATCTTGTTAAGAATCAATGTATTTTTCTCGATACCATAGTGTGACGTCACCCCGTCTGAAACCGCGCCGTGCTGTCCTGTCCTATCCTGTCCTGTGACGACCAATGGGACTTGGTATTGGTCGCGGCACCAAATATGACGTTCTAACATTTTGCTGATGGGAATCTGGTTAGATTCGGTATCAGCCTTGTCGTTCCCAGTTCGCCTCCAACGTCTGATTACCGAAGTAACTGTTTTGATTTCTAGTCTAACCTACGCACGTTGTGATTTGATCTTAGGTAGACGAAATCAATCAGTCGCCGGGCCGTAATACAAGCCGAGTTCGAACAAGGGTAATACCGCACAAGTATATGTAAAAGAAAATAAAGTAACAACTCGTAAAGTTCAAATGTGTTAAAAAAAGGATAACAATATTTTATATCTGGTTACTGAATATAGGACTGCGTCTTTCTCCCAAACCGCTAATATGGATTCGTGACACTTTGTGTTTGTTAGGCGACTCTTAACTTCTTAAATTGTTCTTTTAAGAAACTGGTTTTGGTGTATCTTCAGGCGATATTCGTAAAACTTGTTTTGGCGGTGTGAGTCTAAGTTGTTCCTCAAAATAAATTGTTCTTGGTTAGAAGTTGAGGTCGAGAATGCGTGGATCTTAAGTCAGCTTTCTGCAAGGCGGGTCTCTGCAATTCCAACTCAACTGACTCAACTCAACTGCCGTCCACTCGCTGCGATTCTGCTTATATGGATGCCGACCAAAACCGAGGTGGGCCTGTCGGGGTTTGAGGTCCCTTATAATTCTAAATCCGCATTAAGAGTTTTCTTTGCTTTCGGTCAGGAAAATCCACCACTTTCCATTTTTGGCAATCTTTAATTTCTAGTTTAAGGGAATCGTCCTCCCAAATTATTCCTTTCTCATATTGGTATCTCATACCAATCTCTTCAGAGGCGTCAACAGGTTTACCCTCTCTCTCACAGTGACATCTCACACCGATCCCTTCAGGGGGCGTCAACAGGCCTCCCCTCCTTCTTCACATGATTACCTTCGCCTACCGCTCACGCCACCATTCAGCAGCGTGGGTGTGGCCGGACTGGCCTCAGTTCAAAATTATCTCCCAAAGAAAAAAATTTATCTTTTTTTTTTTTCTTTTCTTTCTTTTCCTTGAACAGATCCCTACGACTCGCGGTGTGGTCTCTAATCTTAACCGAATGCCGCCTGAAACTCGTCAACGCGATTTTCGCCAGATTTTCGTGGGTGGTCATCTGGCGACTTTGCACCCTGGTGCCAATTATTCATTCCGATAAAATAATTTTTTTATCATGGTCAGCTCCGACACAAAACAGGTACTCTTCTAAAAAACCAATTGATATCTCCTTGGGGGTGGTCCAGCGGACATTTTTCTCGGTCAGTGCATGACCTAATTAATATTATCTCTTAGCACTCTGTCCTGTAGGCCACTTGTCCAATTTGAAACTTTCATTATTGCCATGGGCAGATGGCTATATCTTATTCGCCGCCCCGTAACATAAATCAATTTAAATCTGGTAACTTACTTTCTTCGCTATTGAAAATAAAATCTTTACCACTTTTCTTTGTTAGAAAAAATAACATCGTTCAGTGTCTTTTCGTGATAGCTTCTTATCACCTAATTTAATTCTCGCCTCTCTTTTCTTTTCTACACAACCATAAATAGTGTCACATATCGATTTTCAAAAATATTATTGGTTTTCTAATGTTTACAAAGAGCAATTTCAATTTTCACACAGGAGTGTTTAACTTTCAAAAAGTATCCAAAACATCTTGGTTTTGCATGTAAATCTGAATGTTTTTCAAAAGTTTGTAAAACATATAATTAGTAATATAACTTAGAGAAAACTATTGAAATTTGTTAAAATCAATATATTTTTAGCGATACCATATCGATTTTGAATAATTTCATTGGTTTTCTAATGTTTACAAAGAGCAATTTCAATTTTCACACAGGAGCGTATAACGTTGGAAAAGTAGCCAAAACTTCTTGGATTTTCAAGTAAAACTCAATATTTTTCAAACTTTTGTAAAAACATAAAATGTGTTATATAACTTAGAGAAAACTATTGAAACGTGTTAAAATCGATATATTTTGATCGATACCATATAGATTTTCAATAATTTTAGCAGTTTTCTAATGTTTAAAAGGAGCCATTTCAATTTTCACACAGTAGAGTTTAACGTTCAAAAAGTAGCCAAAACAGCTTTGTTTTGCATGTAAAACTCAATATTTTTCAAAACTTTGGAAAACTTAACATTTGTAATATAACTTAGAGAAAACAATTGAAATGTGTTGAAATCAATATATTTTTATCGATACCGTATCGATGTTGAATAATTTTATTGGTTTTCTAAAGTTTACAAAGAGCAATTTCAATTTTAACCCTGGAATGTATAACGTTGAAAAAGTAGCCAAAACAGCTTCGTTTTACATATAAAACTCAATATTTTTCTAAGGTTTGTAAAACATAAAATTTGTAATATAACTTAGAGAAAACTATTGTAACGTGTTAAAATCAATATATTTTTATCGATACCATATTGATTTTCAATAATTTTATTGGTTTTCGAATGTTTACAAAGAGCAATTTCAATTTTCACACAGGAGTGTTTGACGTTGAAAAATAGCCAAAACAGCTTGGTTTTGCATGTAAAACTCAATATTTTTCAAACGTTTGTAAAACATAAAATTTGTAATATAACTTAGAGAAAACTATTGAAACTTGTTCAAATTAATATATTTTGATCGATACCATATCGATTTTCAAAAATTTTATTGGATTTCTCTTGTTTATAAATAGCAATTTAAATTTTCATGCAGGTGTGTTTAACTTTCAAAAAGTAGCCAAAATAGCTTGCTTTTGCATGTAAAATTCAAGACTTTTCAAACCACTTGTAAAATATAAACTTTGTAATATAACTTGATGAAAACTGTCTAAACTTGTTTAAATCAATATATTTCGATCAATACCTTATCGATTTTCAATAATTTTATTCGTTTTCTATTAAGAGCAATTTAAATTTTCAAGCAAGCGTGTTTAACGTTCAAAAAGTAGCGAAAATAACTTGCTTTTTCATGTAAAATTCAATTGTTTTCAAACCTAACGTTTTGAAAACTGATCGAACTTGTTCACCTCAATATATTTTGAGCGATACCATATCGATTTAGAATAATATTATTGGTTTTCTATTTTTTATAAAGAGCAATTTATATATTCAAGCAAGCGTGTTTAACGTTCAAAAAGTAACCAATATAGCTTGCTTTTGCCTGTAAAATTCAATATTTTTCAAACCTTTGTAAAACATCATCTTTGTAATATAACTTTAAGAAAACAGTTGAAACTTGTTTGAATCAATATATTTTGAATAATACCATATCGATTTTCAATAATTGTATTTGTTTTCTATTTTTATAAAGAGCAATTTTAATTTTCAATCAAGCGTGTTTAACGTTCAATAAGTAGCGAAAATAACTTGCTTTTGCATGTAAAATTCAATAGTTTTCAAACCTTTGTAAAACATAAACTTTGTAATATAACTTTGTGAAAACTGTCGAAAATTGTTCAAATCAATATATTTTGATCGATACCATATCGATTTTCAATAATTTTATTGTTTTTCTAGTTTTATAAAGAGCAATTTAATTTTTCAAGCAACCGTGTTAACGTTCAAAAAGTAGCCAAAATAGCTTGAGTTATTATGTAAAATTCAATACTTTTCAAACCTTTGTAAAACAAACTTTGTAATATAACTTTGTGAAAACTGTTGAAACTTGTTCAAATCAATATATTTTGATCGACACCATATCGATTTTCAATAATTTTATTGGCTTTCTATTGTTTACAAATAGCAATTTAAATTTTCAAGCAAGCGTTTTTGAACGTTCAAAAAGCAGCCAAAATAGCTTCCTTTTGCATGAAATACTCAATAGTTTTCAAACCTTTGTAAATATTATAATGCCAATTAAATCTTTGAATATCGACATTATATCGATCGATAAATATTTATTTTCACAAGTTTCAACAGTTTTCACAAAGTGAGATTAGAAATTTTATGTTTTACAAATATTTGAGATTTTCTTGCAAAAGCAAGCTGTTTTCGCTAATTTTTGAACGTTAAACTCACTTTCTTGAAAATTTAAATTGCTATTTGTAAACAATAGTCAACCAATAAAATTATTGAAAATAGATATTTTATCGATTGAAAAATATTAATTTTCCCAAATTTAAACAGTTTTCACAAAATTATTCACAAATTTTATATTTTAGAAAGGTTTGAAAAATATTGAAATTTACTACGAAAATGAATCAGTTTTACCTACTTTTTGAACGTTAAACACGCTTGCTTCAAAATTTACATTGCACTTTGGAAACATTAGATAGCCAATTCAATTATTGGAATTCTATATGGCATCGATCGAAAAATATTTATTTTCTCATGTTTCCACAGTTTTCACAAAGTTATATTTCAATTTTCATGTGTTACAAAGGTTTGAGAAATCTTTAGATTTACTTGCAAAAGCAAGCTGTTTTGGATACTTTTTGAATGTTAAACACGCTTACTTGAAAATTTGATTTGCTATTTAGAAACTTTAGAAAGCCAATTAAATTATTGAAAATCGATATTGTGCTGATCGAAAAATATTTATTTTCACAACTTTCAACATTGTTCCCTAAGTTATTTTACAATTTTTTTGTTTTACATATGTTTGAAAAATATTGAGTTTTACTTGCAAAAGCAAGCTTTTTTCGCTACTTTTTGAACCTTAAACACGCTTCTTTGAAAATTTAAATTTCTATTTGGAAACATTAGAAAGCGAATAGTATTATTGAAAATCGATATGGTATCGATCAAAATATATTGATTTTCACAAGTTTCAACAGTTTTCACAAAATTATCTTACAAATTTTATGTTTTATATATGTTTGAAATATATTGATTTACTAGCAAAATGAAGCAGTTTTAACTATTTTTTGAATTTTAAACTCGCTTGCTTGAAAATTTACATTTCTTTTTGGAAACATTAGAAAGCCAATTCAATTATTGAAAATCGATATGGTATCGATAAAAATATATTGTTTTTCACAAGTTTCAAAAGTTTTCACCGATTTATTTTATGTTTTTCAAGGATTTAAATACATTGATATTTACTTGCAAATGCAAGCTGTTTTGTCTACTTTTTGAACTTTAAACACGCTTGCTTGAAAATTTAATTTGCTACATGAAAACTTTTGAATACCAATAAAATTAATCTACATCGATATGGTATCGATCGAGAAATAAACAGAAAACACGAAATAAAATATCATATGGTTCAACCTACATTACAGCCAAAACGTAAACACTAACGTAGAAAAATATTCTTCAATTTCTTACACAAACCCTTCCCGGAATCTAGCACCCTACAAATAATATTCAACAAAAACACAGTAAATTCTGCTACAGTTGCAGCGAGAACATAGCACAAATAATTAAATAGCACAACAGGAAAATTATCAACAAGCCACACGAACAAATTAAGCCCATGTGCAACTGCAGACTAAAGACCGAATGTCCCTTAAACGGTAATTGTTTACAAAACAACGTAATATACCAAGCTACAATACAATCACCAGATAATAAAGAAAAAGTATACAAAGGAATAACTGAAGGACCCTGGAAACAAATAAATTATGCACACAAAACATCTTTCACAAATAGTAAATATGCGAACAGCACAATGCTTTCTAATTATATCTGGGAAATTAAAAACAAAACGCACATCACACCAAAAATATCTTGAAAAATAATGAAAATTTCATCAACCTACAAAAACCTATCAAAAACTTGTAAACTTTGCTTGGAGGAAAATATAGCTATCATTACCTTCCCAGACTAAAATAAATTATTAGATAAAAGATCCGTGTTCATCTCAAAATGCAGACATGAAAACAAATTTTTACAACGTTACTTAGAAATCGAAAACGGAAAAAATAAAAATAAATAAACAAAATGACAATAAAATAAGCAAAATAAATTAACCCAAACAAATTACCATATCACACCTGTTAGAATAGACGAAATAGAATTTAAAAAATAAGAAACAAAATCAATGAACCGTAATAATAAAGTAAATGATAAACTAATTATCAAACCATTATGACCAAAATATAGACTATAAAAATCAAAACAAAATTCGGACGAAAAAAATAGCTATAACTGTTATATAACGATAAAAAAATACTACGTTTCTTAAAAATCGAAAACAAATAAATAATAACAAGTAATATGAATTGATCTAAATTCATCCAAATAAATAAAGTAACAAACCGATCCCAACAGACTAACCGTTAGAAAAACAAATAAAGATAACCAATTCAAATAAATACATGAAGTAATGAACAAATTAAAAACTGTTCCCGCCAAAATAATAGTTAGGATAAACTACCAAATTCAACCCCAAAATTGAATATATAGCTTTAATTACCTTCCCAAATCAAAACAAAACTATTAAATAAACGATATAAACAAATTTTTACTACGTTAATAAAAGTACTGAGAAAAAGAAAAAATTTTAAAATAAATATATATATATATAAGATAAGAAATAAAAAATATAAATAAATAAAAACAAGCAAAATAATTTAACACAAATAAATAAATAAACAAATGGTAAAATAACCGCCAAAATAGACTACCCACAATGAACCACTGACCCGTATATATAAATAGCCGAGAAAAATAGAAGCACTCGTGGCCTGACGATTGCAGTCCGCCTTCTTTGACGTTTTGTCGTTATTTTTTTTGACCGTTGCTGACAGCTCTTTATCGCCCGACTCTTTTTGTTTGCGTTTGAACTTCATTTTGGTTAAGTTTGTTTATTTTATTATTACCTTTTTACGACTGTTTTGAAAAAGTTTTTTGATTTTGCTTTCTTCTTTCCATTTTATTTTTAACCCCCATTAATTTTTGCTCTTTTTCTTTTTATTCTAGTTTTTGCTTTTTGATTTTCATTTTTACCCCCTTTAATTTTTTGCTCTTTTTTCTTATTATTCTAGTTTTCCCTTTTGATTTTCATTTTTACCCCCTTTAATTTTCGCTCTTTTTTCTTTTATTCTAGTTTTCCTTTTTGATTATCATTTTCTTTAATTTCTTTTTAAATCTATTCTGTGTTTCGCTTTATTTTTTGATTAATTTTAATTTATTGTTATTTATTTAATTTTTTCTTTCCTTCCTTTGATTTTTACGTGTTTTTGTTTGTAATTGTTGTATTGTCCAATTTATCTGTGTATTTTTCTTTTGTTTCTTGGTTCGACTCGATTTATTTTAGTGTCGGCCATTTTGATTTTTTTTAACTAGCTTTGGCTATTGTCCACGTTTCGTATTTTCTTTTGTTTATTGATTCGACTCGCTTTTCTTTTTGTTTTATTGTTTATTTTCCTTATCGTGCTTTCTTTTATTGTTTCGCCTTTAGGCGATATTTGTCCTTTATTGTTTTTTCTAATTTTTATTGTATTTTTTAAATTTGTTATACGTATAAGTGAAACTTGTTTTATTTGTTCTCTCTCGTCATGTAAATTTGTGTGTGTATGTGTGTGTGTGTGTGTGTGTGTGTGTGTGTGTGTGTGTGTGTGTGTGTGTGTGTGTGTGTGTGTGTGTGTTATTTTATTTATTCATTGCTGTCTCGCTTTCGGGTGAGCCTGTTTATTTTCTGACTGTTAATTTATTTATTTAATCCTTTTTTTACTTTCGCCTATAAGGCGAAACTTGTTTAACTATTTCCCGCCACTTTTCACCTTTCCCTCCTCTTTAAAAAATGGATAAGAAGGAAAAAAAAGTAGCTTCTTTTTTAATTTTAAAGAAAAAAGCTAAAATCGCTTCTTTCCGTAGAACATTTAGGATGCACCTATTTAACCTAAAAAAAGATCCGCCGGATAAGGATAATAGTGAAGAATATCCCGCTCTTCCCACAGTACCTACTAACGAAGAAATTGTAGAAGTACTCAAAAAAGCCTCCAAAAATACGGAGGCCGAAAAGAGCAACAATGTAAACCAGAAAAATGACAACTCAACTGCTAATACAGAGGCCGGGGAATCACCCTCTTGTTGGAAGTCCCCTCCTAAATGCATTATTGATAATGCGGAGTTCGTGGAGCGTACCAATGGTTACGCACACCTTGTGGTGAAAGGTGGGCTCTTGCAGGATCCAATAGAAAAAAGAATAGTGTCAGTTTTTGTCGTTGACAAGCGTTCGCGCAAAATTTGTCCTTCGACACAGTGTGCAAATCACTGGAGTCCCTGGGGTTTAAGCCCGTACGAATTGTTATGGGCAAGGAATTTTTCATGTGGGACGTGCTGTTACACACCGCCGAAGACTGCATAAGAGCCACAACCAGGGATCTTATAATGAAGGAACTGATCCTTCGTGCGGCATTCTTGTCCCAATACGGGGAGATTCTGATTGGGGGATGGAGCTTTGATATGATGCTCGATCGTAACGCCTTCGGCTCTATCCCCAACTGTCTTGACGTTGGTGACCTGAAGCTGCCGGTCATTGTGACCGGCCGTAAACCAGTTTGATGGAAGTGTGGAGTGACTGGTCACCTCTCCTCTTCCTGCCCAGAGAAGAAGGCCTCTGGATCTCAGGTCCCAATCGACCAATCGATCAAAGCCCCCATTCCCCGAAGAGCCACTGCAAGTGCGGTGGAGGAGAGGGAAGAGAGAGAATGGCAGGGTCAGAAGGAAGCGTCAGACAGCGGGGCCTCAGTCCCCTGAAGCCGCGGGGACTAAAGAGACTCACAGCCCCACTCCCTCAGACAACAGTAAGGGCGATGCCCCGGCCTCTATTCAGACCATCGAAGATCTACAAAGAAAGTATGATCCTGGTTACGTTAAAACCGAAAGAATTCTGAAAAACAAACTAGATCAACAAAGAAAAGGAAAATCGTCTCCAACCAAGAACTCTCTCACCACGCAGTCTTCACAGCCCTCTACATCCCGTCTACCAAAGTCCCCCTCTACGAAGAAATCCACTCCCTCCACATCCTCCGACCCACCACCTTCTCCCCGTCCCACAACCACCCTTTGTAGAGGGATGTCTTCACTTGCTTCTCCTTCCACTTCTGCCCAGTCCAAAATCCCTCTCAGTAGAGACCCGAGCCCATTTAGACAACCATATACACCCGGCAATACCCCCAGTCCTTCTCCTATTAAATCTCCTGTAATGCCCCCTCCAGTTAAAAAAAAAGGCACAGAAGCCCCACTCATGATTCTACAGGAGAAGAAAAGAAAAAACCAAAACACATCTATGATCCAGGTACTGATGTCTGTAAAATTTCTCCATTACACGCGGAGAAGGCCAAAGACTATGGCAACAGAATTAAAAACTTGAAGTATCTGCTATCGATAAAGCAATTTGGTGATAAAGATATCGATGATCCAAATAATTTCCCAAACGCCCAAAGAATATTAACAGTCAGATCAGAGACTGTGGCGAAACAGATTTGGGCCATGTTGGACGAGGCAATGACTTCGTTCAGCATGACCCCGCCCATTGCCATTGTTGAAAATGAAAAATTAAGAAAAATGAAGCAATTTTGTGCAGGGAGGGTCCCGGTTTTCGTTCACCCCTCCCTTTATAGAGCACTAAAATTGAATTTCCCCTGAGACATCGGCGGAATCTCCCAAGACGGTACCATCAAAACTGAGATGGGCCATGGGTCTATGGGGGTGGCTGTCGGTATCCTTACCTCGGCTATGTTTAATTAAGGTAAACAACCCTAGTCGGACTTCTCTATGGCACTCTGGTTAGCTAGTTTAAATGTCCGAGGCCTGAGGTTAGAATCTCACAGGGCGAGGCTTTCTCGCGACGTTCATCACCTCGGGGGGAATGTTTGTTATGTGCAAGAGACCCGGTTTTCTTCTCATGACCGTGAGGACGTGCTGTCTAGGGGGTTCTCCCTTTATTCAGCATGTTTTGATGGTCGTTCGAGGGGTGTCTCTTGGTTAGTGAGCAAGTCTTTGGAGGCTGCGTGTACTCTTGTCTTCGCAGATCCGGTGGGCAGGCTTTGTGTGCTGGACGTTACCATAAAGGATAAGACTTTGCGTCTCATTGGGGTTTATGCGCCCAATATCTATGCTGAGCGACCTGCTTTGTTTCGGCAGATCGAGCCGTTTTTGACGACATCTCGTCGGGTAGTTTTAGCGGGGGATTGGAATGCCGTCCTTGACCCCGATATAGATCGGATAGGGCAAAAACCGGGTACTAACAATCCTGATGTGAAGGCATTTCGGGACATTATCGGTGGGTTTGATCTTGTCGATAAGTACCGGAATGAGCACCCTCGGTGGGTAGCATGGACTTGGACAAATAGTGGTAACTCGGCTCCTAGGACCTTGACCGAGTCTTAGTTAAGAGAGTCGATGTAGGGCTCTTAGGATGTCCAAGTTTCCATTATATAGTTTATTCGGTCATAGGCTTGTACGGGTAGATAAGCCTAAGGTTAGGTTGGCTGGTTACTGGAAATTTAACTGTTCATTACTTGGTGAGCAGGGTTTCCGGGAACAGCTGCTACTAATGATACAGAGGGAATTGACGGGGCGGTTTTAGGGAACGCCTGGTGGGATAAATTAAAATAAAAAATTAGAACGTTTGCTGCCGATTTTAGTCGTCGGCTCAATCTAGATAGATTAGCGACGCAAACAGCTTTAGAAGAAAAAGTTGATCGGGCAGTGAAATCCCGTGTTAGTGGGAAAATAGCCTTAGCTAAGGCAGAGTTGTCCTCCTTGCTTATCAAGAAGGATCAAGCTCTGGTAGTTAAAGCTAGGTTAAAAAGAATGTCCTCTGGGGCGACGAATATGGCCGCAGAATGGCGTGCAGAGGAAAATCGGAGCGCGTCTCGGCGGTATATCGCTTGCGTCACATTGCCGGATAAGTGGACCGTGACTACAAACGCGGGCACATGCGAGGCCTTTCGAGATTACTTTCAGGATCCTTTCACCAGGGAGCCCGGTCTGAGCCCTGCTTGGTTCGACGCCTATTTGGCCGACTTTCCCTGCCTCGAGACAGCTGAAGCGGCTGGGTGCGAGGGTCCTATCACAGAGGCGGAAATCTGGGAAGCGTTGAAACAGGTTGGCCTGGATAAATCTCCGGGACTAGATGGTCTTCCCTACGAAGTGTACTTGAGGCTGTCGCCCGTTTTTGTTCCTTTGCTGGGACTGATTTTCAACCCCTGGATGAAGCAGGGGTCTATAGCTCAACGCTTCTCCAGGGATGTGATCAAGTTTCTGCATAAGGACAAGAACGGTGGGGATGGGTTAGGGAATTTTCGCCCTTTAACCATGTTAAACACTGAGTTAAAGATTTTGGCGAAGATCTTAGCTATCCGTTTGCAGCTTGTCCTGTCTGGTCTGATTGGCTCCGAACAGACGTGTGCTGTGAAGGGCAGGACTATTCAGGATAGCCTTCATATGGTACGCTTGATCTTAGAACAAGTCGATACTGGAGCTGCGCTGATCAATTTAGATCAGTCCAAGGCCTTCGATAGGGTTGACCATCGTTTTCTGGAGGCTGTCCTTTCGGCCGCCGGTTTTGAAGACGACTTTCGCTCCTGGATCCGACATTTGTATGCGACCCCCGGTGCGCTGGTGGAAGTGAATGGGGTAAGATCGAAGCCTTTCGTATTGTCTCGATCCATTCGACAAGGTTGTCCGCTTTCGCCTCTGCCTTACCGTCTTGCGTTGGAACCATTCCTTCGCAAGTTAAAGGCGAATCCGGTCCTGCGTGGAATTTCTCTGCCTGGGGCTACCACCTCAGCCAGCTATTCTGCCTATGCTGACGACGTTTCGGTTCTTGTGTCGAGCAGGGCCGAGATTGACGAAGTCAGCAATGATATCAGTGGTTATGAGATGGTGACAGGGGCCAAGATCAACAGCGATAAGTCTGTTGGATTGCGGTTGGGTTCGTGGAAGGGAGTTTCTCTTCCCGGACCTTTCCTCTGGACGGATGGGCCGGTCAAGATACTCGGCGTCTGGTTCGGTCCGGATCTCCAGTTGGAAATGAATTGGTCGGAGGTACGAGAGAAGGCCGAGACCGCGGTTAATCTGTGGTCTCGAAGGAAACTTTCCTTGAAGTGGAGGGCGGAAGTATGTGTTTCACACATCTACCCGATTCTCCTTTACCGACTCTCTGTACTTCCACTTCCGTTTACCCCACTAATATTATTAGTAAGGCTCTTGTTCTCTTTCTTGTGGAGAGACAAGGCCGCTATGGTGTCTCGGGAGATCTGTTGCCTTCATATCGCTGAGGGCGGTCTGGGTATGCCTAGCATTGAGATTCGTCAACATATGCTTTGCATCGCTTTCCTAGACCGAATGTGTCGCGAATCGGATGAGGAGGGAGCCTTCTGGAAGGAAGATGGCCGTAGAAACTTCCCATCCCTGAGAAGTGTGCACTCGTGCGAGGAGGAGGCCCGCCGTTTACCCCGAGCCGAATTCTCATTCTATCACGAATGTCGTCGTGCTCTGAAACGCCTCTTACGGGCAACAGATGGCCTCTCCAAGTTGTATCAAGTGTTAGTCAGGGGGGCGTTCTGGATAGTCTGATTGGCGAGCTCGCTCTTACGAGGCAGCAGGCTCGCTCAATATAGCCTTGGACGCCTGGGTTGAAATGCCTCACAAACGATGAGCCATCAGTCACCTGGCTGGTGATTCGTAGAGCCCTCTTGGTCGGCAAAAGACTTTGTTCAGCGGGCTTGGAGAATTCTCCAAACTGCCGGCGCTGTGTTAGGGAAGTCGAGACCATTCGTCACGCCTTCTTTCAATGCAGGGTGGTAGTGCCGTTGTGCAAGTTTGTTGATGGCCTCATGGTTCGCATGCTGCGCGGAAAGTCCTTTGTCCTTGAGGCCGTTTCTGTTTGTAGCAATGTGGTGCCGCATATGACGAAGGCTGAACATTATGTGTTCTGTTGCTTACTAGGTGTTATGAGAGTCGTGATTTGGACGACGCGTCAGAAGGAATTCTATGATGGCGAGAGTTCACTTCTTCCCAACTGATCTTGTTCTTTAAGCATCAGCTTAAAGTCAAGATTAGGACGGAAAGGCGACGGCTCACCTCATCAGAATTTGGCACAAGGTGGGTGAATCGTGCGCGTTTGTGTCGAGTAAAAGGGGCTGACCTTGAGTGGCATTTTGATGCCGGTTAGGCATCAGGATATTGTTTTCCTGGGTTGAACTTGGTTCTAAGCTAGGGTAGGTTTTTGGTTTTGATATTTTTAGTTTTTTCTTTTCTTTTTCTGTAAACTTAGCTAGGGTGTGTTTGCTCATTGCACCCCCATTTTTCTCTCCGCTTTTCTTTTCCTTTAGTTTAACTCCCCATCCCCTCGTTAGGTGGTCAGTGATTTCGGTTCTCTAGTGAATGCGGGACGACATTCGTTTCGAAGGTGTGTTTTTTCGTATTTGTTGTTGGTGAGGTGGCTAATATGGATCTCCAACATTCTACGTTTCAATTAGCAAATTCACAAATGGAACTAGAACAGTCTACCCCAGTGAGCGAAATAAAGAGTTCAGTTCGAAATTCCAACCACCTGAAGAAGGCCGGAGCGTACAACGACCGAAACGTTGTGATAAATATGGCAACAAAGATGAGGACAATAGTCCGAATAATGTAAATAACAATTTACTTTAAATTTATGCATGCACATTCCTCTATATACAGAAAAATTCCAATTATGAAAAAATTTAGTTTAGTTTTTCCTTCCACTTGTGCTGTTAGGTGCCGTGCGGAGACAGTTGTCTGTCTGAAGTAAGGTGAGTGGCTTGCAGGAGAGATATCTTGTGTGCTCTGTGGGTGTCTGCCACTGAGTCACTCCAGCATCTTTTTGGTCTGCATCATTCTCTCCAGGCAGAGTACCTAAGGGTGTATGCTCATAGGGCTGGTTGGTTGATAGGCATATGAGTGATGTGTCTAAACCACTTGATCCTCTGTTGTTCAATGTGTTGTATGATTGGTATTGCTCCTACCATATCTCTTGTTGCCTCATTCCTGGTCTTATCTCATTTGGTCTTGTTCACTGTTTTCCTCAGGCATTTCATCTCAAAAGTGATCAGTTTCCTCTCAAGGGTTTTTGTTAGGGGCCATATTTGATATGTCAGCATTGGTAGGAAAATGGCATTGATAAGATTTGCCTTGGTGCTCTGGGAAATGCTAGGATGTTTTAGAAGAGGAGCAAGTTGGTAACTGATTGTGTTGACTTTCTGACATCTGGGCTCGATTTCTCTGTATAGTTTGCCATTTTCGGTAAATATGTTGCCCAGATATTTGATTGATTCCATTGATGTCCAGTTTTTCTGGTCTCTTGGTGACAGTCATGACCTTGTTCAGTATCTTCATGTCATATTTCTATCAGCTTGAGTTGCGTTGATCAGTGTGTTACTGCAGCTAGATCCTGTCGTTGTTCATCATTGTCTGGTCATCAGTGAACATGAGTTTGTTGAGTGCCTCAGGATCTGGATTGGTCTCCTTTGTAATCTGGTCCATATAGATCACAAACAGTAAAGGAGAGAGATTGCAGCCTTGCCTAACCCCAGATTATACTAGAAACCAGTCAGACCTTCCACTTACTGTGTGTTAGTGCATATGGTCTAAAAGGAGAATTCTAAAATAAAAATTCAAAAATTAAAATAAATATTAAAATGTATATATAAAAAATATTTAAAATGAAATTTATTTACAAAGCTTATTGCCTTAAAAATCATTATTTTGCAGAAATACACTGATTGAGTATTTATTTTTTGTTTTTGAGAAATTTTATCTATTATTATATTAATTACACACTATATAATTGTACCTATTAACCTAATTCAATTACCAATACAACTAACATGTAACATGTTATTCTTTTGTGTTACTATCTATCAACATCAGGAAGTACAAAACATTAACAAAAGCTGAAACGACTTCAGAATGATCAAGCACTTGTAAAAGATGTATTACTTAAAAAATAAGTGTAGACAGAATCTGACATATCTGTCTATATCTCTGAGACATTACTCGGACTGTTATCTTCATCTTTATTGCCACATTCACAACATTTCAGCCATTGTATGCCCCAGCCTTCTTCAGGTGATTGGAATTTTGAACTGAACCCTTTATTTTGTCCACCAGAGTAGATTGTTCTAGTTCCACGTGCCATGACTCTTCCGGATGTCTCGGTTATTTCCCGTTAACTCAACTCTCCAAGTTTTGGTTCACCACTGCTGTGACCTGGTATTGAACTTGCAACTCTTTGGGTATAGTGACTCCTAATGTCTCAGCAACCATTTTCACCAGTGCTCATATTACAATTTTTTCTGTTAATATTTAATGCATTTTTTACCAGAGCTTATATTGCAATTTTTGTTGTTATTTATTGCTTTTCTCTAGATTTTTATTACTGGTTCCCATATTGTATTCAATTTTATGCTCAGATTTTTGTGGTCTAATATATGTGCCGATTCCTTAGGTTTTCATGTTTTCAGTCTATTATTTCAACCTTATTCCACAGAGGGTGGTGACCTCCTCTTTCCCTGGATATGT
Source organism: Acanthosepion lycidas (assembly GCA_963932145.1). Classification (NCBI taxonomy): domain Eukaryota; kingdom Metazoa; phylum Mollusca; class Cephalopoda; order Sepiida; family Sepiidae; genus Acanthosepion; species Acanthosepion lycidas. The sequence continues at coordinate 334,424 of CAWVQA010001440.1, read as the reverse complement.
GGTCAGCTACGTCTGACTTGTTCTTGTAGTCTTATCTTAAGAGAATGGCTTGTTTCTCCTTTGTATTTCTTGCTACGGCTGCATGGGATGGTGTACACACAGCCCTTAATCATGATCTCCTCTTACTCAAAAGAGGTGTCTCTAAAGTATTGAAGCACTTTTGAAGGTTGTCCTGATGTTATATGGACTATAGATCTTTTGTATTTTCTCCCTTTGTGGACTGAAGCTGTTTTTTGAGTGTTGTTATCCTCTTGTACACTTCTATCCCAGTTTGTCAGAGCTACTATCATGTACTGGCATTAAAACATATTGAAAAAAAAATTTAATTTCTTTTCATTTTTTTTTCTCTCCAATGAACACAATTAGGATATCTTTGTTTTTTTTATATTGTTTTTTCTATATCTTTTTTGTTAATATTGTTTATTGAATTTTTCTACTCCTATTTTGCAAAAATAAAATATATTCAATTCATTAAATAAATTTTAAGTAATTTATGTCAGTTTTTTCCATTTTTTTTTTTTGGAAAAAAGCAAAGTAAGTATCATATTTTTTTAAACTATTATTGTTTCTGAGATTAGAAGGGGCTAATGTTATTCCTGGCTTTACCAAAATGTAATCTACATCACATTAATTTTGAAAAAATGCCTTTGTTCAGTTATTGAAGAAAAGGTAAGAATGTAGGTAAAACTGAAAGGAAATTCAATATTTGTAAGGTAGTGCATATCTGTATGTCTAAACCAGAGGGTCCCAACTTTTTTCTATTCATTCTATTTTAGCCGTTTATTTTAACAAATGCTCATTTATTTTTATTTCTGGAACAAATAAATTGATATTTCTCCATATAAACTTAAAAATTGCTTGTTTTAAAAACCTATAATGAAATAAATTTTTATTCTGGCAAATAAATTCTGCACATAAATGCACACACAAATTTAGAAAATTCCACAAAAATAAAAATATAAAGTTATGCAAAATAAAAATGTTCTGCACATAAATAAATAAATAAATAATGGTAGCATAAAAGACATGAAAATTATTTTTTTACATAATTTATGTTATTAGAAGTAAAATATAGAGTGTAATAGGTTCTCTAGCACTGTAGCTCCTTTTCATTGAATTTGTGAACCCCACATGTCTTTTTTTTTGTTTTTTTGCTTGTTACATTTTGTGTCATTTTGTTTTTTTGTTTACATTTTTTTTTTTTTTTTTTGTCTTTCTGTTTTTGTTTCTTTTGGGGTTTTGGTCTCTCCAAAACTAGAAGAATCTGGTCTTGGTTATTTTTTCATTATCAGTATTTTTGTCGACTTTGCTTGTTGAATTTTTGTTTTTACTCTCCTTTTATGTTGTCATTTTGTCTGTAGTCATATTAAAGCAGTCAGATTTTGTACTGTTGTTTTGTTTTGTTTTCCTCCTGTCCTATGTTTAGATGGCTCAGCAAGCAAACTATGAATGTTAGTAGAGTGTGTGGAAGAGAGCAGGCACACTGATGAATAACAGTGAAACTCAATAGTCATGATGTCAGTAGAGTCCAGAGCAGGATGATTCCAGGTTTCAGTTTCAGTATTACGGAAAAAAAAAACTATTTTTGCCACTTGCAAAATTCTTACAATACAATTTCTTAGTCATTTATAAACCACTTTCAGTATATATACTCTTTCAATAAAATCTTGTTGTAAATAACCCAATATGGTGTATGTAGTTCAGATTACTCTTTAAACAATTGTGGTCTACAAAGCTGAAGAATTGGATCAAAGCAAATGCATTTTAACAAATCTAGTGTTGGACATTCAAAGTGCATGTCTCTTGTAAATGGATACAAAATTCAGTAAAGAACATTTATTTTTTAATACTGAATTCACCAGGTACATATTTTTATATTTACACTTTAGAGAAAATGATGTTGCAAAAAGCATTAAATTAGATTTGAAATAGCACAGAGAATAATGATAGTGATTGAACAGATCTAAAAAGAGAAGAAGAAAAACTGTTTTACAGCTACTACGCCAGCAAGACAAAGAGCTTAAATTGGATATGCCAATGCTAAATGATGATCTTGTTATAAAATAAATTAAGACATATCTCGGCTGATTTACAGGCAAATACTCAAGAGCGAGAGCCGGATGTGAACGGGACAAAGCCCCGTCACAAAATGACCATTATCTTCGTTTACAAATGTTCCCGACACACGAGTTCCGTTCGAAAAATAAAATAATATTTAAAATGTTCTATTTTTCGTCCAATAAAAATGCTTCCCTCCATATACTCGCTTCGTTTTTCGAGCCTGTTAAGCCATAAAAAAAAACGCTATAAAAGGGGTCACAGGGGAGTTCAACAGGCAGTCAACAGGTGGCCAGGGACGAGACCCGTCACGGTCAGCAGCTGTCAGCAGGAGAGCATCAACCAGCGTCAACATGTGCGAACTACTATGAGAGATCGACCTAGACCCGAAGCCGGCTTCTGAACTATACCACAAGGTAGCTGTCCCAAACCCTCACGTTCCTGTTGAAATAAACCACGTAAATCTATTTCTGCTGTTGTCGTATTTCTTTCTTGCAACCATACGCTTGTCTATAACACTGGTGTCAGAAGCGTACAGCAAGAGAAATATGGCTGACTACATGAGCTTCACCCGAGCCGAACTATTTACTCTCATCAAGGAATAGAAAACACTACTATTCAACTTGAAAACGTTGACCAACACAGCCTTCCGAAGCCACGATACAGGAAATTCAAGCCGTCTTAAACGACATGCTGACTGCCCTAAAATCAACTACTTCGACACCTCCCACTGCTCAAACAAACGGCGATTACAGCTTAATGTTGCGCCAACAAACTATACGCGACATATTGAAGCTAGAGAGAACTTTTCACCCTAGACACGACGTGAACCGATTCATCACGGCCCTAAACAAAGCATACACAATCCACGTCACGCCAGAACTCAGCACCTATCCCAGCCTGGAATGCAAATTCGTCAAGTCTGCTAAAGATTTACTGGACCAAAGTATCTTTCAGCAGATGGTTGACTCAAAAAAGGACATATCCACCTTCGAACAACTGAAGGAATACTTATTAGGAGCCCACGGAAGCCAGATGACTAACTTCCAACACCTCAGTCAAGCCTGGGATCTGGAACGGCAAGACGGCGAAAAATTAACAGACTTCGCGGGTCGACTCGAAAACACCCTTAGAGAGGCAGCCGTCCACATAAAAAACAAATACAAAAAAGACAAAAATACAGACTTAACAGTCGGTGGACTTATTTCCATCATCGGCGCTATGCTAATGAGCGAATAGGTGAAAATTTGGAACTCAAATCTTTACCCATATCTCGTCAAGACAATGGACAACCACTATTCAGCCATTGGCATAGCCTCCGAAGCTCAAATATACCTTGATCGCGGTGTAAAATCCAATGACACGACTTCGTACAACACTGTATTTCACACAGATACCACAGCGCCACTCCGACCCAGCAGGCAACCAAACCCACAGCAGACGGGCCTCACCAACCCTTCCGAACATGGCCACCATCCGACACGCAGAAAACATCAACACACACCACGAATCAGCGTGTGCAAGAAATACCACAGAGGTCGCCCCTGCCACCATGGACGCAACTGCCTATATCGCCACCCACCTCGCACTCGGGCACAGGCCCATATCGCCGCAACGAATGATATTAGGTTGGTGCAAAAATAATATCGTTTTTGACGTATTTTTTAACGTCAAAAAACGATATTATTTTTACACCAACCTAATAATATACAAGCCATAAATGATGTGGAACAGGATTTTCGCTTCGGGCAGGACGAGATGTCATGCCCCGTTCCCCATGCCCCTACGTCAGCCATCACACCTTCAACTTTCAAGGACTCGCTCACCATTCACCGCTCATCCAGTCCACCTTCAACTTCAGGGACATCACCTTCTCTGGCGTCGCAATGCTAGACTCTGGATGCTCCACCTGCATCGTACCAATATCTCAGTTACCCAGAGAAGCAAAGAAACTCATGACCCACTCCGACGTTGTAGTAAAAGGAATCAACGGCAGCACCACCGCCCTCGGCGAACTGACTTGCGACATCACCATCGGCAGTCGAGACTCACCCACATTCAAAAAGGTTAACGTACTGGTAACTACCCAAACCACACCAATCCTGATCGGCCAAAATATCCTACGTCACAACACGGTCGATTCCTATCTAATCGACAACCAAAATGCGACTATAGAATTCAGGCGCACACTTTCCTCAGGATACCCAACACACACAGCCGCAATCATATCGCCGTCATCGTCAACCAACGATCCAGCATATGGCGCTCAAGCTGACATCATCCAAAACCAGCCTACTGTGGAATTACAGCCCAACATCCAGACACTGGATCAAAAGCTAACCTGGCTAAAGCATAACACGGGGCTATCGCTACCAAACCACCCGAACCGAGACGAACTAGAGGCCACTGCAAACTTACTCATTCGCTACGCTGACATTATCGGCACAGAAAGCAGCAGCAAAGGCACATTCATCCGACCCATCCGCATACCAACCAACGGCCAGTCTCGCAGCCAGAAACAACACCCGATCGCCCAGGCTTTGGAAGCAGACGTTGATACAGAAATTAAGCGTATGGCTGATGAAGGTATCATTGAAAACTGCAGCTACTCCAAAGGCTTCAATAGCCCTGTATTTGCCGTACGCAAGAAAAACGGATCGATTCGCGTCGTCGCTAACTTTAAAAGAACTCTCAACAAGGTCTTAGTCGATCTTGACCCTTACCCAATGCCAAGGATCGACCACTTGTTCAACAAAATCGGCAAAGGCAATAGATATTTTACTACCCTCGATCTACGCAGCGGCGACTGGCAAATTGAGATCGACAAGCGAGACCGATACAAAACAGCATTTACAGGGAAGGAACAATGCTATCAATACACGCGCCTGGCCTTCGGCCTTACATCTGCCGGACAAATCTTCTCCCGTTGCATAGCAGAAGCCCTAGCCACAGTCACATCCCGTGACAACATTTCTCCCTATATCGACGACAACCTGGTCCACGCTAGGACATTTAGGGAGTACATACTTTCCCTCGAACAATTTTTTACGGCCCTCCGAAAATTCGGACTCAAGCTGAATCCCGATAAATATTGCTTCCTCGCATCAGAGGCAAAATTCCTCGGACGCATAGTAAACAGCGAAGGATTCAAGGCTGATCCAGAATACGTTCGTGCCATCAGCGAAATGAAACTTCCAACATCAAAAAAGGAATTACAAAGCCTTATCGGCCGTTTAGTGTGGATCAGACAATTCCTAGAGACACGTCTTCACGAACAAACCAGGTCAGATATGTTTTCAAAACTTATGGGTCCCATACACGAACTCAACAAGGTTAATAAACCGTTTGTCTGGGCGCAAAATGCCGACAGAGCCTTCAAAAAAATCAAGGACCGTCTCTCTTCGCCACCCGTCATCTCGTTTCCAGATTTCTCCAAACTTTTCACACTCACCACCGACGCCAGTGACGTCGCATGTGGAGCAACCTTAATGCAAGAAGCTGACAACTGGAAGAAAGATATCATAGCGGTCGCTTCCCATACATTCAACTCCACGAAACAGAACTGGTCCACGACGGAACGAGAGGCATATGCAATAAAGTGGGCAATATTGAAATTTGATTATTTCCTTCGCAACCGCCCCTTCGTCATCTTCACCGACCACAGATTGCTGACATATCTGGACCAACGAGAGTTCAATAATGCCAAAATACGACGATGGCAAGAAGAAATTTCATGCTATAAATTCGTCTTGGAATATGTTGAAGGCGAATCAAATGTATGGGCTGACATGCTCAGCAGAGGTTGCGGACATAAGAAAACGAAAGCCCGAACGACCCTACACCGGTAGGCAGGACATTCGAGGTAAGCGGTTCAGACCTCCGCGTATACATCCCATCTTGGTGCGTCGGCGAGTTTAACGGTTTACAGCTCATTCCCAAAACTCACACACCACAAAACGCCCGCATCCACAAGCGCGTCACCAACGCATTCTTCGCCTATCACTCCACCACCACCATCCCCACTGAGAGAATCTGCAACCACCTCGGCATCGCAGATGAACAACAGAAGGACGACGCCCTGGCAAAGATCATCAGCGCCCTCCAGTCACCCACTCCAAGCGAACCTCATATCGATCCTGACGACCACCGAGCTACGCTTTTCAAAAAACATTTGCACCAATTTTTTCTAGAACCAGGCACCTCCGTTTTGATGATAAGAGACAGTAAACACTCTCTGAGATTGCTTGTACCATACAAACTACGACCCAGATACCTCTACCAGGCACACGAGTGCAACAACCACTCAGGTGTTACCCGTATGCGAGAACTTTCCAGCTACTGGTGGGAATTCAAAAACCGCGACATCAAGGCGTATGTCGATTCTTGCGACACGTGTGCTAAGTGCAAGGGCAACTACGGTAGACGTACCCATTGGCCCATTGGCCACTGCAAACGAGGAAAGAGACCATTCGATCTCGTCTTTATAGACTTTGTCACAATGCCCAACTCAAAGGGAAAACGCTACATCCTAACCATCTTGGATAGCTTCAGCCGACACTTTACCGCCATACCATGCGCGAGAGACACAGAGAGATTCCACGCATAGTATCCTCTGATCGAGGCACACACTTCACTGGAGAAGTCTATCGACAATTCTGTAACCAGATGTCAATCACGCAAGAACTTCACTGTCCTTGGCGCCCGCAAAGCTCAGGAAATATCGAGAGACAACATCGCACGATGAAGAACGCAATTTATATCTTATGCGAAGACAGGAACTATAAATGGACAGACGTTCTAGAATCTGTCGTTTCGTCCATGAATGCCACGACCAACAGCGCCACCGGTGTCTCCCCGCACTATGCCATTACCGGCCGTCACCCCAACATCGGCCTACCTACACTACACAGAAAAGAAATCACAAGCGACGATCCTGGAGCATATGGAATGCAAATTAATGCCCTGCTAAAGCAGGTTCACCACCACGTCACCCTGGTCAACGATGAAGCTGACCACAAACTTGAGACTAACTTAAATCGCCTCACATACAAGGACCCAATACAAGTAGGCGACAAGGTTTTACTTCATCGGCCACACTCAACTGTTGCCCAATCCTCTCATCTGCCCTGGATAGGAAATTACACCATTATAAAAACGAACAATATGATGTGTCAGGTGCAAAACGATGATGGTGATACAATCTGGATTCACCATGCACATATCCGACGACTGGCTCCACGCCGAACACATCTTTCTAATACAATCCCTCTGCCTCCACCATGTAACAGTCACCAGGATCATTCTCCTCCACATCCCTCGGGGAGACATAATTCAGCAAATAATTCCATACCAAAACAAATGCCAATAAGAAGAACACGAGGACAACTTCCCACACGCTTCAGAGATTTTATCATGAATTAATCACCCAAATATACACGAATAACGCTCACTGTAAATCAGACCGAGATCTGGAGGAGCCTTGTTATAAAATAAATTAAGACATATCTCGACTGATTTACAGGCAAATACTCAAGAGCGTGAGCCGGATGTGAACGGGACAAAGCCCCGTCACAAAATGACCATTATCTTCGTTTACAAATGTTCCCGACACACGAGTTCCGTTCGAAAAATAAAATAATATTTAAAATGTTCTATTTTTCGTTCAATAAAAATGCTTCCCTCCTAATTATATTCGCCTCGTTTTTCGAGCCTGTTAAGCCATAAAAAACGCTATAAAAGGGGTCACAGGGAAGTTCAACAGGCAGTCAACAGGTGGCCAGGGACAAGACCCGTCACGGTCAGCAGCTGTCAGCAGGAGAGCATCAACCACCGTCAACACGTGCGAACTACTATGAGAGATCGACCTAGATCCGAAGCCGGCTTATGAACTATACCACAAGGTAACTGTCCCAAACCCTCACGTTCCTGTTGAAATAAACCACGTAAATCTATTTCTGCTGTTGTCGTATTTCTTTCTTGCAACCATACGCTTGTCTATAACAATCTTTCATATGAAATAGCTTAAGACAATTAAATACAAAGTAGTTTCTTATTCTCTACACCTACAAACCTCAACTAAATAGATTTAAGCAATATCTGAGTGAATGTTTAGAAATTTGAAATATATATTAACTGATTGTGAATTTATATTAAGATCTAATACATGGCAACCCAATGAGATGTTTAAAATTTTCACCAGGTACTATAATGAAGCATTGCTTCATGTTGCAAATACCTTGCATAAGATTTCAAATGACGTCAGTTTAACTAATCCATATTATGATCAGTTCACATTATGGAAATAACTGTTGCTTTTGAAGTTGACATGCACTGAACCTATCAATGAAGTTTGAAAACTTTAATAATTTAAAATCAGAATACAATAGAAACAGTTGTGATATATCTTGTCAATGTTGAATGCTGCAGATTTACAGTTCAAAATAAATTTCAACATAAAAGTAAAAGAGGTAATGCAGTAGTGTTTAAGACTGTAAACTTAGTCAAATTCATGTGTGATAAATTCGAATGTATATAGGTATCTGAAGATATTTGTTTTAAAAGAATACACATTGCTTTTTGATTAGATACTAGTCGCATACTGAAACGTTATTTTTAATTACTCAGCATAGTGGGAACTGTAAGTAGTTAAACAATATGAAAAACTGAATGCTTTATCCAATATGTTTTTTCATTCATGTGTCACAACTTTGATGCAACATATGCAATGATACACACAACATATGAAATAAATACATTTATTATTAAAGAATTTACGTAAAAATATTTTAATATAAAGTATTAATAACACAATATGTCATGGACAATTAGACATAAGTAATTTATTACAAATCTATTTTATTCACTAACTTTTGCCAAAGGTTTATAGTAGTTAACAAAATACTTATGGCAATGATTAATGGGAATTTGGTGAAGCTCTTTAAATATGTTCTTGACATTTCTTTTCCAAACATGCTTTTTCTATTCATATTCAGTAACTACAAAGACCATAGAAGAACATTGATCTTGTTTTTTTTTAAATATTTTGCTTTATATTTGGGATTTCTTCCAAAAATTAAATATTTTTCTTAAGATAAGTGTAACAAGAATTTCACTAAAATCTTTTGAAACATCATATATAATATAATTTTTATTTTTTATCATTTCAGTTGTTTTCCTTCATAAGAAAAAAGATTTACGTCACACATATGTAAGTAATTCTGAATTTTCTTATTTGTTTATGATTTAGCAAATAATATAGAACAACCTACTAATTATTTCAATGTGGGAATAGATATTACACCAGTTTCCAGATAAACTAAAGTCGATTCACAAACTGGAATAAGAATCCCGTTTGTACTATTTAAAAAGATCTCCAATTTTTATATCCTTTATTACTAGTCAGTTATTATTATCTCCCTTTGATTATTATGATCGAAGGGAGGTAAAATTATTCAAAGGGTATAAAAATTGGAACAATTTTCAATTCCTGTTATATTCAGAATAAATAAAAAATAAAAGAAATAAATCTTTGATAATAATAATTAAATAAGTTTTAATTCAATTTAAATAAAATTTCATCTTATAACAATTATTTGATAACAAACCATGATTAAAATAATGATTTCTTGTGTATGCATATTTTTAAGGTGCTTAAATCTTACCTCTATCAATAGAAGATTTCAGAAATGATGAGTTTTATTCATTTTTTATTCATAGAGTAATAATTTAAATAAGAAAAACGTTTTTGAAACAGTTTTTATCAAGAGATAAAAGTTTAAAAGTTGTAAAATGCTAATTCCAAAAATTAGCAGTTATTGTTTTTAATTTAAAAAAAGAAAATGGACAAATTTTTATTGCTTCACTGTTGACTTAATATTTTTATATTTTTAGTTTCCAAAGATTCTTCAAATAATTGAAAATTGTTATATGTCAATCAATTTCAAACAATGCCAAGATCCACATGTAAGTATACAAGTTAACTAAGATCCATATGTAAGTTATATCAATGTTTGCAAGTGTCTATTTAGAAGGAAACCCTTGAAATTGTATAATGATAAAAAAGACAATGAATTTGCTTTTTATATTTTTATTCATTCTAAGCTAATGACAAAATTTTATTTTATTTATTTTTAAGATCTTCTTTTAAGGCTGATGTTTGGTAGCTTGATTTTATTTCTAAATGAAATGTTCAGATATAAAATTATATAAATTGGAAACAGACATTAGTTGATTTCATTTACTCTTTATATGAGCAACATAGTTTGCTCTCACATGTCCTGCACAAAATATTTATTTATCATTATGATTGTATTTTAAATTGTAACTTTTATTATTTTTTTAAATAGCAGGATGTTAAGAAACCAAAATCAAAATGATCTTCTTTCAGTAAGCTTTGAAGAAAGATATAAGTTTTAATTTACACGGTAAAGTTTTTTTTTACTGTGTAAATTAAAACTTATATCTTCCAACATACTTCTGGTCAAACAAGTTTGCATGAGAGAAATGGACACAAAGACAAAATAATGTTTATCTTTAAATTCAAAAGTAGAAAATATTATCTATATCAAAATTAATGTTTTACATTCCATTTACTAAAAAGATATTCAAATACCAAAAGCAAAAATAGATTAAATAATACCAATTGTTTATATCTGTCTGTGAATGTTGAGTGCTTATATTAGTTCCTGTATGTATATAGATTGTTTACCAAATGTGTAATTTTGCTATACACAATAGTTCCTGTAAACATATTGATAGATGTATAGATTTGTTAAATTAGGTAGTATACACATGCATATAGTGTACAAAATGTGTAATCGTGATATATAATGTCCCATATGCATGCTGATAGGTTACCAAATGTGTAATTTGTTATATTAGTCCCTTATGCTTACTGGTTACTGAATTCATAATTTGTTATATTAGGTCACCTGAATCTGTAATTTGTTATATTATGTCCTGTACACATGCAGATAGGTTACCAAATCTGAAAATGCAAAGAACTCATTCACTATAGTTATTTTATTTTTTTAAAGAAAAATTCCTTGACAAAACACAAACTTTTTTTTCATATTTATTAAGTTTCAATTATTTTTGAATGACTTGCAATAAAGGAACAATGTGTTATGCAATTATATGAATCCATTTTCTTCATTTTTTTATTTATGTATTATTAAATTTATGCAACAAATTTTCAAAATAGAAAATATATAAAAAGAGTCAATCTCCTTTTCTGTTTAGACATAGAGTAATAGTCGAATATTTATTTCAGTTTGAATTTTTTCTTGATTCTTTTTAAAGTAATTGTTTTTTTTCTGAAAGAATTTTCAACAGAACAACTCTATCAACAGAAGTACATCAGTGATTTGATACAAAAGCTTAAAATAGAAAACTTTGTAGTGGAATTTTTTATTGATAAAAGTCTGAGATCAACAGTGTTAAAATACTAAAAAATCTGATAATAAAAAAACAGTTCATATGAAATATTATAAATGGAAATTTGTCTTAAATGGAAAGTTGAATGTAACGGAAAATGTAGTATAATTGCTTTTAAACAATTTAAGTAAAAAATTATATTTTACTTTTTAATTTAATTTTGAAATAAAGATTTTAAATTAAAATGGTATATTTCTGAAATTTTTATAAAAAACTTAAACAAATTAGAATTAAATTGGAATTTTACTTCTGATATAGGAAATTAATGAAATTATATGAAAATTGAATTTTGATGTTTAATGATTGTTGATGTTTTCTTTACAAAAGCTTTTTATTTTGCTTTCATATGCATTGAACTGGATTTATTTTATATTTTTATAAAATTAAGATTTGTAAAAATTGTCTATACTGTATAATTCTATGAATAATTCAATTAAGTCGCCTAGAGAATCTGTTAAAATTTCAGTCTCTGGAGAATTTAAAACCTTCAATTTCATGATATAAAAAATTGTTATTGTACTCTGTCACCATATGTTAATGCTTGAGTTTGTTTTGAAAGATTTTTACATAACTTCTGAATGTAAAAAAAGAAGTACATATTCTCTAGAGCATTTAATTCTAATTCAGAATTTTGCTCTATCTATTTCCAAGTTTTTAGGTTCAAATTCATAATTTTCATACTGTTACCTCTATCTATCTATCTATCTATCTATATCTACATCTATATCTATATCTATCTATATATATATATATATATATATATATATATATATATATATATATAAGCCTTAAGATATATACTTAACATGTCCTTCTTAACATTGCTGAATTACACTTTTTGTATTGAAAATGTTATTTTTTATATTAATAGAGCTTTCAAATGATTCACATCAGAGTTGAAATAAAATTTTCACACACATACAAAACTACTTATTTTATTTGCAAAAGGTTTTTTTCCTTATTGGACAAAAATTGGCATATTTCTATCAGTGTTCCACAAGTGGAGTACAACCTTGAAGCATGATAATGATGTCTAACATGGAAATTCCAGATTGTTAATTTGAAGGTGATAATTTCCTACTGAGTCTTGATAAACTATTATCAAGTCTGATTGTGAATAGTAATGATAAAAATAAATTTCTCAAAAAGTACAAAGATGTGAAAAATGGCCTGTTGTGGTAAATTCTATTTTCAAATTGCTTGAAGCACAAGAGGTTTAATTGGCTTTTTGACCAATGATTGGTGCACAAAAATATGATAAAGAATAAACAAATTATGAGTATGGTTTACTTTTTTAAGACTAGTCTTTAAACTGCATCTGGAGTGTAATTAAAACAGTCTGGTACTCTTGTAGTTAGAAACATGTAAGTGCATGTTCTTGCACAAAGTAATTTTTCATGAAAATTGTCATAAAGTGATGGGTAGTAGTCAAGTAGGATTTTACTCTCTTGAGAGGGACAGTAGCTTACACTTAGGCTTTACTAAATATATAACCAGTAAGGTTTCATTCATTTAAAGTAGACCTTGAAAATTTCCAAAACCATTTCAAGTAGGTTGTTGGATAACTTTGCATGCAAGTAAGTTTACTAAACTATTGTCTGATGAGAAACATGAAAATAGGTAAAATCCTGAATTAAGAGGCATAGACCATTTGAATCTGTAGTAATATTCAAAATTATTATTTTTATTTAGGTAATTTCAGAGACATGTCAAAAATCCACACAAAATGAAGCTCAGCATATATATATATATATATATATATATATATATATATATATATATATATCAATTAATATTAATCAATGGCAATCGACTAGGGATTGTATTAAGTGGTTTGAAAATTATAACAAAAATGAGAAGTGCTCATTCATTAGGTATGATATTAAGGAATATTACCCGTCTATCTAAGGAATATTACCCGTCTATAACGTTAACTATTTTGACAACCCTATGGGAGCATATGATGGAGCAGAGGTGTGCGAGTTAGTAGGGTGCCTGCTGCTCCATAGGCTTAATGACTATATAGATTTTAATAACCATGGGTTGTACCGCGACGACGATTTAATTATAGTGGATAAGAGTAACCCCCAAAAATGTGACTATCCATAAAAAAACTACACTGGGTTTTTAGAAAATTCGGATTTAATCTCGAAATTGAAACTAATCTGAAAATTACTAACTATTTAGACATTATGTTGAAATTACAAAATGGTACTATATCCCCGTATGAGAACTAGGACCTCCAATATTTAAACGTAAAATCCAATCACCCAGCCCATATCATAAGGCATATTCCAAAAAACATTAGTTATAGACTTTCAACGAATTCCTCTAATAAAGGCATTTTCGAGGCCAATAAAACAATTTATGAGGAATCCCTATCTAAGAGTGGACATAAAAATAAATTGGAATATATTGACATAAACAGTTATAACAGAACTCAGAACAAACGTAACAATAGGCAGAGAAATATTTTGTGGTTTAACCCTCTTTTTAATTTGGCGGTAAAAACAAAAATTGGCAAAATATTTTTTGACTTATTAGAGCAACATTTCCAAAAAAAACTGAGTTACACAAAATATTCAATAATAAGGCATGCAACAGTAACTAGGTTTTACATTAGTAAAACCTAGTTACTGTTGCATGCCTAATGTAGGGACCTTAATTAGTGGATTGAATAAGAAAAAAACTAGGGATAATCCACACAGTAGCCCTCCTACTTGTAATTGTAGGAACAAAAATATCTGCCCATTACAGGGAAAATGTCAGCAAGAATGCGTGGTTTACCAGGTGACAATTTATAAGGATATGGAGGATACTAACTCTAAAATATACATAGGTGCTACTCAGGATAATTTAAAAAAAAGATACTATAACCACACGAGTAGTTTTAAAAACGAAAAAACTAAACATAGTACCACGCTATCCACCTATGTATGGAAAACTAGACAAGAAAATGATAAAGACCCCATCCTTAAATGGGAAATATTGAAAAAAATGCCCCAAATATAAAACAGGCCAAAAATTTTGTAAATTATGTACAGAGGAGAAATTAGCCATAGCTTTATATAATCAACCTAACTAGCTATTAAACTCCAAGACCGAAATTCTTAACATATGTAGGCATAAAAAAATCTTGGTTACTAAATTAAGACGAATTTCTCCGTTTATTTTATCATTCCACCTTAATGTTCGTATTTTAATATCCCCTCCCCTTTTAGTTAAATAAATCTTTAACCCCACCCCCAGTGTTTTTGTGTTTTCTTTATCTTTGGTCACGTGGTATAATTTTGGCTATCGCCTATAAATATGCGTTTCCCTTTGCCTCTTTAGCCAACTTTCCCTGGCGATCCGCTTAGGTGAAATCTGGGTAGGTTTGTCTGGCTCATATATATATATATATATATATATATATATATATATATATATATATATATATATACATATATATATATATATATATGCTGAGCTTCATTTTGTATATATATATATATATATGCTGAGCTTCATATATATATATATATATATATATATATATATATATATATATCAAAACAGCAGTTTCCAATAAAAAGTCACTAAAAATCTAAAATAAGATTAAAACTTGATAACTGTATAGGGATTTAGATAGAACCCCTTGCATAATGATACAATAACCAATTGAGCTAGTACCCTAATTATGCAAATTTCTAAGAAGGAATTATTCCCTCTTAAGTGTGTAGAGTGCCTTGGTAAGTCACATTAGCATTAACATTAGCTTGTCCTTTTTTATGCTAAAATCATGGCCAAAATTTCTACTGAAGTAAATATAAACGTTGTGAATTTAAAGGGGAAGATGACTCCATGGGAAAAATACAGGCAGCTAGGAATGGTCAAAATGGCGGTCAAACCATCTGGATGTTTGCTACTACTGGTTGAGTTTTAGATGCAAAGGAAACTGGAATGTCATAAAAATTAGGCAAGAAAGATGAAAGAAAGATTGTGAGAATCTTGTATGCAATCCAAAATTAATAGCCAGCCAACTCAGGAGTGAATTCAATTAGTTGATACAGTATACAGAGTATTAAAAAAAAACTTGAAGAGGCGTATAGCAAAATAATTATTAGTCAAAAATGTCAAAATACAATACTGAAGTGGTCAAAAGAATATTTAAAGTGGGATACTGGAAAGTGAAAAAATAAATTTTAGTGAAGAATGTAAAATAGAGATACAATGCAAGAGAATATTTAAGAACAATGAGAGTGATGTAATGAATATGCATACACCTGGGTTCCTCCTCACAGTAATATGATTGGCTGGTGTCAGCCATAAATACAGACTGATGTGAAGGTACATGGATCACGCCTATTGTCTTGGTTAGACCTGACAAGACCATCTTTATCGCCACTCTTGGAATTTACTTTTTTCTGCAAAGTCCGTTTTAGTTAAGTTTTGATTTACTTTACCTTTTATGTTCTGTTTTCCTGACTATTATTTGAAAACTTTCTTTGATTTTTTTCCTTTCCTTTTCAGTTTATTACATTGTCATTTTTATTTGTCCTTTTATTTTGTATTTATTCTATTATTAGTTTTGGGTTTTATGTTACAGTTTCCTTTTTAGTTATTATTTTTCATTTTTGATTTCCTATACCCCACTCCCAGTGTTTATCTGTTTATTTTTCTGTTGGTGTCAGACTTTATTTTTTCTTTGTTTATTTACTACGTGTTATTTGTTATGGGTTAATTCGTTCTTTTTTTTCCCCTTTTAAGTGTTCAGTGTTTTAATTGTTTAATTTTTCTCTGTTCATATTTGTCCTAACTGTTTGTGTTTATTTAGTCTAACTTGTCCATTTTCTATATTCGCATTTTGTTTATTGGCAAGCCTTTATATTTTTAGCGGGCATCTTAATTTTGTTTAGTTAATACGTATTGTTTCGTATTCGTGTTTGTAACTTGTCTTTTTTGTTTATTGGCAGGCCATTATTTTTTAGATGCCATCTTGTTTTTTTTGTTTTGTGTTATTACGTATTGTTGCGTATTCATGTCTGTAACTTTTTTACTTTTATATTTAGTATAAAAAAAGATTGTTTAAAGTGTTTTCTTTATATTTTTTGTTTAATTTGTGTAATTTATTGTTTTGTATAACGTTTGTTTTGAACTGTTGTATTACGCTATAATTTTGTGCATATTTTTGTTTGTGACCAATTGTTCACGTTTTAATTTTGTGCTATTCTTTTTTTTAACGTATTTTGTAACTGTTATTTGTTTGTCATTTTAAATTTGTTTCTTTCGCTGCTAGGCGAACTTTGTTTCAGTTTTTTCCCCTCGCCTATAGGCGACTATTGTTTCTTTCCACCCCTCCCCTTCCCTTCCCATTGTTTAAATCCTAAAGGTGGAGAAAAAATATATCCCATCTTTCCTTATTAAAAGGAAGAAACCTGTTAGGGCCAGTTTTAAGAGGTCAGTAAAGAAACATTTATTTTCTGTAAAGAAACACCCACTGGATAAGGATGACCATGTGGAGTACCCAGTTTTACCAAGTGTACCTTCAAATGAGGAAATCGTTCAAGCTTTAAAAAATGCTACTAAGTCTACAGAGGCTGAAAAGAGCCAAAATGTAGGAGCCAATAATGGCCAAGATTAAGTCAAGTGAGAATGCAGAGGTTGGGGAATCGCCTTCTTGTTAGAAGTCCCCCAATTGTATTATCAATATTGCGGAGTTCTTGGAGCGAGCTAAGAGTTATGCTCACCTTGTCATAGAAGGTGGACTCTTGGAAAACCCCCAAGAATTAAGAAAGAGTGAAAAAAGAATAGCGTCTGTCTTCGTCGTGGACAAGCGTTCGCGCAAAATTTGTCACTCAACGAAAGACAGTGATAAAATCACTGGAGTCAAGCTCCAGTTGATCAAAATCCCCCTCTGCCCGCGTCTTTACCTACCGCCTCGCCTGTAATGGGCATGCCAGCTTCTGCGACCAGTACGGATAAACCACCAGTTGGCGCAACATCTAAGGCCACATTCCCCAAAAAGCCTTCGCCCGCTCCTAGTGCAGTTCTGGAGAAGGGGAGGGGGAATGGCTGGTTGCTGCTAAGGCCAGAGGGAAGCGTCAAACAGCGAGTCCTCAGTCTCATGAAGTCCCAAGGGCGAAAGGCACACACAGCCCCACTCCCTCTGGCAAAGTTAAGGGCGATGCCCCAGCCTCAAGACAACTTTTTAAGGAACAACAAAAAAAGTATGACCCGGGTTATGAAAAATCAGATAAAATTAATGAATTAAAAAAAAATCAGACCTTCAGAAACAGACCCTGCCCAAATCTCCTACTCCTTCAACGTCCACTGTTCCATCCACACCGTCAATCAAGAAACAACCTTCCCCTCAGGCAACACCTAAACCAGTTGCCCTCAGCAGAAATCCCAGCCCTTACCGACAAAAATCCGACTACACTCCTCTTTATACTCCCAGTCTTTCCCCTATTAAAAAATATCATCCTATGCCTCTCTCAGTCCTTCCCCAGTTAAACAAAAATCCACCTACACCCCTCTTCACACTCCTAGTCCTTCCCCTGTTAAAGATTCTGAAATGCCCCCCTCCTCCTAAAAGAGAGAGAAGTCCCACAGAGGAGCTTAAAGATAAACGAAAGAAAATGCAGAAACCTATTTATAACACGGAGGAGGATGTGTGCCGGATCTCCCGTGCACAAGCCGAACGAGCGAAAGACTACGGCAATCGCATTAAAGATCTAAAATACCTTTTTTCGATAAGGTATGCAGATTTAAATGTTGAATGGCCTCAAAACTTCCGAATTCTCAAAGGCTCCTTACGGTAATAAAAACTGGTGTAGGAGCTAAGCAAGCTTGGGCAATGCTCGACGAGGCTCTCACGGCGGTATCTCTCAAGACGGTACTATCAAAACTTACATGGACCATGGGTCTATGGGAAAGGCTGTCGGTATCCTTTCCCCGACTATTTTCAAACCAGTGTCCCAACCCTAATTAGGTCGGATAATGGCACTCTGGTTAGCGAGTTTGAATGTCCGGGGCCTGAGATCGGAGTCTCGAAGGGCGAGACTTAATCGCGATCTTCAGCGCCTCGGAGTGGATGTATATTGCGTACATGAGACTCATTTTTTATCTCGCGACCATGGAGACATTCTGTCTAAGAGGTTCGTCCTCTATTCAGCATGTTTTGATGGATACTCGAGGGGTGTTTCCTGGATGGTGAGCAAGTCTCTGGATGCGGCGTGTGCTCTTGTCTTCGCAGATCCAGCGGGCAGGCTTTACGTGCTGAATATTACCACTTCGTTTCATTGGGGTTTATGCGCCCAATGACCATGCGCAGCGACCTGGTTTGTTTCGGCAGATCGAGCCGTTCTTGATGACATCTCGTTCGGTAGTTCAAGCGGGTGAATGGAATCCCGTCCTTGATCCCGATATAGATCGTATAGGGCAAAAACCGAGTACTAACAATCTGGTTGAGAAACCGTTTCGGGACTTTATCAACGGGTTTGATCTCGTTGATAAGTATCGGAATGAGCACCCCTATACGACTTGGACTAGGGGTGGTAGCGTGGATTCGGTGGTGAGCGCATGCTACATCGACCGAGTTCTAGTTAAGAGAGTCGAAGTAGGGCTCTTAGAATGTCCAAGTTTCCATTTTATAGTTTACTCGGATCATAGGCTTGTCCGGGTTCAGGTAAACTTAGATAAGCCTAAGGTTAAGATGGCTGGCTACTGGAAATTGAGCCCATCATTATTTGGTGAGCAAGATTTCCGGGACCAGCTTTTACTAATGCTACAGCGGGAATTGTCGGGGGCTGTGGTTGGAAATAAGTGGTGGGATTCTTTGAAATAAAAACTTAGGTCTTTTGCTGCTGATTTTAGTCGACGACTCAATATAGCAGGGTTAGCAGCGCAAAAGTCTTGTGAGGAAAAAGTTTATCGGGCGATAAAATGCCGTGCTAGTGGGGACGTAGCCGTAGCTAAGGCAGAGCTGGCCTCCTTGCTTATCAAGAAGAATTAAGCTCTGGTAGTTAGGGCTAGGCTAAAAAGAATGTCTTGCGAGGCTACGAATATGGCCGCAAACATGAACCTATACCAATAACTCAATAAATAATAGCATTTACAAAAAGGCTATAACAAATGCATTGGCAAAACATTCTCAAAAATACTTTAAAAAGAATTGTAAACAATAATCCCAAAGTATAAAACAAAATGCAAAAAGATACAAATTAAACTTCAAAATGAAAAGCCTGCAAGATTACAAGAAACCATTCTCTCAAACAGAAATAGAAGACTCCATTAAAAGCTCACATAATTCATCTGTAGAACTGGATAATGTCCACAATGAGTTCTTAGAATTCCCAAAAGAGTCATTAAAATTGACATTAAAAATATGTAAAGATATCTGGACAAATGGCAAGTTCTCAGAACAATGACAACAAACAACTGCCCAACCAATTCCTAAACCGGGAAAAGCCAATTCAAACTATGGAAATTATAGACAGATTTTGCTCATAAGCTGTTTATGTAAAATCTTGGAGAAAATAGTGAATAATCAGTTAGTTTCGTACTTGGAATCCAACAAATTAATGACAGACTTACAATGTAGATTTTAGAAAAGCGGGAGTACATCGGACCAGGTTCAGCTGAAAATCTTTATAAGGGAAGCATTTACAAGAAAACAATACATGCCTATCACATTTTTTTACATAGAAAAGGCTTATGAAACTACCTGAAAATATGGGATTAAAAGATAAGCTACCAGAATTCATCCACAACTTTATTTTGAATAGAACTTTTCAGGCCCACATTGGACCTATTCTTTCCAATCCAAAAAACCAAGAAATATTAAAATAAATAAAATTACAAAGGAAGTTACTCAAATTATAAATGGATCTTTGTACATGGAAGATTTTACTGCAAAATACCAATCCAAAATTATCCACACCATAGAAAAGAAACTGCAACAATGCATAAATAAGATCAACAGATGGGAAATAAATGAATTTCATTCAACAGAAATGGTAAAAAACAATAAACTTTTCACAAACCAATCAGAAAAATGGAAACAAATGTCTAGAAAAGGAAGAAAAGATGAGATAATACAGGCTCAATTGCACATAGGCTTACATACCTCACACATTCATACTTGCTGAAGAATGAAAATCAGCCAACATGTACATGCCAAGCCGAACTTACAGTGAAACACATTTTCAATAATTGTACTTAGCCCTTGTAAGACATAACTACTACAAGGAAAACAACATGAGAAAACTATTTGAAAATGCTGAAACCATCAACATAATATTTTCTATGCCAAAACATACAACACCTACAATAGACCATGTACAAAATATTTATCTATAAAACATATGTTGAAAGTATAAAATTATGTAAAAAATATCAGTAGTTGAAAACATAAAATTGCGTACAAAATATTTACATTTTCAAATAAAATAACCTATAGAGGTTGATATGCCGCTAAACAAAAATAACCAAACCAAACCTTTAGTTGTATTTTCTCAACAGGTCCATTGTCCAAAAAACACATGACCCCAGTCAAAAAAAAAATCTATCTCTCCAACTTTTAATGAGATTCACCTCATGAGCATTAAGAATTTATTCCTTTCAGCTCAGTAATCCAAGAAAATATTTACCTTATGAAGACCCCTTATACAAAATTACACTTATACGAAATTACAAAACTATTGACTTTTCACCCATTTTTGTCCAAAGTTCTCTCTCTGGTTACCTCATAAACTTCATGTTATATGTTTAATTTAACTTTAATTCTCTATTTCTTTTCCCATTTTCCTACTAGTTACTTAAGATATCCCTCGGGGAATTTTCATTATTTATTTCTAATTTTTAATCCCCTCAAATAACCATTTTGCATTCTCATGCAACTAAATATCAAACCAGGGCCAGTGTCTTTTTCATCATTTTGTTTTTCTTGTCTTTTTTTGATTTTTCAGGACTTTTGTTGGTAAACCTCAAGACTACACTCACCAACTTTTTTACCCCAACCAAATGTTTTGAAAGAAAAAGGATTCTCCACAAGTTTTACAGTCATCTGCACTGACATCTTGGGCTTTTACCTTGTCCCAAATGATGACATCTATAGGGTGATGAAGGCTCTATTCAACACCCTAGAGAAAGTAGGTAAGGAAAAAAATAACATGAATAACCCACTTCAAAATAAAGGGGCTAAGACATAAACAGCTTGCCTAAAAGAGACCAAATCACCCATATCTGAGAACAAGGAAAAGAAAGGTCAATATCTGGAGCCTTCACAACCACCTGAGACACGCCTAGTTTGCATCATTAATGTGGAGAAGTTTGTCAGATAAGGTTAAACTGACCTAGCAAAAAATAGAATCTTAAAAAGTGGTAGAGAAACTGTCTCAGCTTTTATTATAGATAAAAAGCAGAATATTATTATTAAATCTTCTGAAGAATATATAATCAAGGTACTAAGACATGGGAATACAATTCTATCAAAAGAAAAGAGTTTCCAATGTGGGATATACTTTATCCATATTAGAAGACTGTGTGGCCACAGCTGTTTAAGGTTTCCTATAGCCCTACTAAGCTTAAATAAAGTCAATTCAGGTCTGCTATGGTAAAAAATTTTCTATCCCAAGTAAAAATCACCACAAAAATAGCAAAAGTCACTTTGTCACAGCTTATTTTCTCTGAAAAATTGGATTTTCATACTTTTATAGGAGTAAAACAAGGTAAAATATTGAAAAATGACTGTTTTGTCATCATCTGAATAAAATATCAAGGAAACTTTTATAATTGGAAACTATCAACTGAATGCCAATTTCCAAAGTTTTTTCTTTCAAGTCTGTGGGACACGAATCATTTTGAGATTGTGTGACTAAGCACAAACACTGTGACCAAAAAGGTGCTCAACAGCACAAGACATCAAAGGAACAATGCAGACAAGAATTTTTGATTTTTAGAACTTTTGAAACAAACTTTTTTTTTCCAATTGAATGTTTTTATGACAAATATTATTTTTAGATTTTACAAGAAAAAGACTTCAATGAAGCAGATGATGATCCTGCTTGAATCAAGTCAATGTAGCTTCACACTCAGTTAAGAGCACCCGGATGCAGATGGTTCATTAAAACAAGAACAAACACCACCTTTGTAAAAGTCATTGCAAGTTTTACGCTTTTTGGAAACAGGGACAACAACAGACCTATCCACTTCACCTTTAAGGACATGCTTGTTTATTAACAACTCTTGTTTTAAATCAGGGTCCCTGACACAGGCATACATATGCTGATCTTTTTTTTATAAAGTGATGCAAACTCTCCCATCTTCTTCACTGAAAAGTCCTACACTTCAATGAATTCTGGCCAAACAAGGAAGATGAAAAATAAATCATGGAGTTTTACATTGATCGGTTCTGATGGGAATAGATGGGAAATTTTTCTCCCATTTTCTTACAGCAAACTTCCAGTTCATCCAATTGATAATCACTCAAAAATGTTTACAGTACCATGATCTGATTGGCCTTTAAATATACTTCAAAAAGTTTTGTCAAATGGTGGTTGACATCAGAATACTGAGGGGACAGGACATTGCAATGTTTTGTGAAGCCTTATCCTTGGACAAAATAACTTTGCAGAGATTGCCAACAAAAAGGCCACCATGGTATGCCTGTCTTTTTATGTCCATTTCCTGTAAGATTTGATCATTTTTTATTCTGTTGGCTCCACGGTGTTTTTCAGTTTCTGTTCCATGGACGAAATGGTGCAAGAGAGTTGTTTTAAATGAGAATAAGCTAACTGTACAATTTTTTTGATGTTTCTGACAACTATTTTCAACTGCAAATTTGATAGGAAGTCCCTGACATTTGAAACATGTGTATTCAACCTCAGATATGGCACTTGTGTCTTCATCCGAAAGACCCTCACACATCATGTGTTGCTACTGAGCACATGAGTCACACATAACCCAGTCATCTCTGTATGAATCAGTATCATATTTTGTGACAAGGCAGAATTCTGCTTCACACGATTGAAGAATCTCTGAACTTTTTTTAGGGCGCTGACCTTTTTTCCCACTCATTGCGTTTTTGGCTAGTTGTTCTAGTTCAAGTGTCGCCGGCACTCTACTTTTATGCTCTTCCATGATTTCAAGATGACTAAGAACATTTTGGATGTCCAGAAGACACTTGCAGTATCCCTCATGTTCACTCTGGGCCACCTGTTTTGTTTTTTTTTTTTTTGTTTTTTTTGCAAGCACGTCCCTTTGTCTCTGTTCAAGTTCCAAAATTTTCCTCACAACTTCTGGGGTAATTTCCAAAGTTTGATTAATGGCCCGGGCATATTTTTCCCAAATCCTAAAAAACTTTGTAATTACCCCGAGAGTAACGTGCAAAGTGAGAACAGCATTGTCCAAGGACTTTATAGAAAAAATAGCACAGCCAACAACTGACAAAAGATCTTTTCCTTTTTTCTTGAGCTTCCTTACTTGCCGATCATCAATAACATTTTCTGTATGATTTAACACATAGTCATTAATTGGAATATCACAGGACTCAGGAGTGTGCGGACTCTTAGGGTTGTTTCGGAGATGATCCAAACTAACCTGGTTATAAATAGAAGGGTAAGATGCAGATGCACCTTGATGTCCCAGAGTTGTATATAGGAATTTGTAATCACCTTTGAAAAGAACAGTGACAGAAAGTCCGCATATTTGAAACTTGAGTCCTGCATGTTTTAAAATCTTACCAAAAATTTGCCATGGCATGGCCTTCATTTGGTTTTCATGTGCATCCTCAGGTGCATACAAAGAATATATTTTACATGAAAATGCTGACCCACTAATTTTTGGAGAACAGGCCGAGAAATGAAATTTCATGCTCTTGCGTCCTTTGTCACCCAAAAATATGGATCATATATTCAAGCAGATTTTTCACCTGGGACACTGGCACCTCCACAAGTTTTCTTTCATCATCACCCTTATTTTTTGTGTCCATGAGTATAATTTTGGTCTCAAGTTCACTTTCAGGGCAAACAAGAATTTTCTCATGAGAACGCATGGATAATTCTGAAGGAAAAATTGTAATTCCAGGGTGGTTTTCAGACATCTCAAAGTTGCTCAAGGAAAATCAAGACAAAGTCTAAGGTTAAATGCGGCCAGGATTTGAGGCATTAAGCTACAGAATTTTGGAAAACGTCATTTTTGTGGTGTTGAATGTGGTATCCGAAAAGCAAAACAATTTCATGTAAATAAGTTTCTTGGTCAGTGTCTTTTTCATCGACACACTGAGACAATATGCAACATCTTAGCCCGGAGATGCAAATTCTTAGATGTTATTTTAGGTTTTGCGTGCAACAGACAAAGAAATAAAAATCCCCAAAAAAAGATCTGGAATAGCCATCTACTGAGGAAAACTGATTTTTTTTTTTTATCAAAACTAAATTGCTGGTTTGGACCTTCTTGGACTCAAACCTATTGTTGCATTCAAGTCTTCAATGACTTCCATACCACCAAATTTTTTGACGCAGAAATTTTCTCGATTGAATCCTGGAGTATTTTCAATTTTTTCTGAAGAGCCTGAGTTGTCCATTGTTTTGCAGATAATTGAGCGGAATATATTCTCTTGAGGCTCTTATTTTCAGTTTTAAGATCATCAATCACATTCTCATAATCAGAAAGAGACTGCTGTAAAGAAAGATTTCGGTTCTTCAAAATTTTTTTGCCAGGGCTTTTATAATTTGACTGCCCTGGTCTCAGTGGAGTGGATGTGGAAACTGAAGAAAAATCAGTCATGCTTTCAGCTGAAGATGAAATAGAAGTAGAAAGCAGTGAATTATAACCACTTTCGGGACCACTAACTGAAAAAAAACTTCAACAGAAGAACCTGTAAAAGATGGGAAAACTTTTAAAATATTAAACTTCTCGCCACAGAAGACCATCTTCTTAGCAGCAGTCTTAGCACATTTTCTGAATGCAACGACAAATGATTTGAGCCCGTTGAAATTTGCCTCGACTGTGTCAGGAACTCTGTACAAACAACGCAAAACAGCTACAAGAGATTCCTCATGTGAACATTTTGACTGTAATGACCATATAATTTCATTGGTAATTAATGCCGCATTGGCTACAGAGGCTATGGAAAAATCATCAAAATAACCATGGGGCAAGTTCAAGAAAGCAATAATATCCTCTATAGTTAACAATAACATAATGGCAAAATAAATATCATGCACACCATCTTATTTCAGCAACAACCGTACACAAAATGCGATAAAGTCCGTTTGTAATTTTCAAATATATATATATATATATATATATATATATATATATATATATATATAGGGGTTAAAAACATTTTTATCAAGAGTTCCCCCACACTTCCCAAATAACAGGTCATCGATAAGAAACGGTTCATCAAAAGCCAAATTGTCTTTGATACAACTCTCAAAGCAATAAAAAAAATAATAAATTGTCATCGTTTAACTGGTGGAGATAAACCCCATCCACTTACTTAACAAGTACGTGATGGCCATTTTTAGGGCTGGCCGTGGCTTATGTTTTTCATCACTATGTGAGAAAGTCCAGATTGTTTGGTATCAGTTAAAGAGCTGTGAAAAAAAAATTGACCCCTTGACACCACTTAATGTGGAGGATTATTAACACCTATATGCAATGAGAAAGTCCAGGCTTCTTTGTTTTGATTTTTCAGGTCTGTTAGTGTGTGCGTGAACTGTTAGTGAAAAAAATAAATAAATAAATAAATGAACCGATTATTTTTTTATCTTATCATAGGCCTAGTTTTTTTATACCTATAATTACTTTTCTTTCATAAATTCTAAAATAGCTAGATAAAGATAAACAAAAGCAAGTTATCTTTTTTTTTAATATCGTAAAAAGTTTTTAAAGTTTTCCCAATTTAGAAAAAAGTAACGTTTTCGTGTTTTTTTTTTTTGTTTTTTTTTTTTTGTTTTTGTTTTTGTTTTTTACTTATCCCCAGTTTTAATTTAAAAAACTGAATTAATAAATAAATAACTGCACTTTTATTTCAAGGGCCACTGGCCCGGATGACGAAAACATTAGCAGACAACACTGTTTTTTTCGCTCTATACCTTTCGTATTTCCCATCGCTGAGTCATATAGTAGTTCCTTTTATTCAATGATATTTACACCAACATAAAGATGAAGTATTGAAGTTTGAAAAAAATTTGCTTTGAAGTAAAAAAAAATTATTTCTTAAATAAGAAAAAGTGATTTTTCTCCAGAAAATTGGCCATAAATTTTTAATGCTAACTCCCGAGTGACATTTTTCGAGGACAAATTGAAGATTAATTACCAGTGAATAATTCCATGTGTAAATAAATAGCCGTCTGTATCCTATAACATCATCTGAAAAGGTCCAGAAGTTTACTGATTGATCGAAAACTTGTCACGCATAATTGAGTTTTACGCAGTCAGTTTCCATTATTTCATCTTGATGTTGTCATTTTCAGATAGCCAAGTCATTAAGGATTCAGAAAAACAGTTTGGCATAGGTTTACTTTGAAAACTTTACATTCTATGAGGTGTTTAAAATGTTACTGATGACTGGGATTTTTCGCTGAACATTTCATTTACGCGCCATGTTGGATTTTCCTATATGACAAAAACGAATGAAAAGGGGATTTACAAACAAGGAATATAGAACATCAAGAACTATGGCAATCAAGAGTAGCAGTCTAAGAAGTTCCTAGCTTAACTACAAGCCAAATGGCTGCTTTTCTCATCAATATCATGATATTGTAGAGGCCACCCCAGACAGAAAGCTGGTACAATGTCATTTTGATCTTGTGTTGGTTCAAAAAGCTTTTAACACCATCTAACAGTTTAGAATTGGATGGCCATAAATTACTAGTCATTGTCTCTGATATGAAAAAAAAATGCTGGCTCTGTAGAGAAACTGTGCACCGACACAGTCTGCCCTGGAAAAAACAACAGCAATTTCTGTGATCTGCACCATGACATCAAAGAAGCAAATCTTGGTTCAGGTCACTTTACTCACTCTCCTCTGCCATCACCGACAGCAAAAAAAAAGATGTTGAAGAAAACAAAAATGAAGAGTGGCAAATAGTAGGGAAAGAGAAAAAAACATCAAGAAAAGTGCTTGGTTTAACGAAGGTGAAGTTTCACTCCATGTAGCTTTGGACACCTGGGTTGAAATACCTCACTAATGACAAGGCTGATGATTCAGAATATGCTCTGAGTTGGCAAAATGTCTTTCACAGCAGGACTGGCCATTTCACTATTGCAGTGAATTGGAGGAGTCTATTGAGCACACCTTTTTTCACTGGATATTGTGTGAAGTTACTGAAGACAACATGGTCTGCATGCTGCTTGGACAATTCTTTGTCCTGGAAGCCAGTTCTGTTTATAGCAATGTAAACTCATTGTCAGACAGGAGGAAGCACTATGTGCTTTGTAGTATGGATAATAAGGATGAATGAAGTCCACAAAGTATTACTACTTTCTTGCATTCTTCAAGCACTAGCTGAAGGTCAAAATCAGGGTGGAGAGGATTTTGCTGAAAGGTGGATGATCTGTGTGGTGGTGCTAACCCCGAGTGGCATCTTGAACTGACTGGTTGAAGGACATGTTCTTCTGAGAAAAACATGCCTACCTATTCCAGTTAAATTAAAATAATTCAAATTTTGTTTCAGTTCCATGAAATTGTTTAACTTAGCTAAGGAGTAAATCATTATCCGCTTCTTTTTTGTTTTGTTTTTTTAGCCCCCACATTTCTGTTTTTCATTTTCCCCTTCAAGGAGTCATAGTTCTTTGAAGCTGTGGGAACATTTCATTTTTGGTTTTATTTTATTTTTTCTTCTATACATTCCCAGTTAACTTGCCAATATTTTGGATAAGAAAAAAGAATATAATTTTCTCTGCAAATTGTTCTATTCTTATTTTCAATTTTTCCTTCTTCCAAATGATCTCTCCCAGACTGTCAAAAATAACTTTTTTTTACATTTTCATATATATATATATATATATATATATATATATATATATATATATTTGAAATGAAAGTACTGTAGTGGACGCCTACGTACACCACACCCACAAATTACTCAACAGTAATTGGACGGAAAATAAACAATACCTTTCGTACAGACAATTTACGCATCGCACGAGCCACATAAAATTTTCTCGTGTTTTTGTTTCACCAAACTAGCTATAGAAAAAAATCAACGATTGGTCGATTTTTGGCCAATCACATTAAATGACACTTTCTTCAATATCCTTCCGGCGCTCGTTCTGGGAGCAACCTTACATCTATAAAACGTAGAAATTAAAGAAATAACTTCAGTAGATTATAAATTTTCACAACGTACGTGTATATTCAATTTTCTACTCACAAATATACACAGATATAAACTGCACTCACACAACACAGTGTACTGTCTGTTTACAAGCCAAGTCAATTATTCGAACTATATCATTCTTCTGCACAAATATTTCAACTTTCAAACTCAAACATCAAACATTCTTAAACTACCAACAAATTTAAACAAAAGACATTATTACAACATACATTTGTTCTTCACACAATACAAGGGTAAACCACTTCGTGTGACTTAATCTTTATTGTCATTAACGGAATTATATGTATATACTTGTTTCAATACATGTTTTGCTTGTTGATTTCCATTGATCTCTCGTCATTCCTTTTTGTGTTTTCTTTACAAATTTAAAGTGGAATGTTAATGTAAAAACGCAACCTTGATCAAAAACCCTTCTGATTCTTTTCTAACCAACACTATTAACTACCCCACAGTACAATTTAAACAAAGTGGACATTATTAACCTGAAATAATTTAAATGAAAATTTATCTAGATTAAGTGACACCAGATTACAGATAAAGAGATTATCAATTATCAGATGGACAAAATTTCTACTTACCTGTCTACAGACTAAGGAAAATAATCTATTCTTTATTTAGTATAAACAAAACTTAAAGTAATCAAGATAGAAAATATAATACCCACCTGGTCTGATAGTGTAGACCAGGGGCGGACTGAGCCATCGGTCCAATCGGACCTGGTCCGAGGGCCCAGCACTGCAAGGGGGCCCGCCTGACTCGGGCCCCCTTGTGTGTGTTTCTCATGGCCGTGCGGACTGCCGGACACAAGTACGGGCAGATCCGTGACCGTGCAAAAATGAAAATTTGGAGAAGAAAAAGTATCTTCGTTAAGCAATCAAACTAAATTTGTGAAGAAAGAAAGAAAAACAAAGAAAGTAAAAGAAAACTAAGAAACCTTACGAATGAACGCAGTAAAAAAATGTCTCTGTTTTTTGGGACTGGTAAGTTCAAACCTGGTTCCCAGCTAGACTGCAAGGCATAGCTTTTTATCGGATCATTTTTTATTTGCCGCACCCGCACCCCTTGCCTGGCCGAAAACACGCAATAAATTATTTTAATATTGTAAAAATATTCTGGTTACCATAAATCTGGCGCCTGTAGTCTGTGGTACCGGTCAAGTCTTAGCGAACTCTCTCTCAAATCCTCGTCACTCCCAAAAGACACTAAAATTTTCATATGATATTTAGAATTCCAAAGAAAGGACACCTTATAAATTCCTGTCTGTTGCTATTGCCAAGCATTTCAGTAAGTTTAAAATATTGACTAATTATTTTGTTTACATCTGTAATTATGCTAATTTGTTACAAATATTGAGTAAATTTAAATTCGCATTATGTAATTTCTTAAGTCAAAGTTTTTAAAATGTCAATAAGTGGGTTTAATGCGAATTCAAGCAAAATATTTTTTTTAAAAATTTAATCAATATTGTTTTTAAATTGACGAAGGGCTAACAGTCAATTTATGTGACTGTGCAATGTGCAATTGCAGTCGTGTCTCTTATCTTGTTTGCTATTCAGACATTATTTTATATATTTATAGTCGCTATGTTTTGGAAGTCTTGTTTTTTAACTCCTTAGAAAAAAAATTAAAGAGAAAATTATTACTTAACTCATAGAGAACAAACTTCCAAATAAATAAATAGAACTATTATTTGTAAATACGTACTCGAAATAATAAATCAAAAAAGTAAATTTACGAAAAACTCAACTTTCGAATTTAGCCAATAATTGTTATTTATTTATTGATTCGTGAAAAGAAGGCAAGTAAATTAAATTAAAAAAAAATAAAAACAAATGCGATAAAATGCCATCCTTTTGTTAGTTAATAACCATTAATGAACACAAATGTAATGTGTAATTAAAAAATTACCTTTGTATGATCTTAATTAGTAAAATAATTCAAATATTTGAAATGTGCCTAGTTTAACTAACAACAATTTCACAATGAAGGAGCGTCCAAAAAATCTATCTCCCCTATCAATATGCAAATATACATCGAATATAAAACTAACCCGCGTTCATATTTTAGATAAATGTAGAGAAGTGACGGTAAGTGATCACGTTAATAAAAGTTCGGTTTTTTTTACTTACCGATAGATGTTGATTCTAAGTAAAAGAGACTATTTTTTTTATAAAGAAATAGAAATTATTCATATATTTCGCAAATTTCAGGGATTTTTGATATTCCTAATTTTGCAATCTTATTCATGGATTTCAGGGTGAATGAATAGAGTTGAATTCTATGTTTACATTTAAATGGAAACTTAAGTTTTCGTTTAGGTTCTGAAATATTGAAATTTACGTATTATTTTATTTTCATTTTATAATTTTAAAACCTGATATTCTACATAAATACTTGCTATCGATTGTATTTTCTTTGTTACAGCGTACTTACTTGCTCTTTATAAAATTGTCCCCAAACAGAATTTACCGAGAAGAAACTATTTGTCTGGTGTGCAGGTAGCTAAAAACACTATTTAATGATGTCTGACTACAAGCATAAAAGTGGTGCTCAAAAGAGAAAAGTGAAAAAAGATAAAATATCCATGATAAAGAAGACAACAAATAAAATTGATACATTTTTTGCTAAGAACAAGACAAAGTTACAACTGACTTTTAACAAGACAAAGTTACAACTGACTTTGGCTTACAAGATAAAACATCAACATGTGCAGAATCACCATCTGAATTTGAAATCACACCTGATGAAAGCGAATTCGATGAGCCACCATCTAAGATTTTAAGGCCTGATTCCATGACAACCAGTACGCAGGTTACACATGCAAAAAGTGTGTATTTTTTAAAACCAGATACCAGCCATAATGCGTCAATTTCACAGGAGATGTTCTGGAAATTTCATCCAAACCAGCCTGTATCTAATATATCATTTAATAGTACTGTTTTATATGACAGACAAGGCATTCAGGGCATGAATATTAACAGAAAGTGGGTAACATACAATGAAGAAAATAAGAGTTTACATTGCTCATTTTGTCTGATGTATGCTCCCGAAAAAAGTCGAAATATACAGATGATCCAAGGCTGTTCTGAGTGGAGACACATCGCAACGAGACTTTTGGAACATGAAAAGAGTCAGTGTCATAAGCATTCTACTGATGCATATTTTCTGAATGCTTGTGAAAGATCCGCCAAGCACAATTTGTTAAAGGGACAACTCTCCTTAAGAACCCAACAAGTTCTTCAGCATCGCGCTGTTTTAAAGTGTATAATTGATGCGATATTTTACATGGGGTTTCAAGTTTTGTCTTACCGCGGCAAATATGAAGAAGCTGTTGCAACTGCATTTGATGAAAATAATCAGGACAATGCTGGGAATTTTTTAGAGTCTATAAAGCTTCTTGCAGAGTACAATCCACACCTGCAGGAACATTTGCAGAAGGTGGTTTTGCAAGGCAAACAAAAAGATCCATCTAAGAAAGGGCGTGACAAATTTGTTACTTTTTTAAGTAAAACAACTGTCAATAAGATAATAAATATTATTTCAGACATGGTTAAAAACGAAATTGTGAAGGAGGTGAAAAATGCAGGGATGTTTTCAGTGCAAATTGACTCTACCCAAGACATTTCTGCCCATGATCAGTGTGCCATTGTCCTTAGATATGTAGTTGGAGACAGAGCTAAAGAAAGACTTGTTCGCCTGGTAAATGTGAATAATTCAAGTGGAAAATGCTTGCACAGCCTGTTACGAAATTCACTTGCAGAGATAGGTCTGACACTGAGGCAGTGTATTGGAGATTCGTTTGATGGAGCAGCAAATATGAGTGGTGTTTACTCTGGTCTTCAGGCACTTATGAAAGCATCTCACTCAAGTCACATCCATACTTGGTGTTATGCACATGTTCTGAATCTGGTGATCAGTGATGCAAGCAATGGATGTGTTGCATCAGTTAGTCTTTTTGGTTTGCTAAATGAACTATGCTCATTTTTCAATGATTCCTAAAAAAGGATGAAGGTGTGGGAAGAGCATATGCAGACCAAAACAGGAAATAAGAAACGCCTAAGACTAGAGCGTATTGGTCAAACTAGATGGTCATGTAGAAGCAGAGCACTTCGAAAATTGTTTGGCAATTACGCAGATCAGTCATCAGAATTCTTTTCGGACCTTCTTATCATCCTTCAGGAAGTAAGCGAAGCAATTGATTTCAAAGGATCAGTTCGCTATGAAGCACAGAAATTGAGTGAAAACTTGCGCAAATTTGAAACCATCTTAATGGCGTTTACATTCATACGAATTTTTGAAATTACAACACCTGTGTTAGATTATCTGCAGACACCAGGCCTGGATATCATGCAGGCTTGGCGCATGATTAACAAAGCCACTGAAAATATTGAAAAAATCTCAAGAGATTTTAAGGGCATTTATGAAACTGCGTCTGATGAAACTGCGTTCGTGCAAATTATAAATTAGAAGTGAAGATTTTTGTCGCAAATAGCTTCTCAATTTCAACCATGAGATCTAGTCGCTCAGCACCAGAAGGTATCACAGACGAGAAGAAAAGTTTTGAGGTTTTATACCATAACGCGGTTATTGATGCTGTGCTCTCCAGCATGCGAGCTAGATTCTCGTCTCTATAAGCAAATTTCCTGCTTTGATCCAAACAGGTTTTCTGAAATTTTGGCATCCCCACGAAACATTGAGCTAGGTTTGATTGCTAATGCAATACCAGAAATTGGCATAGTGGCACTACAGGATGAACTGATTTCATTTGCATCAAGCTACAAAGACTTGAAAAAAGGGCTCCTAGAAAATATAAATGACAATGAAAATGATTCAGACAGCTTGGATTCAGAGGAGGAGGATACAAATGTTACTCAGTCATCTGCCAAGACAACATGTAAGAATTGTTTGTCATGTGCTTTCAAGCTATTATCTGAGTACAGGCTGTGTGCAGCTGCATATGAAAATTTATGTGCTGCATATAAATTTATTGTAACTCTAAGCATCACACAGTGCACATGTGAAAGATGTTTTTCTAAACTAAGACTTTTGAAAACAAGGCTTAGATCTTCGCTCACACAAAATAACTTGGAGTCACTTATGCTAATTGCTATTGAAAAAGACATAGCAATTAAAATCAAATCAAACAAAAACAAAATTATTGATAAAATTGCAGAATCCTCTACTGAAATGAGTACAATGTTGTTACTGTAAGTGTACTGTAATCCTTGAAAGTTGATATTTGAAATTTTTGGCTCAGTATTAAGCATTTATATTAAGACATACTAAAATGTAAGTAATATTTTTAAAAGTGTATGTTAACACATTTTATTATTTGTTTTTAAGATCTATTATAAATTTTATAATTTAGTACATTGTTTTACGTGTTGATTCGCAGTAATAAAATGGAAATTTTGTTTGACATGTCATTTACGCTTTGTTGATCATTATGTGTCCATGAACATCTTTATGAGCTTCCTTCAAGTTTTCAAATCTTTTGATGCATATACATAAACGCATACATATCTTAAATAGTGATGGGACATTTAATCGGAATCGTTAATCGTAAGAACCGTGTATTTTGGGGTGAATCGGAATCGCTTCGTTAAATAAATACTTTAGATTTCCGATGCTTTCATTACGTTTCTCTTAAATTAGTCTGATGTTGAAAAAAGAAAACTTTTTTTCCATATTTCTAACCGGTAAGAGAGAAATGTTATAAAATGAAACCAAAGAAATACGTTATTAAAATAAAATGTATTTGATTTGCTCTTTTTTTCTTTTTTTTAGGTCAAATTTATTATCTATAAATCCCACTTACACTTAACTTAATCAGAGAAACAGACACAGTATATTTGGAGTGGGAGGGGGACTAATTGACCTTGATCTCCTAAACAGTTTCTTAACTATTTTTTTTAATAAATCTAGATAATGAATATTTTTCAGGATTTTTTTTTTTATGAATGCAGACATTGAATTTTAAAATTCTTCTTTACGAAAAGAATTAGAAATATTTATGAAGAATAAAATTAAAACAAATAACAAGGTCCTGCTTTAAAATATTTACAAAAATACAAAAGACAGTTTTTTTTTAAGGATTATATTAAAAAAAAAAAAAGAAAAAGAAAAAAGATTAATTTAACATTGAAAACGATTGCATAAAAAAAAAACTGGCTTCCGTTTCAAAACAATTCCGCGATTCCCGTGATCGATTCCCGTGATCGATTCCCGTGATCGCTGAAAATTGGGGTTCTCTACACATACAGGTAGAACCTAAGTAGGCAAGGAATCGGAATCGGAATCGTCTGGGTATCGGAATCGTGAATCAACATTTTCCTGGAATCGGTATTGGAATCGGAAAAAAATTAGGAATCGTCCCAACACTAATCTTAAAGTTTTTTCTTATTTAAACCAATATGCACAGATCACCTGCTGCACAGCCTCTATATGTGGCATTTAACTGTAAAAAATTGGGAAAGGGGGCCCATTGCATTTTCGGTCCGAGGGCCCGTAATACTCTCAGTCCGCCCCTGGTGTAGACTCGTCCTTTTCTACCTATCACCCCTAGTAACAGAACAGTCTATACCTTACGCCTACGTACGGAAAACTTCGACCAATAAAAAACCGTACTAGGCGAATCAACAAATCTCATTGGTTAACGACACAATAATCTGAAAGTTTCACGTGCAAAACAAAATTGTGCCAAAACTTCTTTGAGTCGATTTTGGACTTTCAAAAAACATATAAAAGAAAACATCCACAGAGAAATTGCCAACATACTCCACATCACTCGAAATCACGACTTTACCGCGCAAAAGTACATCAACGCGGACTCACTTGCAATTTAAACTCGACCAACTCTGTGGGCATCAAATCGCAAACCTAAAACAACTTTGCTTATCCAAAGTGAACTATATTCACTACATTATTAAGTAAAAATCAACATTCGAACGATTCAGAAATATTACAGTCAAAGGTAGACCACTCTATAAGAACTCATTCCTAAAAACACTTAACATCGACATTTTTAATATTTTAACACAATTCTAGAAAGACTGTAACTGAACATACAAATACAAAAAGAGACATACCGAAACCTCAAATATCACACACAATTTGCCATAGTAACATATACCAAAATAGCCTGTATATATATTACTTTTAATTGTATATAAATGTTTTGTTGGTTTCTAAATTGAATATGTCTTGTTTTTGATTGTATTTAAAATTCGTTTATTTATTTGCTTGTGGATGCAGAAAGTCACGCAACCTCAAATTCCTTCTGATTCACTCAGTTACAATTAATTAATTCTGCACATCCACAACAATAGCATTAAAAACAGCTCTGTTTGCCTTCAATACAGCATTGTGGATGATTTTTTGCTTGTCAGTGAATTTACCATTAAAAGGGAATGAACAACTAATATCAGAGGCATAACCACCATATTCAGCTCCCATATCAAACAGACTAGTACAAAAACAAAAGAAAGACAATGTTAACAGACTTTTGCTCATTAACATTTACTTTTTACAGTAAACATGATAATAAATAATAAGTAAGGAAGATAATGTCCACCGTTTTCTATTACCAGTTGCAAACTATCATAGATCTCTTGTAGTTCTCAATTTGATCTGTTATTGATTCCATAAATGGTCAAATAAAAATAAAATCTTTAGCATTTCATAAAATGCTGCTTTTCATAACAACCATTAAATAAATATGCAAAAATATAAGAGTAAGTATCCCAACACTCAGCTTACAGTCGATGAAATTAAACACTAAAAAAGACATATATTCAACTTGTCGTGTTATTTTATTCAATATCGCCATGAAAATATAATGCATGCCAAATAAAAGCTTATTGCATGAGCTTTGTTTGTATCTTATTTATTTTTATATGTACTACAGTGTACGAGGAACGTTGCAGTTTGAAAATAGAGACGTTTTGATGATTTCACAAAATTTTGGCCATTTTTTTCACTGACGGCAGTTTAGACTTCCTCACATTTTGTAACATGCGCACTCCGCAGGGTTTATTACAATTTTGGTAATGTTAGTTTGAAAGTTAATATTCTAAGCTTCATTTTCATGTATCTTATATTTTTTTAATTTTAATAAGAAGTTTGTAAACAATTCAAATGAAAAGTTTGATCGTAAAATTCAAATGCTTCTTGTAAAAATAAAAACACAAAATATATCATTAAAACACTCATTTAATAATCTATGAAACTAAATCAAAATCAAATATTAAACGATAGCTCCATTTTGCGCGAGTGCGATTATGTATAACCACGTGCGACTCGCTCGGCCATCATTTCAACTCCAACAACACGGACACAAAAGAATCAACCTGCATGTTTTCTATGGACGAAATTTTCAAGGAAATTGATAAGAATTTGTTTTAAATATTAATTTTCTATGATAATGGGATTTAAAAACCGTTTTCGTCATAAAAATTATGAAACAAAAATCGATTTGTTTACTTTTACGCTCAGATTCAAATCACGAAAAAATAAGTAGGACTTATTGATCGAAAAATGTTCATATTCAAAGAATGAGATAAAAAAAACATTCTACAGAAAAGTCTAGAATGTCTTTTAGGTTTTTGCAGTATTCTCACAATAATTATCTGCATTTCAGTTTCCAAGTAACATTTTGTTTAAAGTTACCCCTTCAAACAAATTTCTTACTTTTTAAATTATCTAATGAATGGATTTTAGTTAAGATTTATTACTATCTAGATACAAATTGAAGATTTAATATTCATTTTCTTAATTTATTATTATTTCTTAGTAATATTTATTTCATACGGATTATGATTGTTTATTTTATTATAAAATATTATGTGTCAGTTTTAAGGACCACTGTGGAAATAGTTTTGTTGAGAAAATATTTTAGTGCTTCCTTATTTGTTACTCAGGTGTATGGATGACTCTAAATTTATATTTATCCCTGATTGTATTTAGTGTAAATTTTTTATGAACTGCAAATAAACTCAAATTCAGTAAGAAAACGTAGACAATAATTTGTAGATGACTACTACTTCTCTCTCTCTACAGTCCAGAAATTGTACATGTTGAGTCAGGACTGTACTTGTTCAGCATCTGCTCCATATACATTCTAATCTGTTGATTCTAGGTCATTTTAACCATGATAAATGGAAAGAGCACACCCAGAAATGGCTAGATATGAAATTTGGTGTTTCTAGTGTAAGAAGTATTCATTTTATGACACAATTCAAGCAAGTTATGAGTTGTTTGCACGTCGTTGCAGTTTTGATTTATAAAATTTGCATATTCAGACTGAATTTATTTAAGAAATATGCAATGATACTATCTGTAATTTTATTATTAATTTCTTAGTTATGTACCTAACAAGCTAGTATAATTTTAACTGTTGTTCTTGTTATAAAATAAAAATAAGACATATCTCGGCTGATTTGCAGGCAAATAAACTAACATACTTAAGAGCGAGAGCCGGATGTGAACGGGACAAGGCCCCGTCACAAAATGACCATTATCGTTGTCTACGCATAAGCCCGACGCACGAGTTCTAGTCGAAAAATAAAATAATATTTTAAAGTGTTTCTATTTTTCGACCAATAAAAACGCTTCCCTCCTAATTATACTCGCGTCGTTTTTCGAGCCTGTTAAGCCATAAAAAAAAACGCCATAAAAGGGGTCACACGGGCAAGTACAACAGCAGTCAACAGGAGGCCAAGGAAGAGACCTGTCACGGTCATTCAGCAGCTATCAGCAGGAGGAACGCCACGCCAACCAGTGTGAACTACTATGAGAGATCGACCTAGATCCGAAGCCGGCTTATGAACTATACCACAAGGTAGCTGTCCCAAACCCACACGTTCCTATTGAAATAAATCACGTAAATCTATTTCTGCTGTTGTATTTCCTTCTTGCAACCATACGCTTGTCTATAACATTCTTAATTGCTTTTTAAAATATAGGAGTCCAAATATGGTATTTTGTCCTAATTCATAATAGACAAAAAAAGTCGAGCACGTGTGTAAAAAAATAAAAAGAATTAAACGGTTTGATATATTTTGATGAAATAAAAACTGATAAATATCTTTAATCATGTAGATTATGAAGATGCAATCAGATAACACCTAGTACCTGTTTGAAATTTTCATCTGTGATACCTAATAAGAGTCAACAAAAAATATTACTTTCTTACCATATATCCCCATCATTGATCACTTTACTATTTGGGTTTCCCGACATGTCCATAATGGAGGATTTGCATTGCAGCATTTTCTCCACTGGGCAAAGGTAAAAAAAAATGGAAAATTTGTTTCGGATATACAACACTGCTTTTCAAGTTTATTGCTCGCCAATTAAATATCATATTAACAAATTACGAAAAGATGAATGTTCCGAAATGTTAATGAATAATTTTTGCATAGATCATTTAATAAAAACTAGAAACTCTCCTGATAAATTAATACATCTATAAAGAATCTGTAGAAGAATGAAAAAAAAGAGAATTTTGAATTAAGATTCTGTAAGCAATTAAGAGATCAAATATAAAAGACAAAAGTTTTGTAGTATACAATTGCGAATTAGATTGCCCATTGTATGATTACAATATAGGTTTCTTTTTTCTTTAAAAAAATGCTTGTAATATTTGTACACACCTTTATATATATATATTTAACAACTAAAGAGATTTGAACCCATTCCCTGTTTAAAATTATCAATTACAATAGCAATTAAATCATATTAAACAATGCATTGTTAGATTTTGGGAAAACTATATATATATATATATATATATATATATATATATTATATATATATATATATATATATATATATATATATATATATATATATATATATATATATATATATTATATATATATATATATATTATATATATATATATATATATATATATATATATATATATATATAAAGAACAATTTTAGGTTTATTTCTCTAAAATTGTTAAGCTAATAAAGATTGTTACAAAGTAAAAAGTTATTTGTTTTCTTTTTAAAATGCCATGTTTCTTCAGAACATAACTGATTATGGCTCTTCATATATTCCATTTCTTTATTATTATTAGTGAATGGTCATGACTTGGGAAAGATACTGGAGTGATTAACTACTACTTTTTTCAAGGTTTGAATTCAGACTAGACCTTCTCCTTAACTGGTTATCACACAGGGTTAGCCCATAGCTAGGTGGATTAGAAATGAATTCATGTTTTTCCCAAGGAAAAGTGAATGTAGTAGACTACGATAGAATTTGAACTTGGTTCTCTGATTCCATTAGCCACAACAATAACCATTACTCTACCTGTACAAGTTTCAAAAAGGAAAATTGCATTTCTACAGCTGTTAGATGGTAGATTCATAAATCAAATTCTTAATTTTTTTTTAAATTACATAAAACAGCAGTATTAAATGTAATAGTCTTTGAATTTCTTAGATTAAACTATTATTATTATTTTTTTTTATGCATTTTTCTTTCATCTTATTTCTATTGCTTTTTGATGAAGGAGTGTGGATTTATCTGTTGCATGGCAAAATCTGACTTAACTCCTGTTCATTAGCTTTTGTAGTGTAATTAGTCAAGTAGCATTAAAAATAAGAGCTAAAGATAAAGATTACAAATCTCACTGGAAGTTTTGTGAACCAGAACCAAAGTTAAATGGCAGAAATGATGAACAGGATTTACCTAATTCTTGATAAAAGAGAGTCTGTCTTTGTCTGGCATACAGGATTTGAGGGAAAGCAAGTACATGCTGGAACTAGGGTATTTAGACATATAGCTCATGTGCATGCAGCGTGCTTTGTAATCTATAAAAAACAAATTCAGTAGAAGTCAGGCAATGATTATTTGACAGTCAAAATGCCACTAGCACTATGGTGTCGGCCAATATACAGGATGTTCCAGAAGTCGCGCACCAACTTCGTCACAGTGCAAGAGTAAACAAAGGTGCGAATCCTCTCCGTTACTGGGGGATGTGTAATGATTTATAAAAAGAGCATAAAAATTGTTTTAATTAGTAGTAATTGGAGTAATTAGTACATTTTTTTCTGTTTCCAATTTGATTTAATTATGGGTGAGAAACTAACAATACAAGAAAGAGTTGAATTAATTTTCATGTTTGGAAGAGATGGGGCGACACACCACTCTGTAGCGCAAAAATTCAACCCCAATCACCCTGAGAGAGAACAACCATTGAACCATACTACTGTCAGCCGTTTGATCAAACGCTTCCAAGAAACTGGCTCAGTTGCTTGCCGTGGGAGATGTGGCCTACCCAAGAGTGCAACTAATGAAGAAACATCCGCCATCGTTATGGCGAATGTTGCTAAAAGCCCTGTGAAATCAGTAAGGAGAATAAACCAGGAGCTAACGATTAGCAAATCATCAGTTCATCGTATTCTCATGATTCACAAATTTCATCCGTACAAAGTTCATCTTGTACAAGCTCTACATGGTAATGACACGGATAGACGATTGGAAATCTGTGAATTGGATGCGTGATCACATGAATTCTTCAAAATTCTTCAGTGATGAGGCAATTTAAATGGCCAAGTAAATCGACACAATATGCGTTATTGGTCAGAAAAAAATCCAAACTGGTTGTTCTATTAATGTCACTCCACACTGGCAGAACAACCCCAGGATCATGGTCTGGGTTGGAATATGAGAGGACGAAATCATTGGCCTTTACTTTTTCAATAATTATGTCACAGACGAAACTTATTTAGAGTTTCTGCAGGCCTTCTTCTTTGACTACCTTGAGAATGTTACCATAAGTCGACGACAAATGTTCTTTTCTCAGCAAGATGGAGCTCCACTACACTTTGCAAATTACGTACATAACTACTTGAACCAGACCTTTCCTGGAATATGGATTGGACGGAGAGGTCCCGTGGAGTGGCCACACCGATCACCAAATCTATCCCCCATTGACTATTTTTTTTTTTGAACATCTCAAATCTGTTGTGTACCAGAATCGCCCACACACTATGATGCAATAACAACTGAGTGCCAAAAGATCACCATTGAAACCCCAGGAGAGTGAAAGAGGTTGATGAAGAGAATTGATGCTTGGTTTATTGCAAGGGGTACACAATTGAGCATTTGTTATGATTATGATCAATAAAGGCGTTTCTTACATGTTTCTTTTATGAAAACCTGGATGGTGCGCGACTTCTGGGACACCCTATATATATATATATATATATATATATATATATATATATATATATATATATATATATTCTTTAATTTTTAAATATCTTTAAGTAATTTCCCTTATATAAACTAATTATTGATGTTTTTAATTTTTGTTTTTTCTTTCATTTTGTGACTGTTTTAATGTCTACAATCTCACTATAATACTGGAAATCTATGTAAACTTTATTTAGACATTAGACATTTATCTGCTGCCACTCTCTTCTCTTTGTTTTTTAATTCTTTTTTCTGTTTTCTTTCTCCTTTTCTGTCTTCATTGTCTTCTTTTACTCTTTAAATGTTTAAATTTTAAGCTCTTTTCTCATGTCATAACATCTCTGAATTGATAAGGTACACATCCGTGGATCGAAATTGCTATTTTACGAATGAGGTTGATTTTGATTTTTAATCTGTTTTTTATATGCTCTGTTATAATAAAGACATTGAGCTTTTTTTGTGGATCAGTTTAAATATTCCATATCATTAGGATTCACTTGGATTATATACCATCGGATTATTACCTATATATATATATATATATATATATATATATATATATATATATATATATATATGTGTGTGTGTGTGTGTGTGTGTGTGTGTGTGTGTGCGTGGTGGCAAAATGTTCTTCTGATTAAGGAGTAATAAAACAATTATGATTGGTCAGAGAAAGGGCAAGGAAGGATGCCTTCGTTCTTATCATTTATGACCATGTATCTTCTTAGATCCATTTCCATTTTTGTGTACTATGTGTGTGTGTTTTTGTTAGTATGTGTATGTATATTCCATCTCCATACATAGATACTCTCTTATTGTAAGGAATCAGTATTTATATACTCCAGTTGTCTAGTTATCTAATAACGCAGTCGCAATAATCGATTTAATAGAAATAAAACTCGTAAATGTGTTAACATCGAGTCTTCCAAGACAACGATTCTTCTCCAGGGCGTAAAACATCCCTCATCGCTGATGCATTAAGCAAGCACAATATTGACATTGCTGCTCTCAGTGAGACTCATTTTGCAGGCACCTCTCAACTTGAGGAAGTTAGCGTAAGATATAGCTTTTTCTGGATTGGCAAAAGCGAAGATCCCCGCCCATCAGGTGTAGGCTTTGACATAAAATCAGACATAGCTAAATCCCTGTCATCTCTTCCGAAAGGAATATATGATCGCATTATGACTGCAGTCATAGAACAATTCTTCTGTCACTCTTGTGTGCTGTTATGCCTCTGTGTCAGAAATTGATGACCTTTATGATCAACTACGTTCA
This sequence comes from Acanthosepion lycidas, assembly GCA_963932145.1. Taxonomy (NCBI): domain Eukaryota; kingdom Metazoa; phylum Mollusca; class Cephalopoda; order Sepiida; family Sepiidae; genus Acanthosepion; species Acanthosepion lycidas. The sequence continues at coordinate 291,111 of CAWVQA010001440.1, read as the reverse complement.
GTAATTTCCAAAGGTTCGCATAAAGACAAACTTGTCATTATGGGAGACTTTAACGCACAGGTTGGTGCTGACCACCAGACATGGCCTGGTGTCCTTGGAACTCACGGGGTCGGGAGTATGAATTTTAATGGGCTACGACTTTTTCTCTCTGCCAATAATTCGACCTCACCATCACAAACACACGCCATCGCAAAATGATTTTATGCATCCAATATCCAAAGATTGTCATATGATTGATTAAAACGTGATGTGAAAGACTTTAATATCACCCGCTCTTTCTGCAACACTTGCTATCTTTCAGAACATGCTCTACTACGCTGCAAAGCATCATTTCGACTCGTACGCAAGAAAATTCGCGTTAGCACTACGGTTACTAAACGAATCAACATATAACCCCTGAATACTGATGTTAAGAAGAAAGAACTCTCTGACACTGGATTCGAAGCTTGATTCAGTTGTGATCTCAGAAGACATTGAATCCAGCTGGAAATCTCTCAGAGATGCGATTTATTCCAGCTCCCTTGATGTACTAGGACTTCTCATATGGAAGAATCAGGACTGGTTCGATGTAAATGATACACACGTTTAATGTCTCATCGAGAAGTTTCACGATTCGCATAAAATATTATTTATTAGGTTGGTGCAAAAATATTGTCGTTTTTTGACGTATTTTCAACGTCAAAAAACGACAATATTTTTGCACCAACCTAATAAATAATAAAAATTGTCCATCAAAAAAGCGGATATATAAGTAGTGTAAGCGGGAAGTGCAAAATGCTCTCAGAAAAATGAAAGAATTCCGGAAAGACTGTGGAAATCCAGGTGGCAACTGGCAAAAAAAGCACTCTATGAAGGCCTTAAAACGGTGTACGGTCCACCAGAAAACGGAATTTCATCTGTTCTGTCGTCTGACGGTAACACACTCCACACAGACAAGAAGGAAATTATATCACGATGGAAAGAACACTTTGAAAATGTCCTTAATTCCACCTCTACCATCGACGACAACGTCATTTCTGTAATTCATCATCGACCAGAAATTTTCTAGTTGTCTTTTGAGCCATGCCTAAAGGAAATCCAGGATTCTATCAAGCAATTGTCCCCGAACAAAGACTCTGGAAAAGATGCTATTCCCCACGAAATTTTAAAATATGGTGGGAAGACTCTGGTTAAGAAACTCCATGAGTCATATGGAAAGTTGGTTCTGTTTAACAGGACTACAAAGATGCTTGTATAAAACATCAGTTCAAGAACAAAGACAAAAGGTTATATGTGATAATTCCGGTGGCATTGCACTTCTCAGTATCGATGGCAAAATTCTCGTTCGTGTTATTCTCAACAAAATAATCAAATATCTCATTGACGACGTCTATCCTGAATCTCAGTGTGGTTTTCGTCCAGGTTGTGGAAACATTGATATGTTTTTTTTTTCCACTTCGTCAGGTTGCTGAGAAATTTCGCGAGAAGAACCACGAACTCTATACCGTCTTTATCGATCTGACCAAAGTTTGACACGGTAAACAGAGCTGCCCTCTGGAAAGTACTCAAAAAACTTGGCACACCTGAAAGTATTCTAAATGTCACCATCTCGTTTCACGAAGGAATGAAAGCATCAGTTCTATCTAATGGAGAGTTTTCAGAAATCTTTGATGTAACAAATGGCACAAAAGAAGGTGTCATGGCTCCTGTACTTTTCGCTCTCTTCTTTAATAATGCTGCGTCATGCTTTTAGTGATATTGATATGGATGTGAAATTTGAATTCTGCACAAGCGGCGGTTTTTTAACAACGTTTTAAACGTTTTGACTCGGGCAAGCATTATTTGTTATCTTTTGTTTGTTGATGACGCTGCGGTCGTGGTCACCTCAATCGAAGAAGCTCAAGCACTCGTCAATCGTTTTTCTACCTAAGCAGATCAGGGGTGTAAGACGAAATCCACCTGTCTATACCTTTCCAATCGTTCCCATTACTGTTGGCAACAACAACATAAAGTATGTGAAATCATTCTCGTACTTAGGAAGCAAAGTCAATTCAAGTGCCTCTTTGGATGACGAGATAGTTGACCGAATATCAACTGCCTTTGGGATGCTTAAGCATTGCCTATGGGATGTTCGTGGGATTTCACAGAAAACGAAGATTAGTGTCTATCGAGCAATCATTCTCAGCACACTTCTTTATGGGTCAGAATCGTGGACGTCATACAGGACGCACATCAATCAACTTGATGCTTTTTTAAAAAGTCTTTGCTCAATATGCGGTTATACACGGCAGGACAAAATCTCTAACTCTGATCTTTTCATCAAATATGGCGTCGGTGGCATTGAATCCTTTCTGATGCAATCACAGTTCAGATGGGCTGGTCATGTCATTAGAATGAGTGATGATCAGATGCCGAAATTCCTCATGTATAGCCAACTTTTTCATGGTAAGCGTAATGTAGACCGTCTTTGGTTACGCTTCAAGAACAAACTTAAATACAATTTAAATACTGCAAACTCTGTACCGAGTATAATCTCCAGCACTCAATTCAAGCACAGGAGTGATCATGGATGCACACCGTTCACACCAATGACATCTTGATTATGTCATCGTCCGCAAGTGAGATATGAGGGATGTCCATATTGTTAGATCTATGCATGGTGCAGTTTGTTGGACTGATCATGCCCTAGTGAGGACCAAGATGAATTTTGTTCTTAAACCAGCAACTAGACAAAACAATAGAAAGCCTCCTGCACGTCTGACTGTCGCGAGACTGCATTCCCTGGAAACACAGGATTCAATAAAACATCGACTAACTGAAATCAATGATACATCTTCATGGGACTCTATGAAGAAGACTGGTTTGATGAAAATGATGATGCTATCAAGGAGATCATTTCAAGAAAGAATCAAATACGATGTTGCAAAAATGCCTGTCCAAAGAACAACACAGTAAACTGTGCAAGGAGTTTAAAGCTGCAAAAACAGAAGCTCAACGTGCTCTTCGAACTATGCAGGAAAATGGTGGTCAGAGCTAGATTATGAAATACAGAATGCAGTGAATTCAAATAATACCAAGCAGATGTACTACCTGATGAAAAAAGTATTTGGTCCCATATCCACAAGATTGCTCCTCTTATGACAGAGGACGGCAATAATCTCCTCACAGACATAGATGGCATGGCAAAAAGATGGAAGAAACACATTGCTGGGCTTCAAATGTAGCCAATCGATGGGCTTCAAATATAGCCAACTTTTTCATGGTAAGCGTAATGTAGACCGTCCTTGGTTACGTTCAAGAACAAACTTAAATACAATTTAAATGTTGTAAACATCCCTATAGAGGAGTTCGAAATTGCTGTTGAAAACCGAGAAAACTGGAAAGATTCTCGAGAAAATACTCCAAAGACCCAAAGTGGTAGAACTTGACAACCATCGCAGGGCGAGAAATAAAGGGACTCAACATGGGCAGAGCTGTTGATGTTGTCGGCCTTCCTGCTGAGATATTCCATTACGGTTGAACGCATTTAAGTCAACTTATGCATGATGTAAAGATTTGGATAGCTAAAGATTGGAGGGATGCAACAATGATACCTAAGGGTAAAGGTGTCCGGGAATTATGTGGTAATTATCGAGAGATTATCTCCTTTCTTCGGCAGGTAAGTCGCAGTGTGGTTTCCGCCAAAACAGAGGGACCACAGATATGATTTTCACAGCACGATAAATCCAGGAAGAGCTGTGAACAAGAATTGGACCGTTATCAAATATTTGTAGATCTGAGGAAGGCTTTTGACACTGTTAATCCTGCTGCTCTTTGGAAAATCCTCTCAAAATTGAGCCGTCCCCACCACTTTCTCAAGATTCTGGGGTCCTTCCATGACGGTATGGAAACGTGTGTCAGTTTTGGCAGTATACTTACGGGGCCCATCAAGGTTGAAAATGGAGTCAAGCAGGGAGATTTGGCTCCTACACTGTTTTCTATCTACTTTACAATTGTAATGCTTGATGTGTTCGGGAAAATGCCATGATGGTATTATGATAATGTACAGGTCAACTGGCAAGCTTTTCAACATACGTAGGTTTGCAGCAGACAAAAGTTATTTTTAGTTTAGTACGCATCCTTCTCTATGCCGATGACTTTGACATGGTCGCACACACAATTCAGCACTCACAGGAGTTCATGGATCGACATGGGTCATGTAAAGCTTTTGGACTGTCCACAAAACTGGTGATGTATCAACCTGCTCGAGGAATTCAGTATATACAGCCATCAATTTATGTTGATGGTAGTCTACTTGGGGTAATAGACAAATTTGTATATCTTGGTAGCACCCTCAACTGACACTGCTCCCTTGATTATGAGATACTGTTACGCATTAAGAAGGACTCTGATGCATTTGCAGCACTCAAGTTCCGTGTCTTAAGTCAGAAGAGCATAAAAAATCAGACAAAAATTAAAATATATAATGCCTGCGTTATGTCATCTCTGCTATATTCATATGAGACATGGGTAGTCTATTGCAGACATCTGAAGATACTAGAACGTTTTCATCAAGGATGCCTTCGGTCTGTGCTTGAAATCCACTGGGTGCCTCACACCCATGATACAGATGTTCTACAAAGGGCCAATTCACTCTTTGTATACACAAGTACAGATTGCAATGAACATGCATTCTGACATCTGCCATACTAAATGGCAGATGTCAGAATGCCAAAACAATTAATGTATGGAATATTGGAAATGGGAAAAAGACTGCAGCACAAGCCAAAACTTTGTTACAAAGATTGCTTTAAAGAGTCACTATACAAGTGCAATATTGGTCTGGATAACTGGGAGACTCTAGCTGAAGACCGGGTTTCTTGTAGAACTGGTATTGCGTTATGATCTTCTATGAGGCAATACAAAAATATGGAGGACTGAGGACAGGGGTCGGATGTGATCCCTGAATTGTAATGAGGTGCCAACCTGGCCATGTGCCCAAAGCACAACAAATGATGGTCATACAAATGATAGTCATACTCGCTTTGTGAGTCAACAGGCACTATAAATAAATATATGTATATGTGCGTCTGTATATATACATATATAGATGTGTGTGTGTTTGTATCTCTGTGTGCGTGTGTATATATATGTGTGTGTGTGTATATATATGTATGTTTATGTATATATATTTATGTGTGTATATATATATGTGCATATATATATATATATATATATATATATATATATATATATATATATATATATATATATATATATATATATATTTTGAACAATAAAAATTAAAAAATTAAAAAATTAAAAAATTAAAATCCTCAGACACACTGGGTTGTAGATTAATATTCTTTCGTTTTTTTATTATTATTCCATTTAGATTCCTCGACTAGTTTCGACCAAAGTGGCCATCATCGGGAGGAGAAATATTTCTGCTTGCTGCTAGCACTAAACTACAGAAATATATATATATATATATATATATATATATATATATATATATATATGCATGTATGTGTGTATATATATGTATGTACATGAGTGTATATATATTTGTATGTGTGTATATATATATATATGCATGTGTGTATATATATGTATATGTATGTATATATGTGTGTATGTATATATATGTATGGGTACTTATTTTTGCACCAACCTAATATATGTATGTATATATATATATATGTATGTGTGTATATAGATGTATGTATGTGTATATAATTATACATGTGCGTGTATATATATGTGTGTATATGTATATATATGTATGCGTATATGTTTGTGTATATATATGTATGGGTGTATATGTGTGCGTATAATATATGTATGTGTATATATATATACATGATTGTATATATATATATATATGTGTGTGTGTGTATAGAAATATATATATATATATATATATATATATATATATATATATATATATATATATATATATATATATATATATATAATGTATTGGTGCAGCAGATATCTATTTAAACATATTAAATATAACAGACAATGAATGTCTAGTATGTCGGATGTCTTAAATTTCTGGTTAAAATAAAGACAAAAATTGTCTAACATTTGGATATTTTTTATTAATTTAGTCATTTCTCTGAGGCATCCTCAGAGTGTTTATACAGACATGAAACAAAAATAACATATATGTTCATATTGTTAACTGAAAATATGAATACAATAACATTTTCTAAATTGTTCTAGTTGCTAAGGACATTTTGTTTATTGTTAATAGTTACTTTGTTTTCAATAAAGTAATTTCATTTTTTCCTTAAAATGTCCACATTGAACAAAATGTATCAGCTAATAATACAGTTTTTCTATTGTCTTTTGACATTATACATATTGTCTTTTTTTACAAGTTAACTCAGGGAAATCTTCAATATATGTATGTGGAGACATCTATTTATACATATATGTATGTATATACATATGTATTTACGTATGTGTGTGTATATATATATATATATATATATATATATATATATATATATATATATATACACAAATATAGATAACTAGACTCGTTTCGAAAACCGTAACGTACTTTCCCTGACGATCCGTTTAGGTGAAACCTAGGTAGGTTTGTCTCGCTCACTAGGTGTATCTCTCTCTCTCTCTCTCTATATATATATATATATATGGATGTCTATATATATCTGTATATATATATGTATGTGTATATATATATATATATATATATATATATATATATATATTTACGCATATGTATACGCATATATATATGCATGTGTGTATATATATACGTGTGTATTTATATATATATATATGTATATATATTTATGTATACATATATATATATATGGATGTGTATATGTATATGCATGTGTGTATATATATATATATATATTTATGTATATATATATATATGAATGTGTATATGTATATATGTATATGCATGTGTATATATATAAATATATATGTGTGTGTGTGTGTGTGTGTGTGTGTGTGTGTGTGTGTGTGTGTGTGTGTGTGTGTGTGTGTACAAATAGCTTTTAGAATTAATTAATTTTATTGAAGTTTCATTTTTTGATATAAATATCTTTGTGGAAAATTCCCCAAACTATCTATATCAAAAAATTGAATCCAAACCTCAATTAAATTAATTACGATTACTCTACAAACATTTTAAAACGTGTACAATAGATAGTCTTTAAATGTTAAAACTTGTCATTAATAGCTTTACTTTATCTAGCAACTACTCAAACCCGGAACTTTTATACTGCATACCTAGTTATCTCTCCTTAAATGGTGTCTGTCAACCAGCCATGACACCGCATTCATGACTCCACATAAAAAAATGGTAATCTTTGAACAACCACAACAATTTTTGTCCTTCACCACCATGAATACTAAATACTTCCTATATATTTAAGTAATTTAACAATACCCTGTTGATGACCTTATAATGTGTCAAAAGTACTAGGAATAAATACAATATGAGCTAACTCAGTGTTTTCCTCTTGTAAAGACAGCTGCACAAAAAAAGCTTATTCATGAATATGAGGATCTTATCGAAAGTAAGTAGACAGAACATGTCTAAATTATTTAATGCAATCTGTCTGAATATATATGCGAGGGAAGCATTTTTATTGGTCGAGAAATAGGAATACTTTAAAATATTATTTTATTTTTCGACCGGTACACGTGCGTCGGGCCTATGCGTAAACGACGATAATGGTCATTTTTGACAGGGCCTTGTCTCGTTCACATCCGGCTCTCGCTCTTGAGTATGTTAGTTTATTTGCCTGCAAATCAACCGAGATATGTCTTATTTTATTTTATAACAAAATAAAAAAGGAAACTATTAATTTATAGCAGTCACAAAATTAGTTCCTTTTAGAGCTTCCATACAAAAATAACTTAACCATTGTAAAAAATGCAAGAATAAAAAAAAATATTTTTAAAAATGTTCATACTCTGGAAATGTTCAAACTTGATATTTTTCGATTTTTCAAATGTGTCTTCTAGTTTTGAATAACAATGCGATGAATTTAAAAATTACACAGCAAAATTGCAATTAAAATCAGTCTCAAGCGACTTAAGTTTACTCCGTCATTCTTCAAAATATAATTCTCTAATTACTAAATAGGTAGTGGAAACGTATTTCAAATTTACATAATAATAAATATTTAATATGAAATATTTCAATGAATTTATTGATATTTTTTAATCTATTTCTAATGAATGTATTTCTTGTTTTAAAATTTTTAAGATGCCAACCAAGACAATATCAGCTTTGCAACTACATATTTTCAAACTGGAAACTGATGTATCCTTTTGACAGCAAAAAACAGCACGTAATTGCAAAGTAGGAAGAAATCTGTTTAGTAGAAATTATTTACATTTTTTACATGCAGACTATTATTGTCCTTTACTGTTGTTATGACAACATTTCAGCCCTCCAACCTTCTATCTGCGTAACCTACAACGAAATTTGAACTGGAACCTGTATTTAACCTAAGGAGTGGGGGGGGGTTCTCGTTCCACTGCCCGTGTATAGGGATGTGTTTATAAACAGAACATAAATGGACCGAAATCTACTCACAGAGATTGATTTTGAGTTTTTGACCATGTTGCTTCCGTTTGTATAAATTGAACGTAAACAAATGCCGACCAAATACTCTCAGTGGTGGTGCTGGGGGGCGTGTGCGGTCGTTTTCTTGTTCGGTGTGCACGGCAAGCCAAATATGAGTACGTGTCTTTGTTGGCTGCTCCGGCCCGCCTCACACTGAAGTGAATCCGTTTTTCTACAGGGATCACTTCATTAGTGGCTCCTTATGTGCCCCATGGAGCATAAACTCTTCCAGGAGCATGGTAACTTGTTTCTTGCATCTTTCAGTTATCGAACCTCGGAGCTAGGAGGAAGAATAACTATCACTTCAGAACAATAATTTATGGATAGAGAATATTAAATAAACATGCATCGTCTACATATCGAGGTAGCAAATAATAGTTCCTATGTAAATAATAATTCTACATCTTAGAAAGTCAGATAAAAATCAGTAGGAGTTACTTTAGCCTATTTTATTTGTACATTTAGCTAAACAGTACACCTTTATAGATGTGTTACAAAAATATATATAAGTTGGCAAGTGGTCATCCAATAGCAGTATTTGTAGGAAATCTAGTTGTATTTAGCTGCATGATATCTTTAGCTAAAAGCCTAAAACAGATAAAGATTTTTTGTATTCTGGCATTATTTAATACCATTGTAATTTCAACGGCAATAAACCTGCGGAGTATTCTTCCTTGAATCGCTACAAGGCTGACTTGATCGAATACAATAGAATTTATGTAGGTAACACCAAAAATGAATACGCTTTTATCTGAATTGAACCAAGAAATCGTTGTCAGTAGGTCGTTTCGGAAAAACCAATAAGAATTATTAAATCAGTAGTTTTAGCGTATTGTCATGGGGAGGAAATGTTCATACAACAGATTATATGATTTGACACAAAATAATATTAAAAAATATTTAAGACAAATGTAACAGAGTTCATTGATCACCAAAGGGATATATAGTTTGCATACGTTCAAAAGTAGATGAAGAGAGATATTTCGAAATCATTAGCTTTCTGGGTTGTTGGGAGAAAATTATTTGAAGTACCATGTACTGGTTAGAGGCTGATAATATGATTGGCGAGTAATTTTACACTGGCAAGTGCTTCAGCGCTAATCGTGAGTAACTGACTCTTCTGATTAATTTAATTTTTCACCTCATTTTATAACAAAAAGCATTTCGCGTAGGCTTGCTACTTTCTTTCCTTCTTCTTGGCTGACCGGCTAAGTTCTGTGAAGAGAAGGTTTTCATTGGTTCCAAAACTATTTCACATAGGATCGCAAATTTCTTTTCTTCTTCTTCCTCAGTCCTCCAAATTTGAAGTGAGTGGGTGAAGGAGGTTATTATTATTTCGAACTCACATGTACTTTTTAATTTGTATTTTTTCTCAAAAACTTTTAGTTATATAAAGGAAATGTTATTATGCAATATCAAGTGTGAACATACTGAAAATTTTGTCCGGTATATTACCAAAAATAATTCAATAAATTCAAAAAATAATTGGTGCTTGCATAATTTAATAAAGCATATGAGTTTCTTTCATAATGAAATGAAAATTAATCTACACTGAATATCTATTTTACAAAGAAAATGTAATTTCTCAGTGCGATTTTTAAATTCAATTCGATTCCGTCACAGGAGTTTCTTTTATTAAATAAAGGCGTGTTTGATTTGAAAAACCGAATATTGTAAAGTTTAATGCCATTTTTTAAGAATACTTTTTCTTTTAGCAACAGTTAGATTATTTTTATGATGGGTACTAATTATTTCTGATTTCTAGCCTTTGACCATTCTAAATTTTGTAAAAGCATACAGAATAAAAAATATATATCTTCTCAAACTATTGGTCATATAAGATTAAGAATTACTTTAATGTGTAGTGTCAGTTTACCCGCATTAAAAGTGTTGAGTTAGCATAATCAGTGATATAGGATATTTTTAGCGTCATGAAATGCAGTTAATGCTTCTCCGTTGATAAGTATTCTTATTCTTTTGTTTTTGCAACATGTTTGTGAGTGGGGTCAAAATTCTGGAACAACCTGGAATAAATCTACGGTAGTAGTTTATTAAACCGAGAAATCTTCGTAGTTGTCGCAGTGATGTTGGTTGCAGGAAATGTTGTATTGCTACTATACTTTCTCTAGGACCGATGTAATTCCGTTTGTCGATCACATGGTTCAAGAAATTTAATTTCGAAACAGCAAAATCATATTTGTTTACATTGATTTTCAACCCAAAATGTATCAGTCTCTCGAAAACTTGTTGTATATGGTCTTGGTTTTCTTTGCTATCTCGACTAGTGATAAGAATGTTATAAATATAAACAAAAGCAAAAGTCCATCCTTTCAAAACCGTCGATAAGTCTCTGAAAAGTTCGGGTGGCATCACGTAATCTAAAACACATTTAACAGAGTGTATGCGTGACTGCTGACTGAATGTGTGACTGAATGTGTGTGTGTAGGTGAAGGACATGAGTAGAAACATTGTGTGTGTGAGTGCTAATACGTGAAATCTGATCGTGGTGGTTTCAAAAGGAAATGGACATGCAGATCAGACTTACTTTTTTTTCCACGAATGGAATATTCGAATGAATATTTCTTTGAGTTGTGTGAATATTCCTTTGAATAGAGGGTAATCGTGGTAACGAGATAATTCTGGTCGGGTGTTTACAGATATAACCGCCTTTCATCGATAGGTGGTCTACGTCTAGTTGCTAGCTGGGTTTTTGCTGTGTGTGTTTTTATTGACCCTGAAATCGATGTATATATAATTATCCTGATCACGTTATTGGCTCCAAACTAAAGCTTTTCAGCTTACGCGGAATAGTATCCGGAAACCAGTTCATTTGGACATCAAACGTCGGAAGCAAAACACGTGATTGTACTGTTCAAGCAACTTCCAGAAACCATTTATTTAATTTTGGATCCTATTTTATTTTACTGATTTGTACAAAAGATTTTGTTTTAGTTATTCTGGTCCTATTTATGTGTGGGTGTTTCTGACTTATTCGTGCTTCACCTATTGGTTGTAAAATATAGGATTTTATATCTTATGAAAATTAAGTAAGAACTAAAAGAAATTGATTTACATTATCACTCTAATAACTCTTTACCAATTTTGCCTATTTTTTGTCATTGGCAATTTTGTTATTTTAATACATTTTCTCAAGTTCAGCATAATTTTAAAAACGATATTGGGTGAAATTATATATTTTGTGGCATGAAATAGTAAGAAAATAATAAAAGATAAAAGCAATAAATTAAAGTCAAAAATACGATTTAACAAAACTAATACTAATGTATGAAAATTAAAATTATTCCTTCTACTATGTCTTATACAAGCTCATAGAATAAAAATTATATTCTTAAACTGTTGGTTATATAAGGTTAAATATAATTTATTTTTAAGCATAATAACAATTTCTTGATTATTGTTCTGCTGGTGTTTCGTATTTCTTACATTTTAATTTAAAATTTTTAACTCAAGGTGTAATCATACAGTTCTTATTTTAACCTTTGACTTCACAGCCTACCGTATGTAAATAAGCGTTATTATCATTACCTTTTAAGTAAAAAGTAATTTTACAGAATCCAGTTAATTAATTTTGCTAAGTGACTTCAAAACATATCTCTAGGACAAATATTGGATTTTAAAGAGCTTTTCAAATTTGTTTATATTTTTCATCTATAATGGTGGTTCGATAAGTCGGTGTGTGACGAATGTACGCCCCAATTATTTTTTTCTTTTAATACGGATTAGCTTTAGGTACTCCGAAAGATTCGCTAAAACATGAGCATACATAATGAAAAAATGTCGAAAACTTAATAAAAACTGTTGGGATAGTCCATACACCGTTGACACCCCAAAATTTTAAATAAACCATTCCTGTATCATGTGTTGGCGAATCGGGTCCGTCGAGGCAAAGTCGACCAATCAGTTCGGTCGGTGCATGTTCCCGCCAAGGTGCGAACATTGCAACAGGAAGGAACGCGGGTCTTTTTGGAGATTCAGCAGTTTGCGCAACTCTTTGAATCAACACACGTTTCGTCGATCTGCGAAAATATGTCTTCAAGTCAATTCGCCACAGCTACCTTTTAAAATTCAGCCAAATCTGAATTCAAGAACATAGAAAAAAACTCCTTTTTCTATAAGGGCAAACTCATCGAAATGAACGTCTGAGATAACACAAGAGTTGTTTCTCCAATCAACTACGAAGAAAATATTATCTCACTCAACATATAAAGGTACACTACTTTGTACGATTTATTTTTCCTTTTCTGCACACAGATTACAGTTACACCCTAAAGCAATCGTTAAATTGTCGTTTGACAACAATAATTCTCTGTACGAACAATTAATTTCGACCGAAGAACAGTTTCAGTCGACTTGATACGAACACATGAACTCTAAACTCCCAATTCATACATTCAAACATTATTACAACTCATAATTTGTATATAGATGTGTATAATAATAATTTGAATTTGTTCTCGTTCAAATATTGTGTTCGTCATTATTTGTTTTTTCTTCTGTATTGCATGATATATGTTTGAACAGTTTTCTTCTAAATTTGTGGAAAAATAACACGCAATTATCTAAAATTCACCGACATTTCCACTACAAAACAAAGTTTTATAGTCAAACTTTTTATGAGGAAAGACCAAATATGTTTTGATTATTAAATTATATTTTTAATTCATTTTAGAATTTAGAACATTCAAAATTTTGGTTATTTTTTTCTTGCCTCAACGGGAAATTTTAGCGTATTTTTGCGTTGATTTGAAAATTCTTGCAAAATCAAACAATTGTCGGAATTTAATGAAACTTTCGGGACTTATTCACAAATAAATTAAATTATTTTAGAATTTTTTTTAAGAAAATATTGGTAAATTTATTTTTATATCTGTTACCCATCATTTATTTAATTTTATAAAATTTCAAGAAATTCATTTTTGTAGCGCGTAATGTTTACAATACATTCATTACATGCACAAGTCCTTGGAGATTTTCAATTTCTTTTTGTAAAACAAGACCCTCAGTTACAGAAAATCTACTCAGAATCGTAAAATAATAATATACAACATTATTTAATTAGAATAGCCTTTAATTTCTTTTATGAAATATATGAACATTATTGTCTTAAGAAAAAAAATTTTTCCATGAATAATGAATTTTTAGACGAACGGTTTCATTTTTTTTTTTAAATTTTAATTATAATTTAAAAAATTCTGTATTAATTTGTAGCGGTCCGGTGATATTGTTATCAAGTAAAAACTATACTTGCTAGTCATAAATGTAAAAGCTTATTACAATTCAGCGATTCCGAATATTTCAAACAGAATTTTGAATTTATTTTATGTGTAAACGCGTTGACTTTTGCAAATACGGATGTCCAAACGCGACCTTATCAAAAAATAATCTTAGGTATCGCTTTTCTTTGGAGGTACCAGGTTAGAGTCTAAAAATAATAGTAATAGTCTAACCGTTAGACTATTACTATTATTATTTTTCAAATAAAGCCAAAATTTAAATGCGCTTTTCGGGTGTTTCTTTTATTTACACTAAGTTAGCAAATAAACTTATACAAAATTATAGTAGCTAAAATTTTATGTTTGTAAACTCACGAAAACAAGTGAAAAGTGGTTGAAACCGAGGCTTTTTGGTACGAAAAGTAGTGTTTTTAACAAAGAAATTTATAGTAAATAAAATTTGGCATTTGCAAAGTGATTGAAATCTAGCCTAGCGTGTACTTGTGTCGCAGCCATCGCTGGCCACTCCTAAACAAAACAAATATGATGACCTTGACCTTCGCAAATCTACTACTCCCAGAATTGAATCAGCAGTTAATTTGAGATTAAACAACTATTCTGATATATTTTATTATTATTATTTCATATAAAAGTTTTCTACTCCCAGTAGCCAGGAAGTAAATGAACAAACATTTATTGACACAAATTTAGCCCCTTTTTCGATTAAAAAATGCGGCCTCTCGGCTCGGGTACCCCTCCCCTCTCTTTCCCTTGGCCTTGTGCCGAATTGATGTGTTTTTTTTGACAATATGAGGATGTAGAATCTGTGCGCTGCTCTTTGACCTCCCTGGTGCCCCGCTGAGTCATACTCATCGGCGTGATCAGACTCTGCGAAGACTTGGTGTGAAATATTCACTATAACACTGGTGAATGAACACAAACAAACCTGTACCAAATATATCCCAAAGCTTTGTTGGAATGTCATGTTGCACAAGCGGCCCTCACATTTGAGATGTTTGATACTGTTTGACAGTGCTGCATGACTTTGTGAACTGTTCGATGTCTCTGTTTATGTTTACTCAGTAGACAGTGTCCTTGTCGAGGAGTTTGGTTTTCTCCTGTCCTAAGTGAGAGGTATGAAGGTTTCTTAGTATGTTTTCTTGAGGAATGACAGTTTGTTGTCCTTTGACCATCATCAATTGAAAACTGATCTGTTGATACCCTGAACGTACTGATATTAATAGGCTTGATTGCGTCGGGCCATCCCTTGATCGTGGTATCTCACAGCTGTTATACAGATTCCCAATTGTTCAGTACAGTCAGTAATAAACGAACAGTATCAAGCCGGGTCGACAGAGCCCTTAGGTGATAGTAAGCGTGATAGCCCGTCTGATCACATGTTATAGGTGAATTATTCGTTGTAGGCGTGCAGGGGCTGAGGTGAGCAGTTTGTCAATAATCATTACGAGAGGTTTATGATGACCTGGAAACTGTGGCCATAAACTGTTGAAATTTGTTAAAATCAATATCTTTTGATCGATACCATATCGATTTTCAATAATTTTATGGGTTTTCTAATGCTTTCAAATACCAAATTAAATTTTCAAACAACAGCGTTTAACATTGAAAAAGTAGCCAAACAAGCTAGATTTTACACTTAATTTACAAAGTTATTCAAATATGTGTAAAACGTAAAATTTTAATATAAAGTTATGTAAACTGTTGAAACTTGTTAAAATCAATATCTTTCAATCGATATCATATCGATTTCCAATAATTCTATTGGTTTTATAATGTTTTGAAATAGCAAATAAAATTTTCAAACAACTGTGTTTAACGTTCAAAAAGTAACCAAACAAGCTAGTTTTTACACATTAATTTCAAAGTTATTCAAATGTTTGAAAATGTAAAATAGCTTTTTGATATTTTTGAATAGAAAATGTAAATATCAACGGGCAATATTGCTGATAGTGATATTTTTCAGAGCTGATTTTAATACTTTTGAATAGAAAAATAAGAAATGAAATGGAATTGTAGTTGATTTTGACATTTTTTAATATAAAATGTAAATATCAAGTGGAAATATAGCTGATGTTGATATTTTTTAATAGGAAATGTAAAAATCAAATAGAAATATAGCTGATTTTCATATTTTTAATATAAAATATCAAAAACAAATGAAAATACAGCTGATTTTGATATTTGTCAATAGAAAATATAAAATCAAATGGAAATATAGCTGATTTTAATATTTTTCAGTACTATATCTAAATATGGAATGGGAATATACCTGATTTTGTTATTTTTTAATATAAAAAGTAAAAATCAAGGAGAAATATGGCTGATTTTGAGATTTTTCAATAAAAAATTTAAAAAATGAAATGGAAATGTAGCTAATTTTAAGTTTTTTCAATAGAAATCATGAAAATGAAATGTTAATGTAGCTGATTTTGTTCTTTATAAAATAAAATATAAAAATCAATGTGAAACATAGCTGATTTTCATATTTTCCAATAGAAAATGGAAAAGTTAAATGGGAATGAAGTGGAAATACAGATGATTTTGATATTTTTCTGTATGAAATAAAAGAATCAATATGGAAATATAGCCGATTTTGATATTTTAAATAGAAAATCAAAAAATCAAATGAAGACAAAGCAGATTTTGATATTTTCTAATATAAAAATATAGGTCATTTTCATGTTTCAATAGAAAATTCAAAAATGATATGGAAATCACATGTAGATATAGCTAATTTTGATATTGTTCAATAGAAAATGTAAAAATCTAATGGAAATATAGCTGATTTTTATATTTTTCAATAGAAAATGTAATAATCAAATGGAAATCAAATGAAAATATAGCAGATTTTGAAATCTCTCAACAGAAAATGTTAAATGGATATCAAAGGGAAATATAGCTGAGTTTTATACTTTTCAATAGAAAATCAAAAAACCAAAATGATATATAGCTGATTTTGATATTTTTAAATATAAAATTACAAAATCAAATGGAAATAAATAGAATATAACTCCTTTCCATATTTTTCAATAAATCAAACTCTTGAAAGGAAATGTTGATGATTTTGATATTTGGCAATAGACAACATAAAAATTACATTTAAATGTAGTTGATTTTTATACTCTTCAATAGAAAATGTAAAAATCAAATGTTCATATAGCTGTTTTTGATATTTTCCAATAGAAAATTAAAAAATCAAAAGAATTTTGATATTTTTCAGTAAAAAATCAAATAATCAAATGATAATATATCTGATTTTATATTTTATAATATAAAAACAGGGGAGGAATCGCTGATTTTGATGTTTCAATAGAAAAGAAAAAATAAAATGGAAATAAAGCTGATTTTGTAATTTTTTTATATAAAATGTAAAGATCATGTGAAATATAGGTCATTTTTGAAAAGTAAAATGGAAACCAAATGGAAATATGGAGTATTTTTATATTCTTCAATAGAAAATGTAAAAACCAGATATTATTATATAAGATTTGTGATGTTTTTCAAAATAAAATTTAAAATTCAAATGGAAATTACTTGGAAACATAGCTGGTTTTGATATTTTTCCATAGAAAATGGGAAAAACAAATTGACATATTGCTAATTTTAATATTTTTCAATAGAAAATCAAAGGGAAATATATCTGATTTTGATTGTTTTAAATATGAAATATAAAAATGAAAATGAGCTAATTTTTGAGATTTGTCAATATAAAATATAATATAATGCTGATTTTTATATAGTTCAATAGGAAATCCAAAAATATAATGGAAGTATATATGATTTTGATATTTTTCAATAGTAAATGGAAAAATCAAATTGAAATATTGCTAATTTTAATATCTTTCAATAGAATATCAAAAATCAAAGGGAAATATAGCTGATTTTGATTTTTTTAAATATAAAATATAAGAATCGAAATGAGCTAATTTTTGAAATTTCTCATTATAAAATATAATATAATGTTGATTTTGATATATTTCAATAGGAAATCAAAAAATATAATAGAAATATAGATGATTTTGATATTTTTCAATACAAATATGGAAAAATTCAAATTGAAATATTGCTAATTTTGATATATTTCAATAGAAAATCAAAGGGTAATATAGCTGATTTTGATTTTTTAAACATAAAATATAAAAATGGAAATGAGCTGATTTTGAGATTTCTCATTATAAAATATAATGCTGATTTTGATATATTTCAATAGGAAATCAAAAAATATAATGCTAATGTAGATGATTTTGATATTTTTAAATAGAAAATGGAAAAATCAAATTGACATATTGCAAATTTTAATATTTTTCAATAGAAAATGGGAAATATAGCTGATTTTGATTTTTTTTTTTAAATATAAAAATGGAAATGAGCTGGTTTTGAGATTTCTCATTATAAATTATAATATTATGCTGATTTTGATATATATTAATAGGAAATCAAAAAATATAATGGAAATACAGATGATTTTGATATTTTTCAATAGATAATGGAAAAATCAAATTGAAATATTGCTAATTTTAATTCTTAATAGAAAATTTAAAAAAAAGGGAAATATAGCTGATTTTGATTTTTTTAAATATAAAATATAAAAATGGAAATGAGCTGATTTTGAGATTTCTCATAAAATGTAATGCTGATTTTGATATATTTCAATAGGAAATCAAAAAATAAAAATGAAATATAGATGTTTTTGATATTTTTCTATAGAAATTGCAAAAATCATTGAAATATTGCTAATTTTAATATTTTTCAATAGAAAATCAAAAGTCTCTTGTGGAGTTATTTCGCAATGGAGGCTTGTATTTGTACTAAATCGGTCCTAATAGTTCAATGTACAAAACATTAGGAACTTGATATAATAGATATTACGCAGAGTAATCTTGTTGTGGTCGTTGACTACTTTCGTATTCAACTAACTGTCGACTAGTGTCATCTGACATCAACTGAACCTCGTTTCTCTTACTACTCCTACTTATATTAGGTGGGAGAATCTATTAACTATAGAATAGGTGTGTTTCGCCATAACACCCCACTTCTAAAATTTTACTCCATAGGAGTAAAATAGTTTTCTTTATTTTTTACAGGAAATATGAAGAAAAAAAAAAACTTTATTTTTTTCGCAACATCGTAGCGTATCTCCTAAGTTTTGGATCCACTTTTAAATGATCAGTTGCCTTTCTTTTTCTTCTGGATCGGCATACCTCAGGTAAAATTGTTGCAGGCAATGTTAGATCAAATGTATCGAAAATCACCTTCATTGGCGTTTCTTCCGCGGGACCGCTGTCAACCACATCTGAAGAGCATCATCTGATCTGGTTAATGTGCCGTCTGCACATGAATTTTTCGCCTTTCATCATATTGCCAATCCGCTTTTCTATTTTTTGGTATCTCCATAGTGTTACCAGAAACAACCTTTTGCTTTGAGCTTCTTAAGGATGGGGTCACAGTTTTTGTAGGTTCTTCTTGTGGTTCTATTTGTTCAGCCTCTAGCTTCCCTCTTGTCGCTTAACACTTTCTGTGGTGACTTCAGTTGACTTAAATCATTTAATAATACTGCATGTCCTTGCCTGCGGGTAACTCGCTCACCAGTTTTTCTCAGTGTCAGCTTCATCTTTACTTTCTGGGGCTTTTCACATATACTGTCGGTGTTGCCCATTCACTATACTCAACATTTTTAAGTACACCAGTTTTCTCTAATCTGTCCAATTCTTTATCTATCTGTTCAATTGAGGCAAACGGCACATTCCTTTTCTTTTTGAATACCGCCTGAGCGTTTTCTTTTAGCTGGAATTTTGCCTCCATCTTGGTACACGTTCCAAACCCTGGAGAAAAAACAGTAGAAAATGTTTCCTTAAGTTTCTTTACTAATTTTTGGGCTTCAGTGTTTAAACTTTCTACCTTGTAACAGAAGGAATTTATCGGTAGATCCCATAATTGGAATTCTGTTATCCAATTCGTACCAATTAAGTTCATGGTATTTTCTATGACAAATAGTTTAGCTTTTTTCGTTTTTTTATTTAACGTGACGTTTGTAACGAATTCCCCAATAATAATCGTGATTTTCTTTGTCTTCATTAAAGTTGGTTTCCCCAACTTCTTCCATGTATGCAAATTTATGATAGATAGATCTGAGCCAGTGTCAAGTTGCATTTTTATTACTTATTTCAACAGTAACAAATTTTCTGGTTATTCTATCTTTTACGTCATTGGACTTTAATTTTCTTATTAATAAAATAAGAAAATTCTTTATTTTTTGACCTGCAATTCATGCTTTTATGACCCACTCTTTTACAGCTGAAACATTTTTTATTCCTAAAATCGCAATATCTGTACCAGTGTAGTTCACCTGTAGTTCATGGTTTCGACAGTTTGTTTATTTTTCTCTGGTATTTCACTTTTTGCTTGATAATCCACAATTTTAGAATTCTTTTTGGTAGACTGACTTTCTTCTTTGTAGCGTATTTTCCTTACATGCAAAATGCCAGACTGTTCTATCTTTTTTGAATCTTTCTTTACACTAACATATCTTGTGCAGTCTTCTGCCAATTTCTGTACTTGGATCGCTTCAAATTGAAATATTGCTCATTTAATATTTTTCAATAGAAAATCAAAAATCATGGGGAAATATAGCTGGTTTTGATGTTTTTAAATATATATTATTATATAATGCTGATTTTGATATATTTCAATAGGAAATCAAAGAATATAATGGAAATATAGATGATTTTGATATTTTTTAATAGAAAATGGAAAAATCAAATTGAAATATTGCTATTTTTAATATTTTTCAATAGAACATCAAAAAACAAAGGGAAATATAGCTGACTTTGATGTTATTAAATATAAAATAAAATATAATGCTGCTATATTTTCCAAAGAAAATGTAAAAAACATTGAAATTTAGCAGATTTTATATTTTTCAAAAGAACTTCAAAAAATCTAATGGATATATATCTGATTTTTGTATTAATCTGTAGAAATCACAAAATCAAGTGGATATTTTTCAATAGAAAACAGACAAAAATCAAAATATATGATGTTTATATTTTTCAAAATTAAATGGAAATCTAGCTGATTTTGATATTTTTTCAATAAATTATCCAGAAATCAAATGGAAATATAGTTGGTTTTGATATTTTTCAATAGAACATGAAAACATTATATCGTATTACAGGTGATTTTGATATATTTTGGAAAGAATATCAAAAAATCACATGCAAACATGGTTATAATTCCATCTTGATATTCTGAAAGATTTTATTATAAAATGTCATAATCAAATGGAAATATAACTGATTTTGATATTTTTCAATAGAAAATCAAGTAAGCAATATAGCTGATTTTGATATTGTTCAATTAAATATCTAAAATAAAAATAAAAATTGTAAAATAAAATAGAAATATAGTTGATTTTTTTAGTTTTCAGTTGAAAATATACAGTCAAAAATGGTAATGTAACAATTGTATATTTTTCAATGGTAAACATCTAAATCAAATGGAAATAACTGATTTTGATGTTTTTCGAGAAAATTCTAAAAATCTAATAGAAATATTGTTAATTTTGATATTTGTCAATAGAAGATATAAAAATCAAATGGAAATATACATGTACATGCTACTTTTTAATAGAAAATCTACCAGTCAAATATATAGCCAATTTCGATATTTTTTAATAGTAAATCAAAAGAACAAATGGTTATCGATATTTCTCTACAAAAAAGTAAAAAAAATCTAATGAAAATATAGCTGATTTTGATGTTTATCAATAGAAAATTAAAAAATCATATGGAAATATAGTGAATTTTGATGTTTTTGAATAGAAAATGAAAAATCAATGGCAAATATTTCTGATTGATATTTTTCAATAGAAAATCAAAAAATTAAATATAAATATAGCTGATTTTGATATTTTTCAATAGAAAATGTAAAAAATCAAATGAAAATATAGCAGAAATTGTTACTTTTAATAGAAAATCAATAAATGGAAATATAGCAGATTTTATTATTTTTCAAATTAAAATCAAAAGGAAATATAGCCAATCTGATATTTTTCAAAAGGAAAAGTAAAAATGCCATGGAAATATAGCTGATTTTGATATTTTTAAATAGAAAATCAATAAGTCATATGGAAATATAGCAGATTTAATGCTTTTCAAAAGAAAATTTAAAAATCAAATAGAAATATGGCTCATTTTTATATTTTTTTAACAGAAAATCAAAAGAACAAGTGAATATGTAGCTTATTTTGATATTTGTCAATAGGAAATCTAAAAATAAAATGTAAATATACCAGATTTTTATATTTTTGTACACAAATTCACAAAAATCAAATTTGAATATAGCTGATTTTGATATATTTCAATGGAAAATGTAAAAATCATGAAATTATAGCTGATTTTGATATTTTTCTATACAAAATGAAAAATTCAAATAGAAATATTGCAGATATTGACATTTTTCAATCAAAAACCAAAAAGGAATTGTAAATATAGCTAATTATGATATTTTTCGAAAGAAAATCAAATGGAAATATACGTTATTTTGATATTTTTCAATAGAAAATGTAAAAATCAAATTGAAATACAACTGATTTTGACATTTTTCAATAGAAAAGGAAAAAATCAAATGCAGATTGATATTTTTCATTAGAAAATCAAAAAATCTAATGGAAATACATTTGATTTTGTTATAATTCTATAGAAAAAGTAAAAATCACATAGAAATATTGCTGATTTTGATATTTTTCAATAGAAAAACAAAAATTCAAATTGAAATATATCAAATTTTCTATTTTTTAATAGAAAATGTAAAAATTAAATGGAAACAGCTGATTTTGATATTTTTCAATAGAAAATGTAAAAATCACATGGAAATATAGAAGATTGTTATTTTTCAATAGGAAATTTTTAAAAAATCAAATGAAAATATAGCTTGTTTTGCAATTTTTCAATAGAAAATCAAACGGACATATAGAAAACTTTATATTTTTCTATACAAATGGCTAAAATCAAATGGAATAACTGATTTTGATATTTTTCAATAAAAAATGTAAAATTCATATGGAAATAGAGATGAATTTTATATTGCTCAATAAATATATATATATATATATATATATTGATATATTTCACCGGAAATCAAAAAATGAAATGGAAATGTAGCTGATTGTGATATTTTTCAATAAAAATTGTGAAAATCTAATGGAACTATTGCAGATTTTCATAATTTTCTTATGCAAAAACAAAAAATCAAATGGAAATATAGCTTGTTTTGAAATTTTTCAATAGAAAATAAATATCTAATCGACATATAGAAGATTTTATATTTTTCTATAAAAATCATGAAAATAGAGCTGATTTCAATATTTTTCAATAGAAAATTTAAAAATCTGATGGAAACCTAGCAGATTTTGATATTTTTCAATAGAAAATGGAAATATACCTGATTTTGACATTCTTTTAAGGAAAATCTAAAAATCAATGGTAAGATTGAGGATCTTGATATTTTTCAATAGACAATGTAAAAATAAACTAGAAATATAGGTGATTTTTCATATTTTGCAAAAGAAATTTTAAAAATCAAATGGAAACCTAGCTAATTATGATATTTTCAATAGAAAATGTAAAAATCAAAAGGAAATATTGCAGATTTTGATATTTTTCAATGGGGAATGCAAAGATTAACTAGAAATTTAGTTGATTTTGATATTGTTTGATACAAAAGGCAAAAAACAAATTGTAACATGCCTAATTTTGCTATTCTTCTATAGACAATGTTAAAACTTTATCAAAATATAACTAATCTTGATATTTTTCAATAAAAAATAGAAAAATCATATGGAAATATAATTTTGGACATTTATCAATAGAAAATAGAAAAATCAGATGGAAATATAACAGGTTTTGATATTTTTTAATAGAAAATATACAAATCAAATGTAAATATAGCTGTTTTTGATATTTTCCAAAAGGCAATCTAAAAATCAAGTGGAAATTTAGCTTACTTACATGGAAAGATTGGTGATTTATTTATTTTTCAATAGAAAATCTAAATGTCAAATGGGAATTTAGCTGATTTTGTTAATTTTTAATTGAAAATAAAAATCATATAGAAATATAGATTATTTTGATATTTTTCAATAGAAAAAATTGAATCAATTGGAAATAATGCTGACTGATATTTTTCAATAGTAAAACTAAAAATGAGATGGTAATATTTTGATATTTCTTAGTGAAAAATATAAAAATCAAATGGAAATACAGCTGGATTTTATATTTTTCAATAGAAAATTGAAAAATCTATGAATCTCATAGAAACAGATGATTTTGATATTTTTCAATAGAAAATGTAAAGATGAATTCAAAATATATTTGATTTTTATATTTTTCCATAGAAAATGTAAAAATCAAATGGAAATACAGCTGCTGTTGATATTTTTCAATATATTATCTAAAAGTCAAATGGAAATACAGTTGCTGTTGATATTTTTCAATATATTATCTAAAAGTCAAATGGAAATACAGTTGCTATTGATATTTTTCAATATATTATCTAAAAGTCAAATGGAAATACAGTTGCTGTTGATATTTTTCAATATATTATCTAAAAGTCAAATGGAAATACAGCTGCTGTTGATATTTTTCAATATATTATCTAAAAGTCAAATGGAAATACAGCTGCTATTGATATTTTTCAATATATTATCTAAAAGTCAAATGGAAATACAGCTGCTGTTGATATTTTTCAATATATTATCTGTTGAAACTTGACTAATGCATGGAATAATAATGCAACACAAAATGTACTTAGAACACAATGTATTGAAACAAGAAAGTGTACACAATATTTACATATAGTCTTTTGTATATTCCTGGGAAGACCGTTCCTGGAATGTGTGTTGACTGAGTCGCAGTCGGGCAGAGTCTCTCGTTGAATATCTCGATTCCTCTCACTCTCTTCCCGGTACCAACCATATTTATATGGTCGGTACTCCACTATGCAAATTAGGTGGATCCTACCACAACACCCCACTCCCAAGCCTTGGAATCCCTTTTGGATTTCAACCTGGCTTCCTATATGGGTTGATGATTATGGCTATTTCTTTGTAGATCCATTTGCATACTTTCAATATTTTTTTCGTTTTGGATTCACGTCCATGAACTTCCGTTTCCTACCGGATCTTCTCGGTTCAGGAATATTCTGCGGAGGTTCTACTTGAAACATATCATACATTACATCAATGGGATTTTCCTCCTCATCCGGTATACTCTCTTCATGCTCTAGCACGTAACATTTTTTAAGTTGGTTCTGGTGCCTTTTATGAGTATTCTTCGGCCCTTTAATTATGTAAATCAGGTCACCGATTCTCTTGTCCACTATGCCTCGCTCCCAGAACTCAACGTTGTTTTTGTAGCACTTGAAAAACACCTTCTCTCCGGAAGTGTATCTTTTTCTCGCTGTATACATAGTATTCTTTACTCTATTTTTTCCTGGCAAAAGCTTGTCAAAAACTGACTTAACTTTCCTAGCGAACATTAGTTCAGCTGGTGCCATGTTTGAGTGTGTTCTCTGGTTTGGCGTAATTCTGTATACCTGTAGGAATTGCTGAAGCGCCTTTTCCGTTGGAACTCCTGAGACTTTCTTCATCGCGCGCTTTAAAGTATCGACAAATCTTTCTGCGAGTCCATTGGACCTCAGATGATACGGCGGCGTCGTTATGTGGTTAATTTGATATAACTCACAAAATTCCTTAAATTCTTCAGAAGTGAATTGTGTACCATTGTCACTCACAATACACTCTGGCACACCGAACCGTGCAAATAGTTCATGCAAAAAAGTTGTTGTGGGCTTTTTGCAGCGTAGTACTTCCGGCCATTTTGTAAAACTATCTACCACTATTAAGTAGTAATAATCTTCTACTGGACCAGCGAAATCAATGTGTAATCTTGTCCACGGATGATCCGTCTTGGGCCATGGTTTGTGTACTATAGGTTGTGCCTTAGCTGCTAACGCACACCCTTTACATCGATGAACCATGTTTGTGATATCCACATCCATTCCTTTCCAATATACAAAGCTTCGCATTAAGCTTTTTGTTCTATTAACCCTCGGGTGACCCATATGAAAGTCCCGTAGTATTCTTTTCTGCAACCTTTTTGGTACTACTACTTTCTCACCATATAATAAAACTCCGTCACAAATTGAATAAATCTGCACTTTTTGGTCATTTGCTACGATTCTACTTTTTATTTCTAAAATGAAATCATCGCTTTCAGCTTCTTTTTTGATTTCCTTTGATGTAACCGGTAGCTCTCTTAAAATGCTTTTCACCTCATAATCTGCTGATATTTGCAATAATTGATTCTTCGAATCTTTCTTCTTGACTCGGTACGAGTCTTGATAAGCTATCCGCATGAATTATATTTTTAGATGATAGGTGCTTTATGTGAAAATCATAATTGAGAAGAATGGTTCCCCATCTCAACAGACGATTTGCCGTATAAACGGGTAACCCTTTCTTCGAACCAAAAATAGTGATCAGAGGTTTATGATCCGTTTCAAGAATAAAATGTCTGCGGTGGATGTATCTGTGAAATTTTGTTATGGCAAAAATGATACTCAGCGCCTCTTTTTCGATCTGTGAGTAACTTTTTTCTCCTGGGAGTAAAGTTCTCGAAGCATGTGCAATTGGTTTTCTAGAACCATCTGGCATTATGTGTTGAATACACGCTCCTATCCCGTATGAACTGGCGTCACTTGCCACTACAATATCAAGTTTTGGATTGTAATGGGTTAAAAAGAGGTCTGATGTAAGCATTTTCTTTATTTCATCAAAGGCTTTCTGACATTCTACCGTCCATTCCCATGCCTTGTCTTTTTTTAGTAGTTCATTCAACGGAGCTCTTAGATTGTACATTCCTTTAATGAACGCTTGATAATAATTTGCGAGCCCCAGAAAACTCTGTAGCATCGCCACATTAGTGGGCGTCGGCATGTCTAATCGCAATGGACCTTTCCGGATCTGGACATCTGCCATTTTTGTTGATTATGTGACCTAAATACTTAATTTCCTCCAAACCAAATTCGCACTTTGACTCTTTGACTTTAAATCCAAAGTCCTGAATCTTTTTAAATACTTGATTGAGATGTTCTCGATGTTCGTCGACGGTTTCGCTCCTTACTATGATGTCGTCTAAGTAGGCGCACGCAAAGTCTAAGTCATTCAACATGACGTCCATAGCTTGTTGAAAAATGGCTGGTGCCACTTTAATACCGAAAGGAAGCCTGTTGTACTTGATTAACCCTCTATGCGTGTTTATCCCTAGTAACTTCGAACATTCTTCTTCGACGGGAATTTGGAGATAGGCATCTGATAAGTCGATTTTTGAAAATATAACTCCACCATTTAGCTTGTTAAAAATCTCCTCCAGACTCGGTAACGGGTAATGGTAGTCCTTAATTACCGAGTTCAACCCTGTCGAAAAATCAACACAGACTCTGATTTGGTTTGATTTCTTTTTTATGCACACAATCGACGCAGCCCATGAATTAGATTCTACTTTCGAAATAATTCCCACTTTTTCCAACCTATCAAGTTCTTCGTTAATTTTCTCTACACTTGCGAAAGGCACGTTACGTTTCTTTTTAAAAATTGGCATAGTATTTTCCTTTAATTCAAATTTAGCTTCAAACTTGTTACATCTTCCAAGACCAGGTGTGAAGATTTCCGGAAACTTTTTCTTTAATTAATTTTTAATGTCCTGTCTTGTTTGCGTATTACTACTTTTCTGCAGAATGAGTTTAACGGTTTATCCCGCAATTCGAATGTTTCAATAAAATCTGTACCCATCAAGTTTTCTCCATTTTTCAGAATGAAAACTTATTTTTTTAACGATCCCGTTCAATTTCATGGGAAGTACAACCTCGCCTTCGAAGTTAATTTCCTTTCCAGTTACCGTTCGAGCGAGTTTCGTTGACTTCATTATTGTAGGCCTTTTTAAAATTTCCCATGTTTTATAGTTCATTATTGTTAAATCTGAACCCGAATCGAGTTGAAATTTGATATTCTTTTTAAATATTTCAGTCGTCACATATTTCCTCAAATCTCTATCTGATTTGATATTCGAATTTGCTTGTCTAATTCGGCTATTGAATTTTTTCGTTTTACAACACAATCCTTTGTGTCCCTTCTTGTGGCACACGAAACATTTCTTATTTCTATATGGGCAATTTACCTCCCAGTGTCTTTCGTTGCAACGTCTGCAATTATATGGTGGAACCTTTTTTTTCTCCTCGTTCTTATTTAATTTTTCTTGTCTATTTTTAAAATACGCCGAATTTTTTCTCCAATTTTTTTCTGATGGGTAATTTGACTTTTTTTATTTTTTTAATATAATCAATTCCAGCTTCTTCGATTTTTTGAGACTCTTTCTTTAAGCTTACGGCCCGCTGACACTCCTCTGCTAACTTTTTCAGGGTAAGGTTTTGTTCAGATTCGAGTTTAGACAAAACTACGTCTTATTTCGGCACTCTTACTGGATACCAGTCCTTGAGCAAAATGCAAAAATTAAACACTTGAATTCTTCTACCGTAATCTCTGCCAATCTGAAATTGTCACAATGTCTATTCACTATAGATGCATATGTTAAATAGTCCTGATCGTCGGATTTAGTGACATTCATGCATAACCATCGCTTATGCCAAAGCGACATATTTGCTCCAAACAGCTCTTTTAGCAATTTCACTGTTTCCGAGATTTCCAATTCATTCGTTGTTCTCGGTATAATAATATCTACAAATTTTCTGCTGTACCTAGCTTTCTTAGTAATAGACTGACTTTTCTTGAATTCGACCAGTTTTCACAGTCTGTGTAGAAAATATCTTCATATCGTTTAAAGTACGCTTCAAACGTTTTTTCTTCGTCTGGCACATAGTTGAAAGTTCCAGCGAATTAAATATGGTGTTATTAGAATATGAAGATTTTCCCTCATTTGCCTGATTGTTGTTTAATTTCTCCAGTATTAACTTTTGAATTTCTAAATGTCTTTCCTCTTGCTTTTCTTGATATTTTTGCTGGGATTTGAATAATTCAGCCTGACTCAACTGCTGGGATTTGAATAATTCAGATATGACTTTGGATAATTCATCCATCTTTAGCTGATAGTGTTCATGCAACAGAGAATATACCTTTAATTTGTGTATCTATGGATATAATATAAGCTGACCAGAAAAATCGAAACAACTTAAGATTTTTTTTATTTTATGTCTTGCTTTTACATTCAAGCCCGTGATAATCAACTTTGGTATTTTTTTTTTTTTTTTACTTCTGTTCGCGTATTTCAATGACAAACCTCTGATATTTATTATCAACGGTAAATTCGTCACTATAAAATATTGTTGAGGAAACAAAACAAAAAAAAAATAATGATTTTTTTAAAAGTTCGTTACCTTTCAAAATCGACACGGTGTATTTGTGTGACTTTTAATTCCGTGCACGTTTTTGTAGTCGGCCAGTTTTTTTTTAACGGGTGTCTCGTAGATAACTTTTTCAATTTCAAATCACCGTTATTCGTTTACGACACCTTTCAAATTTTTCTGAGTGAACGATCCTTATGCTTAGTCGTCCTTTAACGATTTCTAAATATCCAGAAATTCAGAATCCTTCGCCGTTCCGTTAGATGTTGGATTTTAATTAATAATTTTTTTCCTTCAGCCTGGGTTCTTCAATGACTTGTCCCAATTGTTGAAAGCTATCAATTCTTTTTTTTTTTTTTTCATGTGGATCTTTCTCCCTCGTCGCCATTGTTGAAACTTGACAAATGCATGGAATAATAATACAACACAAAATGTACTTAGAACAAAATGTATTGAAACAAGAAAGTGTACACAATATTTACATATAATCTTTGTATATTCCTGAGAAGACCGTTCCTGGAATGTGTGTTGGCTGAGTCAAAGTCGGTCAGAGTCTCTCGTTGAATCTCTCGATTCATCTCACTATCTCGGTACCAACCATATTAATATGGTCGGTACTCACTATGCAAATTAGATAGATCCTAAAACAAAATTATCTAAAAGACAAATGGAAATACAGGTGATGTTGATATTTTTCAATATAATATCTAAAAGTCAAATGGAAATACACTTGCTGTTGATATTTTTCAATATAATATCTAAAAGTCAAATGGAAATACAGTTGCTGTTGATATTTTTCAATATATTATCTAAAAGACTAATGGAAATACAGCTACTATTGATATTTTTCAATATATTATCTAAAAGTCAAATGGAAATACAGCTGCTGTTGATATTTTCCAGTATATTATATAAAAGTCAAATGGAAATACAGTTGCTGTTGATATTTTTCAATATATTATCTAAAAGACAAATGGAACTACAGCTGCTGTTGATATTTTTCAATATATTTTCTAAAAGTCAAACGGATATACAGTTGCTATTGATATTTTTCAATATTTTATCTAAAAGTCAAAAAGAAATACAGTTGCTGTTGATATGTTTCAATATATTATCTAAAAGTCAAATGGAAATACAGTTGCTGTTGATATATTTCAATATATTATCTAAAAGTCAAATGGAAATACAGTTGCTGTTGATATTTTTAAATATATTATCTAAAAGTCAAATGGAAATACAGTTGCTGTTGATATTTTTCAATATATTATCTAAAAGTCAAATGGAAACACAGTTGCTGTTGATATTTTTCAATATATTATCTGAAAGTCAAATGTAAACACAGCTTCTGTTGATATTTTTCATTATATTATCTAAAAGTCAAATGGAAATACAGTTGCTGTTGATATTTTTCAATATATTATCTAAAAGTCAAATGGAAATACAGTTGCTGTTGATATTTTTCAATATATTATCTAAAAGTCAAATGGAAATACAGTTGCTATTGATATTTTTCAATATATTATCTAAAAGTCAAATGGAAATACAGTTGCTATTGATATTTTTCAATATATTATCTAAAAGTCAAATGGAAACACAGTTGCTGTTGATATTTTTCAATATATTATCTGAAAGTCAAATGTAAACACAGCTTCTGTTGATATTTTTCATTATATTATCTAAAAGTCAAATGGAAATACAGTTGCTATTGATATTTTTCAATATATTATCTAATAGTCAAATGGAAATACAGTTGCTGCTGATATTTTTCAATACATTATCTAAATGTCAAATGGAAATACAGTTGCTATTGATATTTTTCAATATATTATATAAAAGTCAAAAGGAAATACAGTAGCTGTTAATATTTTTCAATATATTATCTAAAAGTCAAATGGAAATACAGTTGCTATTGATATTTTTCAATATATTATCTAGAAGTCAAATGGAAATACAGTTGCTATTGATACTTATCAATATAATATCTAAAAGTCTAAAGGAAATAAAGCTGCTATTGATAATTTTCAATATATTATCTAAAAGTCAAATGGAAATACAGTTGCTGTTGATATTTTTCATTATATTATCAAAAAGTCAAATGGAAATACAGTTGCTATTGATATTTTTCAATATATTATCTAAAAGTCAAATGGAAATACAGTTGCTATTGATATTTTTCAATATATTATCTAAAAGTCAAATGGAAATACAGTTGCTATTGATATTTTTCAATATATTATCAAAAGTCAAAAAGAAATACAGTTGCTTTTGATATTTTTCAATGTATTATCTAAAAGTCAAAAGGAAATACAGTTGCTATTGATATGTTTCAATATATTATCTAAAAGTCAAATGGAAATAGAGTTGCTGTTGATATTTTTCAATATATTATCTAAAAGTCAAATGGAAATACGGTTGCTTTGATATTTTTCAATATATTATCTAAAAGTCAAATGGAAATACAGTTGCTATTGATATTTTTCAATATATTATCCAAAAGTCAAATGGAAATACAGTTGCTATTGATATTTTTCAATATATTATCCAAAAGTCAAATGGAAATACAGTTGATATGATATTTTTCAATATATTATCTATAAGTCAAATGGAAATACAGTTGCTGTTGATATTTTTCATTATATTATCTCAAAGTCAAATGGAAATACTGTTGCTGTTGATATTTTTCAATATATTATCAAATAGTCAAATGGAAATACAGTTGCTGTTGATATTTTTCAATATATTATCTAATAGTCAAATGGAAATACAGTTGCTATTGATATATTTCAATATATTATATAAAGTCAAATGGAAATACAGTTGATGTTGATATTTTTCAATATATTATCTAAAAGTCAAATGGAAATACAGTTACAATTGATATTTTTCAATATATTATCTGAAAGTCAAATGGAAATACAGCTTCTATTGATATTTTTCATTATATTATCTAAAAGTCAAATGGAAATACAGTTGCTATTGATATTTTTCAATATATTATCTAATAGTCAAATGGAAATACAGTTGCTATTGATATTTTTCTATATATTATCTCAAAGTCAAATGTAAATACAGCTTCTATTGATATTTTTCATTATAAAAACTAAAAGTCAAATGGAAGTACAGTTACTCTTGATATTTTTCAATACATTATCTAAATGTCAAATGGAAATACAGTTCCTATTGATATTTTTCAATATATTATCTAAAAGTCAAAAGGAAATACAGTACCTGTTGATATTTTTCAATATATTATCTAAAAGTCAAATATAAATGCAGCTTCTATTGATATTTTTCATTATATTATCTAAAAGTCAGATGGAAATACTGTTGCTGTTGATATTTTTCAATATATTATCTAATAGTCAAATGGAAATACAGTTGCTGCTGATATTTTTCAATATATTACGTAAAAGTCAAATGGAAATACAGTTGCTATTGACATTTTTCAATATATTATCTAATAGTCAAATGGAAATACAGTGGCTGTTGATATTTTTCAATATATTACCTAAAAGTCAAAGGGAAATACAGTTGCTATTGATATTTTTCAATATATTATCTAAAAGTCAAATGGAAATACAGTTGCTATTGATATTTTTCAATATATTATCAAAAGTCAAAAAGAAATACAGTTGCTTTTGATATTTTTCAATGTATTATCTAAAAGTCAAAAGGAAATACAGTTGCTATTGATATGTTTCAATATATTATCTAAAAGTCAAATGGAAATAGAGTTGCTGTTGATATTTTTCAATATATTATCTAAAAGTCAAATGGAAATACAGTTGCTATTGATATTTTTCAATATATTATCCAAAAGTCAAATGGAAATACAGTTGATATGATATTTTTCAATATATTATCTATAAGTCAAATGGAAATACAGTTGCTGTTGATATTTTTCATTATATTATCTAAAAGTCAAATGGAAATACTGTTGCTGTTGATATTTTTCAATATATTATCAAATAGTCAAATGGAAATACAGTTGCTATTGATATTTTTCAATATATTATCTAATAGTCAAATGGAAATACAGTTGCTGTTGATATATTTCAATATATTATATAAAGTCAAATGGAAATACAGTTGATGTTGATATTTCTCAATATATTATCTAAAAGTCAAATGGAAATACAGTTACTATTGATATTTTTCAATATATTATCTGAAAGTCAAATGGAAATACAGTTGCTATTGATATTTTTCAATATATTATCTAACAGTCAAATGGAAATACAGTTGCTATTGATATTTTTCAATATATTATCAAATAGTCAAATGGAAATACAGTGGCTGTTGATATTTTTCAATATATTATCAAAAAGTCAAATGGAAGTACAGTTTCTATTGATATTTTTCAATATATTGTCTGAAAGTCAAATGTAAATACAGCTTCTATTGATATTTTTCATTATATTATCTAAAAGTCAAATGGAAATACAGTTGCTATTGATATTTTTCAATATATTATCTAATAGTCAAATGGAAATACAGTTGCTATTGATATTTTTCTATATATTATCTCAAAGTCAAATGTAAATACAGCTTCTATTGATATTTTTCATTATATTACCTAAAAGTCAAATGGAAGTACAGTTGCTATTGATATTTTTCAATATATTATCTGAAAGTCAAATGTAAATACAGTTGCTATTGATATTTTTCTATATATTATCTCAAAGTCAAATGTAAATACAGCTTCTATTGATATTTTTCATTATATTACCTAAAAGTCAAATGGAAGTACAGTTGCTGTTGATATTTTTCAATACATTATCTAAATGTGAAATGGAAATACAGTTCCTATTGATATTTTTCAATATATTATCTAAAAGTCAAAAGGAAATACAGTAGCTGTTGATATTTTTCAATATATTATCTAAAAGTCAAATATAAATACAGCATCTATTGATATTTTTCATTATATTATCTAAAAGTCAGATGGAAATACTGTTGCTGTTGATATTTTTCAATATATTATATAATAGTCAAATGGAAATACAGTTGCTGCTGATATTTTCCAATATATTACGTAAAAGTCAAATGGAAATACAGTTGCTATTGACATTTTTCAATATATTATCTAATAGTCAAATGGAAATACAGTGGCTGTTGATATTTTTCAATATATTATCTAAAAGTCAAATGGAAATACAGTTGATGTTGATATTTTTCAATATATTATCTAAAAGTCAAATGGAAATACAGTTGCTATTGATATTTTTCAATATATTATCTAAAAGTCAAATGGAAATACAGTTGCTATTGATATTTTTCAATATATTATCTAACAGTCAAATGGAAATACAGTTGCTATTGATATTTTTCAATATATTATCTGAAAGTCAAATGGAAATACAGTTGCTATTGATATTTTTCAATATATTATTTAATAGTCAAATGGAAATACAGTTGCTATTGATATTTTTCAATATATTATCTAAAAGACAAATGGAACTACAGCTGCTGTTGATATTTTTCAATATATTATCTAAAAGTCAAACGGAAATACAGTTGCTATTGATATGTTTCGATATTTTATATAAAAGTCAAATGGAAATACAGTTGATGTTGACATTTTTCAATATATTATCTAAAAGTCAAATGGAAATACAGTTGCTATTGATATTTTTCAATATATTATCTGAAAGTCAAATGGAAATACAGTTGCTGTTGATATGTTTCAATATATTATCTAAAAGTCAAATGGAAATACAGTTCCTATTGATATTTTTCAATATATGATATAAAAGTCAAATGGAAATACAGTTTCTGTTGATATTTTTCAATATATTATCTAAAAGTCAAATGGAAAAACAGTTGCTGTTGATATTTTTCAATATATTATCTGAAAGTCAAATGTAAATACAGCTTCTAGTGATATTTTTCATTATATTATCTAAAAGTCAAATGGAAATAGAGTTGCTGTTGATATTTTTCATTATATTATCTAAAAGTCAAATGGAAATAGAGTTGCTGTTGATATTTTTCAATATATTATCTAAAAGTCAAATGGAAATACAGTTGCTGCTGATATTTTTCAATACATTATCTAAATGTCAAATGGAAATACAGTTGCTGTTGATATTTTTCAATATATTATCTAAAAGTCAAACCGAAATAAAGTAGCTGTTGATATTTTTCAATATATTATCTAAAAGTCAAATGGAAATAGAGTAGCTGTTGATATTTTCAAATATATTATCTAAAAGTCAAATGGAAATACGGTTGCTGTTGATATTTTTCAATATATTATCTAAAAGTCAAATGGAAATACAGTTGCTGTTAATATTTTTCAATATATTATCTAATAGTCAAATGGAAATACAGTTGCTGCTGATATTTTTCAATACATTGTCTAAATGTCAAATGGAAATACAGTTGCTCTTGATATTTTTCAATATATTATCTAAAAGTCAAACCGAAATAAAGTAGCTATTCATATTTTTCAATATATTATCTAAAAGTCAAATGGAAATAGAGTAGCTGTTGATATTTTCCAATATATTATCTAAAAGTCAAATGGAAATACGGTTGCTGTTGATATTTTTCAATATATTATCTAAAAGTCAAATGGAAATACAGTTGCTATTGATATTTTTCAATATATTATACAAAAGTCAAATGGAAATACAGTTGATATGATATTTTTCAATATATTATCTATAAGTCAAATGGAAATACAGTTGCTTTTGATATTTTTCAATATATTATCAAATAGTCAAATGGAAATACAGTTGCTGTTGATATTTTGCAATATATTATCAAATAGTCAAATGGAAATACAGTTGCTGTTGATATTTTTCAATATCTCATCTAAAAGTCAAATGGAAATACAGTTCCTTTTGATATTTTTCAATATATTATCTAAAAGTCAAATGGAAATAAAGTTGCTATTGATGTTTTCAATATATTATCTAAAAGTCAAATACAAATACAGCTGCTGTTGAAATTTTTCAATATATTATCTAAAAGTCAAATGGAAATACAGCTGCTGTTGATATTTTTCAATATATTATCTAAAAGTCAAATGGAAACACAGTTGCTGTTGATATTTTTCAATATGTTATCTGACAGTCAAATAGAAATACAGCTTCTGTTGATATATTTCAATATATTATCTGAAAGTCAAATGGAAATACAGTTGCTATTGATATTTTTCAATATATTATCTAAAAGTCAAATAGAAATACAGTTGCTGTTCATATTTTTCAATGTATTATCTAAAAGACAAAAGGAAATACAGCTGCTGTTGATATTTTTCAATATATTATCTAAAAGTGAAATGGAAATACAGTTGCTATTGATATTTTTCAATATATTATCTAAAAGTCAAATGGAAATACAGTTCCTATTGATATTTTTCAATATATTATATAAAAGTCAAATGGAAATACAGTTGCTGTTGATATTTTTCAATATATTATCTAAAAGTCAAATGGAAAGACAGTTGCTGTTGATATTTTTCAAAATATTATCTGAAAGTCAAATGTAAATACAGCTTCTAGTGATATTTTTCATTATATTATATAAAAGTCAAATGGAAATACAGTTGCTGTTGATATTTTTCAATATATTATCTAATAGTCAAATGGAAATACAGTTGCTGCTGATATTTTTCAATACATTATCTAAATGTCAAATGGAAATACAGTTGCTGTTCATATTTTTCAATATATTATTTAAAAGTCCAAACGAAATAAAGTAGCTGTAGATATTTTTCATTATATTATCTAAAAGTCAAATGGAAATAGAGTAGCTGTTGATATTTTCGAATATATTATCTAAAAGTCAAATGTAAATACGGTTGCTGTTGATATTTTTCAATATATTATCGAAAAGTCAAACCATAATAAAGTAGCTGTTGATATTTTTCAATATATTATCTGAAAATCAAATGGAAATAGAGTAGCTGTTGATATTTTCCAATATATTATCTAAAAGTCAAATGGAAATACTGTTGCTGTTGATATTTTTCAATCTATTATCTAAAAGTCAAATGGAAATACAGTTGCTGTTGATATTTTTCAATATATTATACAAAAGTCAAATGGAAATAGAGTTGATATG
This sequence comes from Acanthosepion lycidas, assembly GCA_963932145.1. Taxonomy (NCBI): domain Eukaryota; kingdom Metazoa; phylum Mollusca; class Cephalopoda; order Sepiida; family Sepiidae; genus Acanthosepion; species Acanthosepion lycidas. The sequence goes on along the minus strand of CAWVQA010001440.1, from coordinate 253,785 downwards.
ATATTTTTCAATATATTATCTATAAGTCAAATGGAAATAGAGTTGCTATTGATATTTTTCAATATATTATCTAAAAGTCAAATGGAAATACAGTTGATGTTGATATTTTTCAATATATTATCTACAAGTCAAATGGAAATACAGTTGCTATTGATATTTTTTAATATATTATCTGAAAGTCAAATGGAAATACAGTTGCTATTGATATTTTTCAATATATTATCTAACAGTCAAATGGAAATACAGTTGCTATTGATATATTTCAATATATTATCCAACAGTCAAATGGAAATAAAGTTTCTATTGATATTTTTCAATATATTATCTAAAAGTCAAATAGAAATACAGCTGCTGTTGAAATTTTTCAATATATTATCTAAAAGTCAAATGGAAATACAGCTGCTGTTGATATTTTTCAATATATTATCTAAAAGTCAAATGAAAACACAGTTGCTGTTGATATATTTCAATATATTATCTGAAAGTCAAATGGAAATACAGTTGCTGATGATATTTTTCAATTATATTATTTGAAATTCAAATGGAAATACAGTTGCTGTTCATATTTTTCAATGTATTATATAAAAGACAAAAGGAAATACAGTTGCTGTTGATATGTTTCAATATATTATCTAAAAGTCAAATGGAAATAGAGTTGCTGTTCATATTTTTCAATATATTATCTAAAATCAAATGGAAATACGGTTGCTGTTGACATTTTTCAATATATTGTCTAAAAGTCAAATGGAAATAGAGTTGCTAATGATATTTTTCAATATATTATCTAAAAGTCAAATGGAAATACAGTTGCTGTTGATATTTTTAATTATATTATCTAAAAGTCATATGGAAATACTGTTGCTGTTGATATTTTTCAATATATTATCTAATAGTCAAATGGAAATACAGTTGCTGTTGATATTTTTCAATATATTATGTAAAAGTCAAATGGAAATACAGTTGCAGTTGACATTTTTCAATATATTATCTAATAGTCTAATGGAAATACAGTGGCTGTTGATATTTTTCAATATATTATCTAAAAGTCAAATGGAAATACAGTTGCTATTGATATTTTTCAATATATTATCTGAAAGTCAAATGGAAATACAGTTGCTATTGATATTTTTCAATATATTATCTAACAGTCAAATAGAAATACAGTTGCTATTGATATTTTTCCATATATTATCTAATACTCAAATGGAAATACAGTTGCTATGGATATTTTTCAATATATTATCTAACAGTCAAATAGAAATACAGTTGCTATTGATATTTTTCCATATATTATCTAATAGTCATATGGAAATACTGTTGCTGTTGATATTTTTCAATATATTATCTAATAGTCAAATGGAAATACAGTTGCTGTTGATATTTTTCAATATATTATGTAAAAGTCAAATGGAAATACAGTTGCAGTTGACATTTTTCAATATATTATCTAATAGTCTAATGGAAATACAGTGGCTGTTGATATTTTTCAATATATTATCTAAAAGACAAATGGAACTACAGCTGCTGTTGATATTTTTCAATATATTATCTAAAAGTCAAATGGAAATACAGTTGCTATTGATATTTTTCAATATATTATCTAAAAGTCAAATGGAAATACAGTTGCTATTGATATTTTTCAATATATTATCTAAAAGTCATATGGAAATACTGTTGCTGTTGATATTTTTCAATATATTATCTAAAAGTCAAATGGAAATACAGCTGCTATTGATATTTTTCAATATATTATCTAAAAGTCAAATGGAAATACAGTTGCTATTGATATTTTTCAATATATTATCTAAAAGTCAAATAGAAATACAGTTGCTATTGATATTTTTCCATATATTATCTAATAGTCAAATGGAAATACAGTTGCTATGGATATTTTTCAATATATTATATAAAAGACAAATGGAACTACAGCTGCTGTTGATATTTTTCAATATATTATCTAAAAGTCAAATGGAAATACAGTTGCTATTGATATTTTTCAATATATTATCTAAAAGTCAAATGGAAATACAGTTGCTATTGATATTTTTCAATATATTATCTAAAAGTCATATGGAAATACTGTTGCTGTTGATATTTTTCAATATATTATCTAAAAGTCAAATGGAAATACAGCTGCTATTGATATTTTTCAATATATTATCTAAAAGTCAAATGGAAATACAGTTGCTATTGATATTTTTCAATATATTATCTGAAAGTCAAATGGAAATACAGTTGCTATTGATATTTTTCAATATATTATTTAACAGTCAAATAGAAATACAGTTGCTATTGATATTTTTCCATATATTATCTAATAGTCAAATGGAAATACAGTTGCTATGGATATTTTTCAATATATTATATAAAAGACAAATGGAACTACAGCTGCTGTTGATATTTTTCAATATATTATCTAAAAGTCAAATGGAAATACAGTTGCTATTGATATTTTTCAATATATTATCTAAAAGTCAAATGGAAATACAGTTGCTATTGATATTTTTCAATATATTATCTAAAAGTCATATGGAAATACTGTTGCTGTTGATATTTTTCAATATATTATCTAAAAGTCAAATGGAAATACAGCTGCTATTGATATTTTTCAATATATTATCTAAAAGTCAAATGGAAATACAGCTGCTATTGATATTTTTCAATATATTATCTAAAAGTCAAATAGAAATACAGTTGCTATTGATATTTTTCCATATATTATCTAATAGTCAAATGGAAATACAGTTGCTATTGATATTTTTCAATATATTATCTAAAAGTCATATGGAAATACTGTTGCTATTGATATTTTTCAATATATTATCTAAAAGTCAAATGGAATTACAGTTGCTATTGATATTTTTCGATATTTTATCTAAAAGTCAAATGGAAATACAGCTGCTGTTGATATTTTTCAATATATTATCTAAAAGTCAAATGGAAATACAGTTGCTATTGATATTTTTCAATATATTATCTAAAAGTCAAAACGAAATAAAGTAGCTGTTGATATTTTTCAATATATTATCTAAAAGTCAAATGGAAATAGAGTAGCTGTTGATATTTTCCAATATATTATCTAAAAGTCAAATGGAAATACGGTTGCTGTTGATATTTTTCAATATTTTATCTAAAAGTCAAATGGAAATACAGTTGCTATTGATATTTTTCAATATATTATACAAAAGTCAAATGGAAATACAGTTGATATGATATTTTTCAATATATTATCTAAAAGTCAAACCAAAATAAAGTAGCTGTTGATATTTTTCAATATATTATCTAAAAGTCATATGGAAATAGAGTAGCTGTTGATATTTTCCAATATATTATCTAAAAGTCAAATGGAAATACGGTTGCTGTTGATATTTTTCAATATATTATCTAATAGTCAAACGGAAATACAGTTGCTATTGATATTTTTCAATATATTATCTAAAATTCAAATGGAAATACAGTTGCTGCTGATATTTTTCAATACATTATCTAAATGTCAAATGGAAATACAGTTGCTGTTGATATTTTTCAATATATTATCTAATAGTCAAATGGAAATACAGTTGCTGTGGATATTTTTCAATATATTATCTAAAAGTCAAATGGAAATACAGTTGCTGCTGATATTTTTCAATACATTATCTAAATGTCAAATGGAAATACAGTTGCTGTTGATATTTTTCAATATATTATCTAAAAGTCAAACCGAAATAAAGTAGCTGTTGATATTTTTCAATATATTATCTAAAAGTCAAATGGAAATAGAGTAGCTGTTGATATTTTCCAATATATTATCTAAAAGTCAAATGGAAATACAGTTGCTGTTGATATTCTTCAATATATTATCTAAAAGTCAAATGGAAATACAGTTGCTGTTGATATTTTTCAATATATTATCTAACAGTCAAATGGAAATACAGTTGCTATTGATATTTTTCCATATATTATCTAATAATCAAATGGAAATACAGCTGCTGTTGATATTTTTCAATATATTATCTAAAAGTCAAATGGAAATACAGTTGCTATTGATATTTTTCAATATATTATACAAAAGTCAAATGGAAATACAGTTGATATGATATTTTTCAATATATTATCTAAAAGTCAAACCAAAATAAAGTAGCTGTTGATATTTTTCAATATATTATCTAAAAGTCATATGGAAATAGAGTAGCTGTTGATATTTTCCAATATATTATCTAAAAGTCAAATGGAAATACGGTTGCTGTTGATATTTTTCAATATATTATCTAATAGTCAAACGGAAATACAGTTGCTATTGATATTTTTCAATATATTATCTAAAATTCAAATGGAAATACAGTTGCTGCTGATATTTTTCAATACATTATCTAAATGTCAAATGGAAATACAGTTGCTGTTGATATTTTTCAATATATTATCTAATAGTCAAATGGAAATACAGTTGCTATGGATATTTTTCAATATATTATCTAAAAGTCAAATGGAAATACAGTTGCTGCTGATATTTTTCAATACATTATCTAAATGTCAAATGGAAATACAGTTGCTGTTGATATTTTTCAATATATTATCTAAAAGTCAAACCGAAATAAAGTAGCTGTTGATATTTTTCAATATATTATCTAAAAGTCAAATGGAAATAGAGTAGCTATTGATATTTTCCAATATATTATCTAAAAGTCAAATGGAAATACAGTTGCTGTTGATATTCTTCAATATATTATCTAAAAGTCAAATGGAAATACAGTTGCTGTTGATATTTTTCAATATATTATCTAACAGTCAAATGGAAATACAGTTGCTATTGATATTTTTCCATATATTATCTAATAGTCAAATGGAAATACAGCTGCTATTGATATTTTTCAATATATTATCTAAAAGTCAAATGGAAATACAGTTGCTATTGATATTTTTCAATATATTATATAAAAGACAAATGGAACTACAGCTGCTGTTGATATTTTTCAATATATTATCTAAAAGTCAAATGGAAATACAGTTGCTTTGATATTTTTCAATATATTATCTAAAAGTCAAATGGAAATACAGTTGCTTTGATATTTTTCAATATATTATCTAAAAGTCAAATGGAAATACAGTTGCTATTGATATTTTTCGATATTTTATCTAAAAGTCAAATGGAAATACAGCTGCTGTTGATATTTTTCAATATATTATCTAAAAGTCAAATGGAAATACAGTTGCTTTGATATTTTTCAATATATTATCTAAAAGTCAAATGGGAATACAGTTGGTCTTGATATTTTTCAAAATATTATCTGAAAGTCAAATGTAAATAGAGCTTCTAGAGATATGTTTCATTATATTATATAAAAGTCAAATGGAAATACAGTTGCTGTTGATATTTTTCAATATATTATCTAACAGTCAAATGGAAATACAGTTGCTATTGATATTTTTCCATATATTATCTAATAGTCAAATGGAAATACAGTTGCTATGGATATTTTTCAATATATTATATAAAAGACAAATGGAACTACAGCTGCTGTTGATATTTTTCAATATATTATCTAAAAGTCAAATGGAAATACAGTTGCTATTGATATTTTTCAATATATTATATAAAAGACAAATGGAACTACAGCTGCTGTTGATATTTTTCAATATATTATCTAAAAGTCAAATGGAAATACAGTTGCTATTGATATTTTTCAATATATTATATAAAAGACAAATGGAACTACAGCTGCTGTTGATATTTTTCAATATATTATCTAAAAGTCAAATGGAAATACAGTTGCTTTGATATTTTTCAATATATTATCTAAAAGTCAAATGGAAATACAGTTGCTATTGATATTTTTCAATATATTATATAAAAGACAAATGGAACTACAGCTGCTGTTGATATTTTTCAATATATTATCTAAAAGTCAAATGGAAATACAGTTGCTTTGATATTTTTCAATATATTATCTAAAAGTCAAATGGAAATACAGTTGCTATTGATATTTTTCGATATTTTATCTAAAAGTCAAATGGAAATACAGCTGCTGTTGATATTTTTCAATATATTATCTAAAAGTCAAATGGAAATACAGTTGCTATTGATATTTTTCAATATATTATATGAAAGACAAATGGAACTACAGCTGCTGTTGATATTTTTCAATATATTATCTAAAAGTCAAATGGAAATACAGTTGCTTTGATATTTTTCAATATATTATCTAAAAGTCAAATGGAAATACAGTTGGTGTTGATATTTTTCAAAATATTATCTGAAAGTCAAATGTAAATAGAGCTTCTAGAGATATGTTTCATTATATTATATAAAAGTCAAATGGAAATACAGTTGCTGTTGATATTTTTCAATATATTATCTAATAGTCAAATGGAAATACAGTTGCTGTTGATATTTTTCAATATATTATCGAAAAGTCAAATGAAAATACAGTTGCTGTTGATATTTTTCAATACATTGTATAAATGTCAAATGGAAATACAGTTGCTGTTGATATTTTTCAATATATTATCTAAAAGTCAAAATGAAATAAAGTAGCTGTTGATATTTTTCAATATATTATCTAAAAGTCAAATGGAAATAGAGTAGCTGTTGATATTTTCCAATATATTATCTAAAAGTCAAATGGAAATACGGTTGCTATTGATATTTTTCAATATTTTATCTAAAAGTCAAATGGAAATACAGTTGCTATTGATATTTTTCAATATATTATACAAAAGTCAAATGGAAATACAGTTGATATGATATTTTTCAATATATTATCTAAAAGTCAAACCAAAATAAAGTAGCTGTTGATATTTTTCAATATATTATCTAAAAGTCATATGGAAATAGAGTAGCTGTTGATATTTTCCAATATATTATCTAAAAGTCAAATGGAAATACGGTTGCTGTTGATATTTTTCAATATATTATCTAATAGTCAAACGGAAATACAGTTGCTATTGATATTTTTCTATATATTATCTAAAATTCAAATGGAAATACAGTTGCTGCTGATATTTTTCAATACATTATCTAAATGTCAAATGGAAATACAGTTGCTGTTGATATTTTTCAATATATTATCTAATAGTCAAATGGAAATACAGTTGCTGTGGATATTTTTCAATATATTATCTAAAAGTCAAATGGAAATACAGTTGCTGCTGATATTTTTCAATACATTATCTAAATGTCAAATGGAAATACAGTTGCTGTTGATATTTTTCAATATATTATCTAAAAGTCAAACCGAAATAAAGTAGCTGTTGATATTTTTCAATATATTATCTAAAAGTCAAATGGAAATAGAGTAGCTGTTGATATTTTCCAATATATTATCTAAAAGTCAAATGGAAATACAGTTGCTGTTGATATTCTTCAATATATTATCTAAAAGTCAAATGGAAATACAGTTGCTGTTGATATTTTTCAATATATTATCTAATAGTCAAATGGAAATAGAGTTGCTGCTGATATTTTTCAATACATTATCTCAATGTCAAATGGAAATACTGTTGCTGTTGATATTTGTCAATATATTATCTAAAAGTCAAACCGAAATAAAGTAGCTGTTGATATTTTTCAATATATTATCTAAAAGTCAAATGGAAATAGAGTAGCTATTGATATTTTCCAATATATTATCTAAAAGTCAAATGGAAATACGGTTGCTGTTGATATTTTTCAATATATTATCTAATAGTCAAATGGAAATACAGTTGCTATTGATATTTTTCAATATATTATCTAATAGTCAAATGGAAATACAGCTGCTATTGATATTTTTCAATATATTATCTAATAGTCAAATGGAAATACAGTTGCTATTGATATTTTTCAATATATTATCTAATAGTCAAATGGAAATACAGTTGCTATTGATATTTTTCAATATATTATCTACTAGTCAAATGGAAATACAGCTGCTATTGATATTTTTCAATATATTATCTAATAGTCAAATGGAAATACAGTTGCTATTCATATTTTTCAATATATTATCTAACAGTCAAATGGAAATACAGCTGCTGATGATATTTTTCAATATATTATCTAACAGTCAAATGGAAATACAGCTGCTGTTGATATTTATCAATATATTATCTAATAGTCAAATGGAAATACAGTTGCTATTGATATTTTTCAATATATTATCTAATAGTCAAATGGAAATACAGCTGCTATTGATATCTTTCAATATATTATCTAACAGTCAAATGGAAATACAGCTGCTATTGATATTTTTCAATATATTATCTAATAGTCAAATGGAAATACAGATGCTATTGATATTTTTCAATATATTATCTAACAGTCAAATGGAAATACAGCTGGTGTTGATATTTTTCAATATATCATCTAATAGTCAAATGGAAATACAGTTGCTATTGATATTTTTCAATATATTATCTAATAGTCAAATGGAAATACAATTGCTATTGATATTTTTCAATATATTATACAAAAGTCAAATGGAAATACAGTTGATAGGATATTTTTCAATATATTATCTAAAAGTCAAACCAAAATAAAGTAGCTGTTGATATTTTTCAATATATTATCTAAAAGTCAAATGGAAATAGAGTAGCTGTTGATATTTTCCAATATATTATCTAACAGTCAAATGCAAATACGGTTGCTATTGATATTTTTCAATATATTATCTAAAAGTCAAATGGAAATAGAGTTACTATTGATATTTTTCAATATATTATACAAAAGTCAAATGGAAATACAGTTGATATTATATTTTTCAATATATTATCTATGTCAAATGGAAATAGAGTTGCTGTTGATATTTTTCAATATATTATCTAAAAGTCAAATGGAAATACAGTTGATGTTGATATTTTTCAATATATTATCTAACAGTCAAATGGAAATAAAGTTGCTATTGATATTTTTCAATATATTATCTAACAGTCAAATGGAAATAAAGTTGCTATTGATATTTTTCAATATATTATCTAAAAGTCAAATAGAAATACAGCTGCTGTTGAAATTTTTCAATATATTATCTAAAAGTCAAATGGAAATACAGCTGCTATTGATATTTTTCAATATATTATCTAAAAGTCAAATGGAAACACAGTTGCTGTTGATATTTTTCAATATGTTATCTGAAAGTAAAATAGAAATACAGTTGCTATTGATATTTTTCAAAATATTATCTGAAAGTCAAATGGAAATACAGCTGCTATTGATATTTTTCAATATATTATCTAAAATTCAAATAGAAATACAGCTGCTATTGATATTTTTCAAAATATTATCTGAAAGTCAAATGGAAATACAGTTGCTATTCATATTTTTAAATATATTATCTAAAAGTCAAATAGAAATACAGTTGCTATTCATATTTTTCAATGTATTATCTAAAAGACAAAAGGAAATACAGTTGCTGTTGATATGTTTCAATATATTATCTAAAAGTCAAATGGAAATAGAGTTGCTGTTCATATTTTTCAATATATTATCTAAAATCAAATGGAAATACGGTTGCTGTTGATATTTTTCAATATATTGTCTAAAATTCAAATGGAAATAGAGTTGCTAATGATATTTTTCAATATATTATCTAAAAGTCAAATGGAAATACAGTTGCTGTTGATATTTTTAATTATTTTATCTAAAAGTCATATGGAAATACTGTTGCTGTTGATATTTTTCAATATATTATCTAATAGTCAAATGGAAATAAAGTTGCTATTGATATTTTTCAATATATTATGTAAAAGTCAAATGGAAATACAGCTGCTGTTGAAATTTTTCAATATATTATCTAATAGTCAAATGGAAATACAGTGGCTGTTGATATTTTTCAATATATTATCTAAAAGTCAAATGGAAATACAGTTGCTATTGATATTTTTCAATATATTATCTGAAAGTCAAATGGAAATACAGTTGCTATTGATATTTTTCAATATATTATCTAACAGTCAAATGGAAATACAGCTGCTGTTGATATTTTTCAATATATTATCTAATAGTCAAATGGAAATACAGTTGCTATTGATATTGTTCAATATATTATATAAAAGACAAATGGAACTACCGCTGCTATTGATATTTTTCAATATATTATCTAAAAGTCAAACGGAAATACAGTTGCTATTGATATTTTTCAATATATTATCCAATAGTCAAATGGAAATACTGTTGCTGTTGATATTTTTCAATATATTATCTAATAGTCAAATGGAAATACAGCTGCTGTTGATATTTTTCAATATATTATCTAACAGTCAAATGGAAATACAGCTCCTGTTGATATTTTTCAATATATTATCTAATAGTCAAATGGAAATACAGTTGCTATTGATATTTTTCAATATATTATCTAAAAGTCAAATGTAAATACAGCTGCTCTTGATATTTTTCAATATATTATCTAAAAGTCAAATGGAAATACGGCTGCTGTTGATGTTTTCAATATATTAAATAAAAGTCAAATGGAAATACGGCTGCTGTTGATATTTTTCAATATATTATCTAAAAGTCAAATGGAAATACGGCTGCTGTTGATATTTTTCGATATATTATCTAAAAGTCAAATGGAAATACGGCTGCTGTTGATATTTTTCGATATATTATCTAAAAGTCAAATGGAAATACGGCTGCTGTTGATATTTTTCAATATATTATCTAAAATTCAAATGGAAATACAGCTGCTGTTGATATTTTTCAATATATTACCTAAAAGTCAAATGGAAATACAGTTGCTGATGATATTTTTCAATATATTATCTAATAGTCAAATGGAAATACAGTTGCTGTTGATATTTTCCAATATATTATCTGAAAGTCAAATGGAAATACAGTGGCTCTTGATATTTTTCAATATATTATCAGAAATTCAAATGTAAATACAGTTGCTATTGATATCTTTCAATATATTATCTAAAAGTCAAAAGGAAATACAGTTGCTATTGTTATTTTTCAAAATATTATATAAAAGTCAAATGGAAATACAGTTGCTATTGATATTTCTCAATATATTATCTAAAAGTCAAATGGAAATGCAGCTGCTATTGATATTTTTCAATATATTATCTAAAAGTCAAATGCAAATACAGTTGCAGTTGATATTTTTCAATATATTATCTAAAAATCAAATGGAAATACAGTTGCTATTAATATTTTTCAATATATTATCTAATAGTCAAATGGAAATACAGTTGCTATTGATATTTTTCAATATATTATCTAAAAGTCAAAAGGAAATATGGCTGCTGTTGATATTTTTCAATATATTACTTAAAAGTCAAATGGAAATACAGCTGCTGTTGATATTTTTCAATATATTACCTAAAATTCAACTGGAAATACAGCTGCTCTTGATGTCTTTCAATATATTATCTAAAAGTCAAATGGAAATACGCCTGCTGTTGATGTTTTCAATATATTAAATAAAAGTCAAATGGAAATACGGCTGCTGTTGATATTTTTCAATATATTATCTAAAAGTCAAATGGAAATACGGCTGCTGTTGATATTTTTCAATATATTATCTAAAAGTCAAATGGAAATACGACTGTTGTTGATGTTTTTCAATATATTATCTAAAAGTCAAATGGAAATACGGCTGCTGTTGATATTTTTCCCTATATTATCTAAAAGTCAAATGGAAATACGGCTGCTGTTGATGTTTTTCAATATATTATCTAAAAGTCAAATGGAAATACGGCTGCTGTTGATGTTTTTCAATATATTATCTAAAAGTCAAATGGAAATACGGCTGCTGTTGATATTTTTCTATATATATTCTAAAAGTCAAATGGAAATACAGCTGCTGTTGATTTTTTTCAATATATTACCTAAAAGTCAAATGGGAATACAGCTGCTATTGATATTTTTCAATATATTACCTAAAAGTCAAATGGAAATACAGTTGCTGATGATATTTTTCAATATATTATCAAATAGTCAAATGGAAATACAGTGGCAGTTGATATTTTTCAATATATTATCTAAACGTCAAATGGAAATACAGTTGCTATTGATATATTTTGAATATATTATCTAAAAGTCAAATGCAAATACAGTTGCAGTTGATATTTTTCAATATATTATCTAAAAATCAAATGGAAATACAGTTGCTGTTAATATATTTCAATATATTATCTAATAGTCAAATGGAAATACAGTTGCTATTGATATTTTTCAATATATTATCTAAAAGTCAAAAGGAAATATGGCTGCTGTTGATATTTTTCAATATATTACTTAAAAGTCAAATGGAAATACAGCTGCTGTTGATATTTTTCAATATATTGCCTAAAAGTCAAATGGAAATACAGCTGATATTGATATTTTTCAATATATTATCTAAAAGTCATATAAAAATACAGCTGCTGGTGATATTTTTCAATATATTACCTAAAAGTCAAATGGAAATACAGCTGCTGTTGATATTTTTCAATATATTATCTAAAAGTCAAATGGAAATACGGCTGCTGTTGATATTTTTCAATATATTACCTAAAAGTCAACTGGAAATACAGCTGCTCTTGATATTTTTCAATATATTATCTAAAAGTCAAATGGAAATACGCCTGCTGTTGATGTTTTCAATATATTAAATAAAAGTCAAATGGAAATACGGCTGCTGTTGATATTTTTCAATATATTATCTAAAAGTCAAATGGAAATACGGCTGCTGTTGATGTTTTTCAATATATTATCTAAAAGTCAAATGGAAATACGGCTGCTGTTGATATTTTTCGATATATTATCTAAAAGTCAAATGGAAATACGGCTGCTGTTGATATTTTTCAATATATTATCTAAAAGTCAAATGGAAATACGGCTGCTGTTGATGTTTTTCAATATATTATCTAAAAGTCAAATGGAAATACGGCTGCTGTTGATATTTTTCGGTATATTATCTAAAAGTCAAATGGAAATACGGCTGCTGTTGATGTTTTTCAATATATTATCTAAAAGTCAAATGGAAATACGGCTGCTGTTGATATTTTTCGATATATTATCTAAAAGTCAAATGGAAATACAGCTGCTGTTGATATTTTTCAATATATTACCTAAAAGTCAAATGGGAATACAGCTGCTATTGATATTTTTCAATATATTACCTAAAAGTCAAATGGAAATACAGTTGCTGATGATATTTTTCAATATATTATCTAATAGTCAAATGGAAATACAGTGGCAGTTGATATTTTTCAATATATTATCTAAACGTCAAATGGAAATACAGTTGCTATTGATATATTTTGAATATATTATCTAAAAATCAAATGGAAATACAGTTGCTATTGTTATTTTTCAATATATTATCTAAAAGTCAAATGGAAATACAGTTGCTATTGATATTTTCCAATATATTATCTGAAAGTCAAATGGAAATACAGTGGCTCTTGATATTTTTCAATATATTATCAGAAATTCAAATGTAAATACAGTTGCTATTGATATCTTTCAATATATTATCTAAAAGTCAAAAGGAAATACAGTTGCTATTGTTATTTTTCAAAATATTATATAAAAGTCAAATGGAAATAGAGTTGCTATTGATATTTCTCAATATATTATCTAAAAGTCAAATGGAAATACAGTTGCTATTGATATTTTTCAATATATTATCTAAAAGTCAAATGCAAATACAGTTGCAGTTGATATTTTTCAATATATTATCTAAAAGTCAAATGGAAATACAGTTGCTGTTGATATGTTTCAATATATTATCTAAAAGTCAAAAGGAAATATGGCTGCTGTTGATATTTTTCTATATATTACTTAAGTCAAATGGAAATACAGCTGCTGTTGATATTTTTCAATATATTGCCTAAAAGACAAATGGAAATACAGCTGCTATTGATATTTTTCAATATATTATCTAAAAGTCATATAAAAATACAGCTGCTATTGATATTTTTCAATATATTATCTAAAAGAAAAATGGAAATACAATTGCTGTTGATATTTTTCAATATATTATCTAATAGTCAAATGGAAATACAGCTGTAGTTGATATTTTTCAATATATTATCTTAAAGTCAAATGTAAATACAGCTGCTCTTGATATTTTTCAATATATTATCTAAAAGTCAAATGGAAATACGGCTGCTGTTGATGTTTTCAATATATTAAATAAAAGTCAAATGGAAATACGGCTGCTGTTGATATTTTTCAATATATTATCTAAAAGTCAAATGGAAATACGGCTGCTGTTGATATTTTTCAATATATTATCTAAAAGTCAAATGGAAATACAGCTGCTGTTGATATTTTTCAATATATTACCTAAAAGTCAAATGGTAATACAGCTACTATTGATATTTTTCAATATATTATCTAAAATTCAAATGGAAATACAGCTGCTATTGATATTTTTCAATATATTACCTAAAAGTCAAATGGAAATACAGTTGCTGATGATATTTTTCAATATATTATCTAATAGTCAAATGGAAATACAGTTGCTATTGATATTTTCCAATATATTATCTGAAAGTCAAATGGAAATACAGTGGCTCTTGATATTTTTCAATATATTATCAGAAATTCAAATGTAAATACAGTTGCTATTGATATCTTTCAATATATTATCTAAAAGTCAAAAGGAAATACAGTTGCTATTGTTACTTTTCAAAATATTATATAAAAGTCAAATGGAAATACAGTTGCTATTGATATTTCTCAATATATTATCTAAAAGTCAAATGGAAACACAGTTGCTATTGATATTTTTCAATATATTATCTAAAAGTCAAATGCAAATACAGTTGCAGTTGATGTTTTTCAATATATTATCTAAAAATCAAATGGAAATACAGTTGCTGTTAATATTTTTCAATATATTATCTAATAGTCAAATGGAAATACAGTTGCTATTGATATTTTTCAATATATTATCTAAAAGTCAAAAGGAAATATGGCTGCTGTTGATATTTTTCAATATATTACTTAAAAGTCAAATGGAAATACAGCTGCTGTTGATATTTTTCAATATATTGCCTAAAAGTCAAATGGAAATACAGCTGATATTGATATTTTTCAATATATTATCTAAAAGTCATATAAAAATACAGCTGCTGGTGATATTTTTCAATATATTACCTAAAAGTCAAATGGAAATACAGCTGCTATTGATATTTTTCAATATATTATCTAAAAGTCAAATGGAAATACGGCTGCTGTTGATATTTTTCAATATATTACCTAAAAGTCAACTGGAAATACAGCTGCTCTTGATATTTTTCAATATATTATCTAAAAGTCAAATGGAAATACGCCTGCTGTTGATGTTTTCAATATATTAAATAAAAGTCAAATGGAAATACGGCTGCTGTTGATATTTTTCAATATATTATCTAAAAGTCAAATGGAAATACGGCTGCTGTTGATGTTTTTCAATATATTATCTAAAAGTCAAATGGAAATACGGCTGCTGTTGATATTTTTCGATATATTATCTAAAAGTCAAATGGAAATACGGCTGCTGTTGATAATTTTCAATATATTATCTAAAAGTCAAATAGAAATACGGCTGCTGTTGATGTTTTTCAATATATTATCTAAAGGTCAAATGGAAATACGGCTGCTGTTGATATTTTTCAATATATTACCTAAAAGTCAAATGGAAATACAGTTGCTGATGATATTTTTCAATATATTATCTAATAGTCAAATGGAAATACAGTGGCAGTTGATATTTTTCAATATATTATCTAAACGTCAAATGGAAATACAGTTGCTATTGATATATTTTGAATATATTATCTAAAAGTCAAATGCAAATACAGTTGCAGTTGATATTTTTCAATATATTATCTAAAAATCAAATGGAAATACAGTTGCTGTTAATATATTTCAATATATTATCTAATAGTCAAATGGAAATACAGTTGCTATTGATATTTTTCAATATATTATCTAAAAGTCAAAAGGAAATATGGCTGCTGTTGATATTTTTCAATATATTACTTAAAAGTCAAATGGAAATACAGCTGCTGTTGATATTTTTCAATATATTGCCTAAAAGTCAAATGGAAATACAGCTGATATTGATATTTTTCAATATATTATCTAAAAGTCATATAAAAATACAGCTGCTGGTGATATTTTTCAATATATTACCTAAAAGTCAAATGGAAATACAGCTGCTGTTGATATTTTTCAATATATTATCTAAAAGTCAAATGGAAATACGGCTGCTGTTGATATTTTTCAATATATTACCTAAAAGTCAACTGGAAATACAGCTGCTCTTGATATTTTTCAATATATTATCTAAAAGTCAAATGGAAATACGCCTGCTGTTGATGTTTTCAATATATTAAATAAAAGTCAAATGGAAATACGGCTGCTGTTGATATTTTTCAATATATTATCTAAAAGTCAAATGGAAATACGGCTGCTGTTGATGTTTTTCAATATATTATCTAAAAGTCAAATGGAAATACGGCTGCTGTTGATATTTTTCGATATATTATCTAAAAGTCAAATGGAAATACGGCTGCTGTTGATATTTTTCAATATATTATCTAAAAGTCAAATGGAAATACGGCTGCTGTTGATGTTTTTCAATATATTATCTAAAAGTCAAATGGAAATACGGCTGCTGTTGATATTTTTCGGTATATTATCTAAAAGTCAAATGGAAATACGGCTGCTGTTGATGTTTTTCAATATATTATCTAAAAGTCAAATGGAAATACGGCTGCTGTTGATATTTTTCGATATATTATCTAAAAGTCAAATGGAAATACAGCTGCTGTTGATATTTTTCAATATATTACCTAAAAGTCAAATGGGAATACAGCTGCTATTGATATTTTTCAATATATTACCTAAAAGTCAAATGGAAATACAGTTGCTGATGATATTTTTCAATATATTATCTAATAGTCAAATGGAAATACAGTGGCAGTTGATATTTTTCAATATATTATCTAAACGTCAAATGGAAATACAGTTGCTATTGATATATTTTGAATATATTATCTAAAAATCAAATGGAAATACAGTTGCTATTGTTATTTTTCAATATATTATCTAAAAGTCAAATGGAAATACAGTTGCTATTGATATTTTCCAATATATTATCTGAAAGTCAAATGGAAATACAGTGGCTCTTGATATTTTTCAATATATTATCAGAAATTCAAATGTAAATACAGTTGCTATTGATATCTTTCAATATATTATCTAAAAGTCAAAAGGAAATACAGTTGCTATTGTTATTTTTCAAAATATTATATAAAAGTCAAATGGAAATAGAGTTGCTATTGATATTTCTCAATATATTATCTAAAAGTCAAATGGAAATACAGTTGCTATTGATATTTTTCAATATATTATCTAAAAGTCAAATGCAAATACAGTTGCAGTTGATATTTTTCAATATATTATCTAAAAGTCAAATGGAAATACAGTTGCTGTTGATATGTTTCAATATATTATCTAAAAGTCAAAAGGAAATATGGCTGCTGTTGATATTTTTCTATATATTACTTAAGTCAAATGGAAATACAGCTGCTGTTGATATTTTTCAATATATTGCCTAAAAGACAAATGGAAATACAGCTGCTATTGATATTTTTCAATATATTATCTAAAAGTCATATAAAAATACAGCTGCTATTGATATTTTTCAATATATTATCTAAAAGAAAAATGGAAATACAATTGCTGTTGATATTTTTCAATATATTATCTAATAGTCAAATGGAAATACAGCTGTAGTTGATATTTTTCAATATATTATCTTAAAGTCAAATGTAAATACAGCTGCTCTTGATATTTTTCAATATATTATCTAAAAGTCAAATGGAAATACGGCTGCTGTTGATGTTTTCAATATATTAAATAAAAGTCAAATGGAAATACGGCTGCTGTTGATATTTTTCAATATATTATCTAAAAGTCAAATGGAAATACGGCTGCTGTTGATATTTTTCAATATATTATCTAAAAGTCAAATGGAAATACAGCTGCTGTTGATATTTTTCAATATATTACCTAAAAGTCAAATGGTAATACAGCTACTATTGATATTTTTCAATATATTATCTAAAATTCAAATGGAAATACAGCTGCTATTGATATTTTTCAATATATTACCTAAAAGTCAAATGGAAATACAGTTGCTGATGATATTTTTCAATATATTATCTAATAGTCAAATGGAAATACAGTTGCTATTGATATTTTCCAATATATTATCTGAAAGTCAAATGGAAATACAGTGGCTCTTGATATTTTTCAATATATTATCAGAAATTCAAATGTAAATACAGTTGCTATTGATATCTTTCAATATATTATCTAAAAGTCAAAAGGAAATACAGTTGCTATTGTTACTTTTCAAAATATTATATAAAAGTCAAATGGAAATACAGTTGCTATTGATATTTCTCAATATATTATCTAAAAGTCAAATGGAAACACAGTTGCTATTGATATTTTTCAATATATTATCTAAAAGTCAAATGCAAATACAGTTGCAGTTGATGTTTTTCAATATATTATCTAAAAATCAAATGGAAATACAGTTGCTGTTAATATTTTTCAATATATTATCTAATAGTCAAATGGAAATACAGTTGCTATTGATATTTTTCAATATATTATCTAAAAGTCAAAAGGAAATATGGCTGCTGTTGATATTTTTCAATATATTACTTAAAAGTCAAATGGAAATACAGCTGCTGTTGATATTTTTCAATATATTGCCTAAAAGTCAAATGGAAATACAGCTGATATTGATATTTTTCAATATATTATCTAAAAGTCATATAAAAATACAGCTGCTGGTGATATTTTTCAATATATTACCTAAAAGTCAAATGGAAATACAGCTGCTATTGATATTTTTCAATATATTATCTAAAAGTCAAATGGAAATACGGCTGCTGTTGATATTTTTCAATATATTACCTAAAAGTCAACTGGAAATACAGCTGCTCTTGATATTTTTCAATATATTATCTAAAAGTCAAATGGAAATACGCCTGCTGTTGATGTTTTCAATATATTAAATAAAAGTCAAATGGAAATACGGCTGCTGTTGATATTTTTCAATATATTATCTAAAAGTCAAATGGAAATACGGCTGCTGTTGATGTTTTTCAATATATTATCTAAAAGTCAAATGGAAATACGGCTGCTGTTGATATTTTTCGATATATTATCTAAAAGTCAAATGGAAATACGGCTGCTGTTGATAATTTTCAATATATTATCTAAAAGTCAAATAGAAATACGGCTGCTGTTGATGTTTTTCAATATATTATCTAAAGGTCAAATGGAAATACGGCTGCTGTTGATATTTTTCAATATATTACCTAAAAGTCAAATGGAAATACAGTTGCTGATGATATTTTTCAATATATTATCTAATAGTCAAATGGAAATACAGTGGCAGTTGATATTTTTCAATATATTATCTAAACGTCAAATGGAAATACAGTTGCTATTGATATATTTTGAATATATTATCTAAAAATCAAATGGCAATAGAGTTGCTATTGATATTTTACAATATATTATCAAATAGGCAAATGGAAATACAGTTGCTGTTGATATTTTTCAATATATTATCTAAAAGTCAAATGGAAATACAGTTGCTGTTGATATTTTCCAATATATTATCTGAAAGTCAAATGGAAATACAGTGGCTCTTGATATTTTTCAATATATTATCAGAAATTCAAATGTAAATACAGTTGCTATTGATATCTTTCAATATATTATCTAAAAGTCAAAAGGAAATACAGTTGCTATTATTATTTTTCAAAATATTATATAAAAGTCAAATGGAAATACAGTTGCTATTGATATTTCTCAATATATTATCTAAAAGTCAAATGGAAATACAGTTGCTATTGATATTTTTCAATATATTATCTAAAAGTCAAATGCAAATACAGTTGCAGTTGATATTTTTCAATATATTATCTAAAAGTCAAATGGAAATACAGTTGCTGTTGATATTTTTCAATATATTATCTAAAAGTCAAAAGGAAATATGGCTGCTGTTGATATTTTTCTATATATTACTTAAAAGTCAAATGGAAATACAGCTGCTGTTGATATTTTTCAATATATTATCTAAAAGTCAAATGGAAATACAGTTGCTATTGATATTTTTCAATATATTATCTAAAAGTCAAAAGGAAATATGGCTGCTGTTGATATTTTTCTATATATTACTTAATAGACAAATGGAATTACAGCTGCTATTGATATTTTTCAATATATTATCTAAATGTCATATGAAAATACAGCTGCTATTGATATTTTTCAATATATTACATAAAAGTCAAATGGAAATACAGCTGCTGTTGATATTTTTCAATATATTACCTAAAAGTCAAATGGAAATACAGCTGCTATTGATATTTTTCAATATATTATCTAAAAGTCAAATGTAAATACGGCTGCTCTTGATATTTTTCAATATATTACCTAAAAGTCAACTGGAAATACAGCTGCTCTTGATATTTTTCAATATATTATCTAAAAGTCAAATGGAAATACGGCTGCTGTTGATGTTTTCAATATATTAAATAAAAGTCAAATGGAAATACAGCTGCTGTTGATATTTTTCAATATATTATCTAAAAGACAAATGGAAATACAATTGCTGTTGATATTTTTCAATATGTTATCTGAAAGTCAAATGGAAATACAGCTTCTATTGATATTTTTCAATATATTATTTAAAAGTCAAATGGAAATACAGCTGCTATTGATATTTTTCAATATATTGTCTGAAAGTCAAATGGAAATACAGCTGCTATTGATATTTTTCAATATATTATCTAAAAGTCAAACGGAAATACAGCTGCTATTGATATTTTTCAATATATTATCTAAAAGTCAAATGGAAATAGAGCTGCTATTGATATTTTTCAATATATTATCTAAAAGTCAAATGGAATTACAGCTGCTATTGATATTTTTCAATATATTATCTAAAAGTCAAATGGAAATACAGTTGCTGTTGATATTTTCCAATATATTATCTGAAAGTCAAATGGAAATACAGTGGCTCTTGATATTTTTCAATATATTATCAGAAATTCAAATGTAAATACAGTTGCTATTGATATCTTTCAATATATTATCTAAAAGTCAAAAGGAAATACAGTTGCTATTATTATTTTTCAAAATATTATATAAAAGTCAAATGGAAATACAGTTGCTATTGATATTTCTCAATATATTATCTAAAAGTCAAATGGAAATACAGTTGCTATTGATATTTTTCAATATATTATCTAAAAGTCAAATGCAAATACAATTGCAGTTGATATTTTTCAATATATTATCTAAAAGTCAAATGGAAATACAGCTGCTGTTGATATTTTTCAATATATTACCTAAAAGTCAAATGGAAATACAGCTGCAGTTGAAATTTTTCAATATATTATCTAAAAGTCAAATGGAAATACAGCTGCCATTGATATTTATTCAATATATTATCTAAAAGTCAAACGGAAATACAGCTGCTGTTGATGTTTTCAATATATTATCTAAAAGTCTAATGGAAATACAGCTGCTGTTGATATTTTTCAATATATTATCTAAAAGTCAAATGGAAATACAGCTGCTATTGATATTTTTCAATATATTATCTAAAAGTCAAACGGAAATACAGCTGCTATTGATATTTTTCAATATATTACCTAAAAGTCAAATGGAAATACAGCTGCTGTTGATATTTTTCAATATATTATCTAAAAGTCAAATGTAAATACGGCTGCTGTTGATATTTTTCAATATATTACCTAAAAGTCAACTGGAAATACAGCTGCTCTTGATATTTTTCAATATATTATCTAAAAGTCAAATGGAATTACAGCTGCTATTGATATTTTTCAATATATTATCTAAAAGTCAAATGGAAATGCAGCTGCTATTGATATTTTTCAATATATTATGTAAAAGTCAAATGGAAATAGAGCTGCTATTGATATTTTTCAATATATTATCTAAAAGTCAAAATGAAATAGAGCTGCTATTGATATTTTTCAATATATTATCTAAAAGTGAAATGGAAATAGAGCTGCTATTGATATTTTTCAATATATTATCTAAAAGTCAAATGGAATTACAGCTGCGATTGATATTTTTCAATACATTATCTAAAAGTCAAATGGAATTACAGCTGCTATTGATATTTTTCAATATATTATCTAAAAGTGAAATGGAAATACAGCTGCTATTGATATTTTTCAATATATTATCTGAAAGTGAAATGGAAATAGAGCTGCTATTGATATTTTTCAATATATTATCTAAAAGTCAAATGGAAATGCAGCTGCTATTGATATTTTTCAATATATTATGTAAAAGTCAAATGGAAATAGAGCTGCTATTGATATTTTTCAATATATTATCTAAAAGTGAAATGGAAATAGAGCTGCTATTGATTTTTTTCAATATATTATCTAAAAGTCAAATGGAAATAGAGCTGCTATTGATATTTTTCAATATATTATCTAAAAGTCAAATGGAAATAGAGCTGCTATTGATATTTTTCAATATATTATCTAAAAGTCAAATGGAATTACAGCTGCTATTGATATTTTTCAATATATTATCTAAAAGTCAAATGGAATTACAGCTGCTATTGATATTTTTCAATATATTATCTAAAAGTCAAATGGAAATACAGCTGCTATTGATATTTTTCAATATATTATCTCAAAGTCAAAATGAAATAGAGCTGCTATTGATATTTTTCAATATATTATCTAAAAGTGAAATGGAAATAGAGCTGCTATTGATATTTTTCAATATATTATCTAAAAGTCAAATGGAATTACAGCTGCGATTGATATTTTTCAATACATTATCTAAAAGTCAAATGGAAATACAGCTGCTATTGATATTTTTCAATATATTATCTAAAAGTCAAATGGAATTACAGCTGCGATTGATATTTTTCAATACATTATCTAAAAGTCAAATGGAATTACAGCTGCTATTGATATTTTTCAATATATTATCTAAAAGTCAAATGGAAATACAGCTGCTATTGATATTTTTCAATATATTATCTAAAAGTCAAAATGAAATAGAGCTGCTATTGATATTTTTCAATATATTATCTAAAAGTGAAATGGAAATAGAGCTGCTATTGATATTTTTCAATATATTATCTAAAATTTAAATGGAATTACAGCTGCGATTGATATTTTTCAATACATTATCTAAAAGTCAAATGGAAATACAGCTGCTATTGATATTTTTCAATATATTATCTAAAAGTCAAATGGAATTACAGCTGCGATTGATATTTTTCAATATATTATCTAAAAGTGAAATGGAAATAGAGCTGCTATTGATATTTTTCAATATATTATCTGAAAGTCAAATGGAAATAGAGCTGCTGTTGATATTTTTCAATATATTATCTAAAAGTCAAATGGAAATAGAGCTGCTGTTGATATTTTTCAATATATTATCTAAAAGTCAAATGGAATTACAGCTGCTATTGATATTTTTCAATATATTATCTAAAAGTGAAATGGAAATAGAGCTGCTATTGATATTTTTCAATATATTATCTAAAAGTCAAATGGAAATAGAGCTGCTGTTGATATTTTTCAATATATTATCTAAAAGTCAAATGGAATTACAGCTGCTATTGATATTTTTCAATATATTATCTAAAAGTCAAATGGAATTACAGCTGCGATTGATATTTTTCAATACATTATCTAAAAGTCAAATGGAATTACAGCTGCTATTGATATTTTTCAATATATTATCTAAAAGTCAAATGGAAATACAGCTGCTATTGATATTTTTCAATATATTATCTAAAAGTCAAAATGAAATAGAGCTGCTATTGATATTTTTCAATATATTATCTAAAAGTGAAATGGAAATAGAGCTGCTATTGATATTTTTCAATATATTATCTAAAAGTCAAATGGAATTACAGCTGCGATTGATATTTTTCAATATATTATCTAAAAGTCAAATGGAAATACAGCTGCTATTGATATTTTTCAATATATTATCTAAAAGTCAAATGGAATAACAGCTGCGATTGATATTTTTCAATACATTATCTAAAAGTCAAATGGAATTACAGCTGCTATTGATATTTTTCAATATATTATCTAAAAGTCAAATGGAAATACAGCTGCTATTGATATTTTTCAATATATTATCTAAAAGTGAAATGGAAATAGAGCTGCTATTGATATTTTTCAATATATTATCTAAAAGTCAAATGGAAATGCAGCTGCTATTGATATTTTTCAATATATTATGTAAAAGTCAAATGGAAATAGAGCTGCTATTGATATTTTTCAATATATTATCTAAAAGTGAAATGGAAATAGAGCTGCTATTGATATTTTTCAATATATTATCTAAAAGTCAAATGG
Source organism: Acanthosepion lycidas (assembly GCA_963932145.1). Taxonomy (NCBI): domain Eukaryota; kingdom Metazoa; phylum Mollusca; class Cephalopoda; order Sepiida; family Sepiidae; genus Acanthosepion; species Acanthosepion lycidas. The sequence continues at coordinate 229,446 of CAWVQA010001440.1, read as the reverse complement.
AAATAGAGCTGCTGTTGATATTTTTCAATATATTATCTAAAAGTCAAATGGAATTACAGCTGCTATTGATATTTTTCAATATATTATCTAAAAGTCAAATGGAATTACAGCTGCTATTGATATTTTTCAATATATTATCTAAAAGTCAAATGGAATTACAGCTGCTATTGATATTTTTCAATATATTATCTAAAAGTCAAATGGAAATACAGCTGCTATTGATATTTTTAATATATTATCTAAAAGTCAAATGGAAATACAGCTGCTATTGATATTTTTCAATATATTATCAAAAAGTCAAATGGAATTACAGCTGCTATTGATATTTTTCAATATATTATCTAAAAGTCAAATGGAATTACAGCTGTTATTGATATTTTTCAATATATTATCTAAAAGTCAAATGGAATTACAGCTGCTATTGATATTTTTCAATATATTATCTAAAAGTGAAATGGAAATAGAGCTGCTATTGATATTTTTCAATATATTATCTAAAAGTCAAATGGAAATGCAGCTGCTATTGATATTTTTCAATATATTATCTAAAAGTCAAATGGAATTACAGCTGCTATTGATATTTTTCAATATATTATCTAAAAGTCAAATGGAATTACAGCTGCTATTGATATTTTTCAATATATTATCTAAAAGTCAAATGGAATTACAGCTGCTATTGATATTTTTCAATATATTATCTAAAAGTCAAATGGAATTACAGCTGCTATTGATATTTTTCAATATATTATCTAAAAGTCAAATGGAATTACAGCTGCTATTGATATTTTTCAATATATTATCTAAAAGTCAAATGGAAATGCAGCTGCTATTGATATTTTTCAATATATTATGTAAAAGTCAAATGGAAATAGAGCTGCTATTGATATTTTTCAATATATTATCTAAAAGTCAAAATGAAATAGAGCTGCTATTGATATTTTTCAATATATTATCTAAAAGTGAAATGGAAATAGAGCTGCTATTGATATTTTTCAATATATTATCTAAAAGTCAAATGGAATTACAGCAGCGATTGATATTTTTCAATACATTATCTAAAAGTCAAATGGAATTACAGCTGCTATTGATATTTTTCAATATATTATCTAAAAGTGAAATGGAAATACAGCTGCTATTGATATTTTTCAATATATTATCTGAAAGTGAAATGGAAATAGAGCTGCTATTGATATTTTTCAATATATTATCTAAAAGTCAAATGGAAATGCAGCTGCTATTGATATTTTTCAATATATTATGTAAAAGTCAAATGGAAATAGAGCTGCTATTGATATTTTTCAATATATTATCTAAAAGTGAAATGGAAATAGAGCTGCTATTGATTTTTTTCAATATATTATCTAAAAGTCAAATGGAAATAGAGCTGCTGTTGATATTTTTCAATATATTATCTAAAAGTCAAATGGAAATAGAGCTGCTATTGATATTTTTCAATATATTATCTAAAAGTCAAATGGAATTACAGCTGCTATTGATATTTTTCAATATATTATCTAAAAGTCAAATGGAATTACAGCTGCTATTGATATTTTTCAATATATTATCTAAAAGTCAAATGGAAATACAGCTGCTATTGATATTTTTCAATATATTATCTAAAAGTCAAAATGAAATAGAGCTGCTATTGATATTTTTCAATATATTATCTAAAAGTGAAATGGAAATAGAGCTGCTATTGATATTTTTCAATATATTATCTAAAAGTCAAATGGAATTACAGCTGCGATTGATATTTTTCAATACATTATCTAAAAGTCAAATGGAAATACAGCTGCTATTGATATTTTTCAATATATTATCTAAAAGTCAAATAGAATTACAGCTGCGATTGATATTTTTCAATACATTATCTAAAAGTCAAATGGAATTACAGCTGCTATTGATATTTTTCAATATATTATCTAAAAGTCAAATGGAAATACAGCTGCTATTGATATTTTTCAATATATTATCTAAAAGTCAAAATGAAATAGAGCTGCTATTGATATTTTTCAATATATTATCTAAAAGTGAAATGGAAATAGAGCTGCTATTGATATTTTTCAATATATTATCTAAAAGTCAAATGGAATTACAGCTGCGATTGATATTTTTCAATACATTATCTAAAAGTCAAATGGAAATACAGCTGCTATTGATATTTTTCAATATATTATCTAAAAGTCAAATGGAATTACAGCTGCGATTGATATTTTTCAATATATTATCTAAAAGTGAAATGGAAATAGAGCTGCTATTGATATTTTTCAATATATTATCTAAAAGTCAAATGGAAATAGAGCTGCTGTTGATATTTTTCAATATATTATCTAAAAGTCAAATGGAAATAGAGCTGCTGTTGATATTTTTCAATATATTATCTAAAAGTCAAATGGAATTACAGCTGCTATTGATATTTTTCAATATATTATCTAAAAGTGAAATGGAAATAGAGCTGCTATTGATATTTTTCAATATATTATCTAAAAGTCAAATGGAAATAGAGCTGCTATTGATATTTTTCAATATATTATCTAAAAGTCAAATGGAATTACAGCTGCTATTGATATTTTTCAATATATTATCTAAAAGTCAAATGGAATTACAGCTGCGATTGATATTTTTCAATACATTATCTAAAAGTCAAATGGAATTACAGCTGCTATTGATATTTTTCAATATATTATCTAAAAGTCAAATGGAAATACAGCTGCTATTGATATTTTTCAATATATTATCTAAAAGTCAAAATGAAATAGAGCTGCTATTGATATTTTTCAATATATTATCTAAAAGTGAAATGGAAATAGAGCTGCTATTGATATTTTTCAATATATTATCTAAAAGTCAAATGGAATTACAGCTGCGATTGATATTTTTCAATATATTATCTAAAAGTCAAATGGAAATACAGCTGCTATTGATATTTTTCAATATATTATCTAAAAGTCAAATGGAATAACAGCTGCGATTGATATTTTTCAATACATTATCTAAAAGTCAAATGGAATTACAGCTGCTATTGATATTTTTCAATATATTATCTAAAAGTCAAATGGAAATACAGCTGCTATTGATATTTTTCAATATATTATCTAAAAGTGAAATGGAAATAGAGCTGCTATTGATATTTTTCAATATATTATCTAAAAGTCAAATGGAAATGCAGCTGCTATTGATATTTTTCAATATATTATGTAAAAGTCAAATGGAAATAGAGCTGCTATTGATATTTTTCAATATATTATCTAAAAGTGAAATGGAAATAGAGCTGCTATTGATATTTTTCAATATATTATCTAAAAGTCAAATGGAAATAGAGCTGCTGTTGATATTTTTCAATATATTATCTAAAAGTCAAATGGAATTACAGCTGCTATTGATATTTTTCAATATATTATCTAAAAGTCAAATGGAATTACAGCTGCTATTGATATTTTTCAATATATTATCTAAAAGTCAAATGGAATTACAGCTGCTATTGATATTTTTCAATATATTATCTAAAAGTCAAATGGAAATACAGCTGCTATTGATATTTTTCAATATATTATCTAAAAGTCAAATGGAAATACAGCTGCTATTGATATTTTTCAATATATTATCTAAAAGTCAAATGGAATTACAGCTGCTATTGATATTTTTCAATATATTATCTAAAAGTCAAATGGAATTACAGCTGTTATTGATATTTTTCAATATATTATCTAAAAGTCAAATGGAATTACAGCTGCTATTGATATTTTTCAATATATTATCTAAAAGTGAAATGGAAATAGAGCTGCTATTGATATTTTTCAATATATTATCTAAAAGTCAAATGGAAATGCAGCTGCTATTGATATTTTTCAATATATTATCTAAAAGTCAAATGGAATTACAGCTGCTATTGATATTTTTCAATATATTATCTAAAAGTCAAATGGAATTACAGCTGCTATTGATATTTTTCAATATATTATCTAAAAGTCAAATGGAATTACAGCTGCTATTGATATTTTTCAATATATTATCTAAAAGTCAAATGGAATTACAGCTATTATTGATATTTTTCAATATATTATCTAAAAGGCAAATGGAAATACAGCTGCTATTGATATTTTTCAATATATTATCTAAAAGTCAAATGGAATTACAGCTGCTATTGATATTTTTCAATTTATTATCTAAAAGTCAAATGGAATTACAGCTGTTATTGATATTTTTCAATATATTATCTAAAAGTCAAATGGAATTACAGCTGCTATTGATATTTTTCAATATATTATCTAAAAGTGAAATGGAAATAGAGCTGCTATTGATATTTTTCAATATATTATCTAAAAGTCAAATGGAAATGCAGCTGCTATTGATATTTTTCAATATATTATCTAAAAGTCAAATGGAATTACAGCTGCTATTGATATTTTTCAATATATTTTCTAAAAGTCAAATGGAATTACAGCTGCTATTGATATTTTTCAATATATTATCTAAAAGTCAAATGGAATTAAAGCTGCTATTGATATTTTTCAATATATTATCTAAAAGTCAAATGGAAATGCAGCTGCTATTGATATTTTTCAATATATTATCTAAAAGTCAAATGGAATTACAGCTGCTATTGATATTTTTCAATATATTATCTAAAAGTCAAATGGAATTACAGCTGCTATTGATATTTTTCAATATATTATCTAAAAGTCAAATGGAAATGCAGCTGCTATTGATATTTTTCAATATATTAACTAAAAGTCAAATGGAATTACAGCTGCTATTGATATTTTTCAATATATTATCTAAAAGTCAAATGGAATTAAAGCTGCTATTGATATTTTTCAATATATTATCTAAAAGTCAAATGGAAATGCAGCTGCTATTGATATTTTTCAATATATTATCTAAAAGTCAAATGGAATTACAGCTGCTATTGATATTTTTCAATATATTATCTAAAAGTCAAATGGAATTACAGCTGCTATTGATATTTTTCAATATATTATCTAAAAGTCAAATGGAATTACAGCTGCTATTGATATTTTTCAATATATTATCTAAAAGTCAAATGGAATTACAGCTGCTATTGATATTTTTCAATATATTATCTAAAAGTCAAATGGAATTAAAGCTGCTATTGATATTTTTCAATATATTATCTAAAAGTCAAATGGAAATGCAGCTGCTATTGATATTTTTCAATATATTATCTAAAAGTCAAATGGAATTACAGCTGCTATTGATATTTTTCAATATATTATCTAAAAGTCAAATGGAATTACAGCTGCTATTGATATTTTTCAATATATTATCTAAAAGTCAAATGGAATTACAGCTGCTATTGATATTTTTCAATATATTATCTAAAAGTCAAATGGAAATGCAGCTGCTATTGATATTTTTCAATATATTATCTAAAAGTCAAATGGAATTACAGCTGCTATTGATATTTTTCAATATATTATCTAAAAGTCAAATGGAATTAAAGCTGCTATTGATATTTTTCAATATATTATCTAAAAGTCAAATGGAAATGCAGCTGCTATTGATATTTTTCAATATATTATCTAAAAGTCAAATGGAATTACAGCTGCTATTGATATTTTTCAATATATTATCTAAAAGTCAAATGGAATTACAGCTGCTATTGATATTTTTCAATATATTATCTAAAAGTCAAATGGAATTACAGCTGCTATTGATATTTTTCAATATATTATCTAAAAGTCAAATGGAAATACAGCTGCTATTGATATTTTTCAATATATTATCTAAAAGTCAAATGGAAATGCAGCTGCTATTGATATTTTTCAATATATTATCTAAAAGTCAAATGGAATTACAGCTGCTATTGATATTTTTCAATATATTATCTAAAAGTCAAATGGAATTAAAGCTGCTATTGATATTTTTCAATATATTATCTAAAAGTCAAATGGAAATGCAGCTGCTATTGATATTTTTCAATATATTATCTAAAAGTCAAATGGAATTACAGCTGCTATTGATATTTTTCAATATATTATCTAAAAGTCAAATGGAATTACACCTGCTATTGATATTTTTCAATATATTATCTAAAAGTCAAATGGAAATGCAGCTGCTATTGATATTTTTCAATATATTATCTAAAAGTCAAATGGAATTACAGCTGCTATTGATATTTTTCAATATATTATCTAAAAGTCAAATGGAATTACAGCTGCTATTGATATTTTTCAATATATTATCTAAAAGTCAAATGGAATTACAGCTGCTATTGATATTTTTCAATATATTATCTAAAAGTCAAATGGAAATGCAGCTGCTATTGATATTTTTCAATATATTATCTAAAAGTCAAATGGAATTACAGCTGCTATTGATATTTTTCAATATATTATCTAAAAGTCAAATGGAATTAAAGCTGCTATTGATATTTTTCAATATATTATCTAAAAGTCAAATGGAAATGCAGCTGCTATTGATATTTTTCAATATATTATCTAAAAGTCAAATGGAATTACAGCTGCTATTGATATTTTTCAATATATTATCTAAAAGTCAAATGGAATTACAGCTGCTATTGATATTTTTCAATATATTATCTAAAAGTCAAATGGAATTACAGCTGCTATTGATATTTTTCAATATATTATCTAAAAGTCAAATGGAAATACAGCTGCTATTGATATTTTTCAATATATTATCTAAAAGTCAAATGGAAATGCAGCTGCTATTGATATTTTTCAATATATTATCTAAAAGTCAAATGGAATTACAGCTGCTATTGATATTTTTCAATATATTATCTAAAAGTCAAATGGAATTAAAGCTGCTATTGATATTTTTCAATATATTATCTAAAAGTCAAATGGAAATGCAGCTGCTATTGATATTTTTCAATATATTATCTAAAAGTCAAATGGAATTACAGCTGCTATTGATATTTTTCAATATATTATCTAAAAGTCAAATGGAATTACAGCTGCTATTGATATTTTTCAATATATTATCTAAAAGTCAAATGGAATTACAGCTGCTATTGATATTTTTCAATATATTATCTAAAAGTCAAATGCTATTACAGCTGCTATTGATATTTTTCAATATATTATCTAAAAGTCAAATGGAATTACAGCTGTTATTGATATTTTTCAATATATTATCTAAAAGTCAAATGGAATTACAGCTGCTATTGATATTTTTCAATATATTATCTAAAAGTCAAATGGAATTACAGCTGCTATTGATATTTTTCAATATATTATCTAAAAGTCAAATGGAATTACAGCTGTTATTGATATTTTTCAATATATTATCTAAACGTCAAATGGAATTACAGCTGCTATTGATATTTTTCAATATATTATCTAAAAGTCAAATGGAATTACAGCTGCTATTGATATTTTTCAATATATTATCTAAAAGTCAAATGGAAATACAGCTACTATTGATATTTTTCAATATATTATCTAAAAGTCAAATGGAAATGCAGCTGCTATTGATATTTTTCAATATATTATCTAAAAGTCAAATGGAATTACAGCTGCTATTGATATTTTTCAATATATTATCTAAAAGTCAAATGGAATTACAGCTGCTATTGATATTTTTCAATATATTATCTAAAAGTCAAATGGAAATACAGCTGCTATTGATATTTTTCAATATATTATCTAAAAGTCAAATGGAAATGCAGCTGCTATTGATATTTTTCAATATATTATCTAAAAGTCAAATGGAATTACAGCTGCTATTGATATTTTTCAATATATTATCTAAAAGTCAAATGGAATTAAAGCTGCTATTGATATTTTTCAATATATTATCTAAAAGTCAAATGGAAATGCAGCTGCTATTGATATTTTTCAATATATTATCTAAAAGTCAAATGGAATTACAGCTGCTATTGATATTTTTCAATATATTATCTAAAAGTCAAATGGAATTACAGCTGCTATTGATATTTTTCAATATATTATCTAAAAGTCAAATGGAATTACAGCTGCTATTGATATTTTTCAATATATTATCTAAAAGTCAAATGGAATTACAGCTGCTATTGATATTTTTCAATATATTATCTAAAAGTCAAATGGAATTACAGCTGCTATTGATATTTTTCAATATATTATCTAAAAGTCAAATGGAATTACAGCTGCTATTGATATTTTTCAATATATTATCTAAAAGTCAAATGCTATTACAGCTGCTATTGATATTTTTCAATATATTATCTAAAAGTCAAATGGAATTACAGCTGTTATTGATATTTTTCAATATATTATCTAAAAGTCAAATGGAATTACAGCTGCTATTGATATTTTTCAATATATTATCTAAAAGTCAAATGGAATTACAGCTGCTATTGATATTTTTCAATATATTATCTAAAAGTCAAATGGAATTACAGCTGTTATTGATATTTTTCAATATATTATCTAAACGTCAAATGGAATTACAGCTGCTATTGATATTTTTCAATATATTATCTAAAAGTCAAATGGAATTACAGCTGCTATTGATATTTTTCAATATATTATCTAAAAGTCAAATGGAAATACAGCTGCTATTGATATTTTTCAATATATTATCTAAAAGTCAAATGGAAATGCAGCTGCTATTGATATTTTTCAATATATTATCTAAAAGTCAAATGGAATTACAGCTGCTATTGATATTTTTCAATATATTATCTAAAAGTCAAATGGAATTAAAGCTGCTATTGATATTTTTCAATATATTATCTAAAAGTCAAATGGAAATGCAGCTGCTATTGATATTTTTCAATATATTATCTAAAAGTCAAATGGAATTACAGCTGCTATTGATATTTTTCAATATATTATCTAAAAGTCAAATGGAATTACAGCTGCTATTGATATTTTTCAATATATTATCTAAAAGTCAAATGCTATTACAGCTGCTATTGATATTTTTCAATATATTATCTAAAAGTCAAATGGAATTACAGCTGCTATTGATATTTTTCAATATATTATCTAAAAGTCAAATGGAATTAAAGCTGCTATTGATATTTTTCAATATATTATCTAAAAGTCAAATGGAAATGCAGCTGCTATTGATATTTTTCAATATATTATCTAAAAGTCAAATGGAATTACAGCTGCTATTGATATTTTTCAATATATTATCTAAAAGTCAAATGGAATTACAGCTGCTATTGATATTTTTCAATATATTATCTAAAAGTCAAATGGAATTACAGCTGCTATTGATATTTTTCAATATATTATCTAAAAGTCAAATGGAATTACAGCTGCTATTGATATTTTTCAATATATTATCTAAAAGTCAAATGGAAATGCAGCTGCTATTGATATTTTTCAATATATTATCTAAAAGTCAAATGGAAATGCAGCTGCTATTGATATTTTTCAATATATTATCTAAAAGTCAAATGGAATTACAGCTGCTATTGATATTTTTCAATATATTATCTAAAAGTCAAATGGAATTACAGCTGCTATTGATATTTTTCAATATATTATCTAAAAGTCAAATGGAATTACAGCTGCTATTGATATTTTTCAATATATTATCTAAAAGTCAAATGGAATTACAGCTGCTATTGATATTTTTCAATATATTATCTAAAAGTCAAATGGAATTAAAGCTGCTATTGATATTTTTCAATATATTATCTAAAAGTCAAATGGAATTACAGCTGCTATTGATATTTTTCAATATATTATCTAAAAGTCAAATGGAATTAAAGCTGCTATTGATATTTTTCAATATATTATCTAAAAGTCAAATGGAAATGCAGCTGCTATTGATATTTTTCAATATATTATCTAAAAGTCAAATGGAATTACAGCTGCTATTGATATTTTTCAATATATTATCTAAAAGTCAAATGGAATTACAGCTGCTATTGATATTTTTCAATATATTATCTAAAAGTCAAATGGAATTACAGCTGCTATTGATATTTTTCAATATATTATCTAAAAGTCAAATGGAAATACAGCTGCTATTGATATTTTTCAATATATTATCTAAAAGTCAAATGGAAATGCAGCTGCTATTGATATTTTTCAATATATTATCTAAAAGTCAAATGGAATTACAGCTGCTATTGATATTTTTCAATATATTATCTAAAAGTCAAATGGAATTAAAGCTGCTATTGATATTTTTCAATATATTATCTAAAAGTCAAATGGAAATGCAGCTGCTATTGATATTTTTCAATATATTATCTAAAAGTCAAATGGAATTACAGCTGCTATTGATATTTTTCAATATATTATCTAAAAGTCAAATGGAATTACACCTGCTATTGATATTTTTCAATATATTATCTAAAAGTCAAATGGAAATACAGCTGCTATTGATATTTTTCAATATATTATCTAAAAGTCAAATGGAATTACAGCTGCTATTGATATTTTTCAATATATTATCTAAAAGTCAAATGGAATTACAGCTGCTATTGATATTTTTCAATATATTATCTAAAAGTCAAATGGAATTACAGCTGTTATTGATATTTTTCAATATATTATCTAAACGTCAAATGGAATTACAGCTGCTATTGATATTTTTCAATATATTATCTAAAAGTCAAATGGAATTACAGCTGCTATTGATATTTTTCAATATATTATCTAAAAGTCAAATGGAAATACAGCTGCTATTGATATTTTTCAATATATTATCTAAAAGTCAAATGGAAATGCAGCTGCTATTGATATTTTTCAATATATTATCTAAAAGTCAAATGGAATTACAGCTGCTATTGATATTTTTCAATATATTATCTAAAAGTCAAATGGAATTAAAGCTGCTATTGATATTTTTCAATATATTATCTAAAAGTCAAATGGAAATGCAGCTGCTATTGATATTTTTCAATATATTATCTAAAAGTCAAATGGAATTACAGCTGCTATTGATATTTTTCAATATATTATCTAAAAGTCAAATGGAATTACAGCTGCTATTGATATTTTTCAATATATTATCTAAAAGTCAAATGCTATTACAGCTGCTATTGATATTTTTCAATATATTATCTAAAAGTCAAATGGAATTACAGCTGCTATTGATATTTTTCAATATATTATCTAAAAGTCAAATGGAATTAAAGCTGCTATTGATATTTTTCAATATATTATCTAAAAGTCAAATGGAAATGCAGCTGCTATTGATATTTTTCAATATATTATCTAAAAGTCAAATGGAATTACAGCTGCTATTGATATTTTTCAATATATTATCTAAAAGTCAAATGGAATTACAGCTGCTATTGATATTTTTCAATATATTATCTAAAAGTCAAATGGAATTACAGCTGCTATTGATATTTTTCAATATATTATCTAAAAGTCAAATGGAATTACAGCTGCTATTGATATTTTTCAATATATTATCTAAAAGTCAAATGGAATTAAAGCTGCTATTGATATTTTTCAATATATTATCTAAAAGTCAAATGGAAATGCAGCTGCTATTGATATTTTTCAATATATTATCTAAAAGTCAAATGGAATTACAGCTGCTATTGATATTTTTCAATATATTATCTAAAAGTCAAATGGAATTACAGCTGCTATTGATATTTTTCAATATATTATCTAAAAGTCAAATGGAATTACAGCTGCTATTGATATTTTTCAATATATTATCTAAAAGTCAAATGGAATTACAGCTGTTATTGATATTTTTCAATATATTATCTAAAAGTCAAATGGAATTACAGCTGCTATTGATATTTTTCAATATATTATCTAAAAGTCAAATGGAATTAAAGCTGCTATTGATATTTTTCAATATATTATCTAAAAGTCAAATGGAAATGCAGCTGCTATTGATATTTTTCAATATATTATCTAAAAGTCAAATGGAATTACAGCTGCTATTGATATTTTTCAATATATTATCTAAAAGTCAAATGGAATTAAAGCTGCTATTGATATTTTCAATATATTATCTAAAAGTCAAATGGAAATGCAGCTGCTATTGATATTTTTCAATATATTATCTAAAAGTCAAATGGAATTACAGCTGCTATTGATATTTTTCAATATATTATCTAAAAGTCAAATGGAATTACACCTGCTATTGATATTTTTCAATATATTATCTAAAAGTCAAATGGAAATACAGCTGCTATTGATATTTTTCAATATATTATCTAAAAGTCAAATGGAATTACAGCTGCTATTGATATTTTTCAATATATTATCTAAAAGTCAAATGGAATTACAGCTGCTATTGATATTTTTCAATATATTATCTAAAAGTCAAATGGAATTACAGCTGTTATTGATATTTTTCAATATATTATCTAAACGTCAAATGGAATTACAGGTGCTATTGATATTTTTCAATATATTATCTAAAAGTCAAATGGAATTACAGCTGCTATTGATATTTTTCAATATATTATCTAAAAGTCAAATGGAAATACAGCTGCTATTGATATTTTTCAATATATTATCTAAAAGTCAAATGGAAATGCAGCTGCTATTGATATTTTTCAATATATTATCTAAAAGTCAAATGGAATTACAGCTGCTATTGATATTTTTCAATATATTATCTAAAAGTCAAATGGAATTAAAGCTGCTATTGATATTTTTCAATATATTATCTAAAAGTCAAATGGAAATGCAGCTGTTATTGATATTTTTCAATATATTATCTAAAAGTCAAATGGAATTACAGCTGCTATTGATATTTTTCAATATATTATCTAAAAGTCAAATGGAATTACAGCTGCTATTGATATTTTTCAATATATTATCTAAAAGTCAAATGGAATTACAGCTGCTATTGATATTTTTCAATATATTATCTAAAAGTCAAATGGAATTACAGCTGCTATTGATATTTTTCAATATATTATCTAAAAGTCAAATGGAATTAAAGCTGCTATTGATATTTTTCAATATATTATCTAAAAGTCAAATGGAAATGCAGCTGCTATTGATATTTTTCAATATATTATCTAAAAGTCAAATGGAATTACAGCTGCTATTGATATTTTTCAATATATTATCTAAAAGTCAAATGGAATTACAGCTGCTATTGATATTTTTCAATATATTATCTAAAAGTCAAATGGAATTACAGCTGCTATTGATATTTTTCAATATATTATCTAAAAGTCAAATGGAATTACAGCTGCTATTGATATTTTTCAATATATTATCTAAAAGTCAAATGGAATTAAAGCTGCTATTGATATTTTTCAATATATTATCTAAAAGTCAAATGGAAATGCAGCTGCTATTGATATTTTTCAATATATTATCTAAAAGTCAAATGGAATTACAGCTGCTATTGATATTTTTCAATATATTATCTAAAAGTCAAATGGAATTACAGCTGCTATTGATATTTTTCAATATATTATCTAAAAGTCAAATGGAATTACAGCTGCTATTGATATTTTTCAATATATTATCTAAAAGTCAAATGGAATTACAGCTGTTATTGATATTTTTCAATATATTATCTAAAAGTCAAATGGAATTACAGCTGCTATTGATATTTTTCAATATATTATCTAAAAGTCAAATGGAATTACAGCTGCTATTGATATTTTTCAATATATTATCTAAAAGTCAAATGGAATTACAGCTGCTATTGATATTTTTCAATATATTATCTAAAAGTCAAATGGAATTACAGCTGCTATTGATATTTTTCAATATATTATCTAAAAGTCAAATGGAATTACAGCTGCTATTGATATTTTTCAATATATTATCTAAAAGTCAAATGGAATTACAGCTGCTATTGATATTTTTCAATATATTATCTAAAAGTCAAATGGAATTAAAGCTGCTATTGATATTTTTCAATATATTATCTAAAAGTCAAATGGAAATGCAGCTGCTATTGATATTTTTCAATATATTATCTAAAAGTCAAATGGAATTACAGCTGCTATTGATATTTTTCAATATATTATCTAAAAGTCAAATGGAATTACAGCTGCTATTGATATTTTTCAATATATTATCTAAAAGTCAAATGGAATTACAGCTGCTATTGATATTTTTCAATATATTATCTAAAAGTCAAATGGAATTAAAGCTGCTATTGATATTTTTCAATATATTATCTAAAAGTCAAATGGAAATGCAGCTGCTATTGATATTTTTCAATATATTATCTAAAAGTCAAATGGAATTACAGCTGCTATTGATATTTTTCAATATATTATCTAAAAGTCAAATGGAATTACAGCTGCTATTGATATTTTTCAATATATTATCTAAAAGTCAAATGGAATTACAGCTGCTATTGATATTTTTCAATATATTATCTAAAAGTCAAATGGAATTACAGCTGCTATTGATATTTTTCAATATATTATCTAAAAGTCAAATGGAATTAAAGCTGCTATTGATATTTTTCAATATATTATCTAAAAGTCAAATGGAAATGCAGCTGCTATTGATATTTTTCAATATATTATCTAAAAGTCAAATGGAATTACAGCTGCTATTGATATTTTTCAATATATTATCTAAAAGTCAAATGGAATTACACCTGCTATTGATATTTTTCAATATATTATCTAAAAGTCAAATGGAAATACAGCTGCTATTGATATTTTTCAATATATTATCTAAAAGTCAAATGGAATTACAGCTGCTATTGATTTTTTTCAATATATTATCTAAAAGTCAAATGGAATTAAAGCTGCTATTGATATTTTTCAATATATTATCTAAAAGTCAAATGGAATTACAGCTGCTATTGATATTTTTCAATATATTATCTAAAAGTCAAATGGAATTACAGCTGCTATTGATATTTTTCAATATATTATCTAAAAGTCAAATGGAATTAAAGCTGCTATTGATATTTTTCAATATATTATCTAAAAGTCAAATGGAAATGCAGCTGCTATTGATATTTTTCAATATATTATCTAAAAGTCAAATGGAATTACAGCTGCTATTGATATTTTTCAATATATTATCTAAAAGTCAAATGGAATTACAGCTGCTATTGATATTTTTCAATATATTATCTAAAAGTCAAATGGAATTACAGCTGCTATTGATATTTTTCAATATATTATCTAAAAGTCAAATGGAATTACAGCTGTTATTGATATTTTTCAATATATTATCTAAAAGTCAAATGGAATTACAGCTGCTATTGATATTTTTCAATATATTATCTAAAAGTCAAATGGAATTAAAGCTGCTATTGATATTTTTCAATATATTATCTAAAAGTCAAATGGAAATGCAGCTGCTATTGATATTTTTCAATATATTATCTAAAAGTCAAATGGAATTACAGCTGCTATTGATATTTTTCAATATATTATCTAAAAGTCAAATGGAATTAAAGCTGCTATTGATATTTTTCAATATATTATCTAAAAGTCAAATGGAAATGCAGCTGCTATTGATATTTTTCAATATATTATCTAAAAGTCAAATGGAATTACAGCTGCTATTGATATTTTTCAATATATTATCTAAAAGTCAAATGGAATTACACCTGCTATTGATATTTTTCAATATATTATCTAAAAGTCAAATGGAAATACAGCTGCTATTGATATTTTTCAATATATTATCTAAAAGTCAAATGGAATTACAGCTGCTATTGATATTTTTCAATATATTATCTAAAAGTCAAATGGAATTACAGCTGCTATTGATATTTTTCAATATATTATCTAAAAGTCAAATGGAATTACAGCTGTTATTGATATTTTTCAATATATTATCTAAACGTCAAATGGAATTACAGCTGCTATTGATATTTTTCAATATATTATCTAAAAGTCAAATGGAATTACAGCTGCTATTGATATTTTTCAATATATTATCTAAAAGTCAAATGGAAATACAGCTGCTATTGATATTTTTCAATATATTATCTAAAAGTCAAATGGAAATGCAGCTGCTATTGATATTTTTCAATATATTATCTAAAAGTCAAATGGAATTACAGCTGCTATTGATATTTTTCAATATATTATCTAAAAGTCAAATGGAATTAAAGCTGCTATTGATATTTTTCAATATATTATCTGAAAGTCAAATGGAAATGCAGCTGCTATTGATATTTTTCAATATATTATCTAAAAGTCAAATGGAATTACAGCTGCTATTGATATTTTTCAATATATTATCTAAAAGTCAAATGGAATTACAGCTGCTATTGATATTTTTCAATATATTATCTAAAAGTCAAATGGAATTACAGCTGCTATTGATATTTTTCAATATATTATCTAAAAGTCAAATGGAATTACAGCTGCTATTGATATTTTTCAATATATTATCTAAAAGTCAAATGGAATTAAAGCTGCTATTGATATTTTTCAATATATTATCTAAAAGTCAAATGGAAATGCAGCTGCTATTGATATTTTTCAATATATTATCTAAAAGTCAAATGGAATTACAGCTGCTATTGATATTTTTCAATATATTATCTAAAAGTCAAATGGAATTACAGCTGCTATTGATATTTTTCAATATATTATCTAAAAGTCAAATGGAATTACAGCTGCTATTGATATTTTTCAATATATTATGTAAAAGTCAAATGGAAATAGAGCTGCTATTGATATTTTTCAATATATTATCTAAAAGTGAAATGGAAATAGAGCTGCTATTGATATTTTTCAATATATTATCTAAAAGTCAAATGGAAATGCAGCTGCTATTGATATTTTTCAATATATTATCTAAAAGTCAAATGGAATTACAGCTGCTATTGATATTTTTCAATATATTATCTAAAAGTCAAATGGAATTACAGCTGCTATTGATATTTTTCAATATATTATCTAAAAGTCAAATGGAATTACAGCTGTTATTGATATTTTTCAATATATTATCTAAACGTCAAATGGAATTACAGCTGCTATTGATATTTTTCAATATATTATCTAAAAGTCAAATGGAATTACAGCTGCTATTGATATTTTTCAATATATTATCTAAAAGTCAAATGGAAATACAGCTGCTATTGATATTTTTCAATATATTATCTAAAAGTCAAATGGAAATGCAGCTGCTATTGATATTTTTCAATATATTATCTAAAAGTCAAATGGAATTACAGCTGCTATTGATATTTTTCAATATATTATCTAAAAGTCAAATGGAATTAAAGCTGCTATTGATATTTTTCAATATATTATCTAAAAGTCAAATGGAAATGCAGCTGCTATTGATATTTTTCAATATATTATCTAAAAGTCAAATGGAATTACAGCTGCTATTGATATTTTTCAATATATTATCTAAAAGTCAAATGGAATTACAGCTGCTATTGATATTTTTCAATATATTATCTAAAAGTCAAATGGAATTACAGCTGCTATTGATATTTTTCAATATATTATCTAAAAGTCAAATGGAATTACAGCTGCTATTGATATTTTTCAATATATTATCTAAAAGTCAAATGGAATTAAAGCTGCTATTGATATTTTTCAATATATTATCTAAAAGTCAAATGGAAATGCAGCTGCTATTGATATTTTTCAATATATTATCTAAAAGTCAAATGGAATTACAGCTGCTATTGATATTTTTCAATATATTATCTAAAAGTCAAATGGAATTACAGCTGCTATTGATATTTTTCAATATATTATCTAAAAGTCAAATGGAATTACAGCTGCTATTGATATTTTTCAATATATTATGTAAAAGTCAAATGGAAATAGAGCTGCTATTGATATTTTTCAATATATTATCTAAAAGTGAAATGGAAATAGAGCTGCTATTGATATTTTTCAATATATTATCTAAAAGTCAAATGGAAATGCAGCTGCTATTGATATTTTTCAATATATTATCTAAAAGTCAAATGGAATTACAGCTGCTATTGATATTTTTCAATATATTATCTAAAAGTGAAATGGAAATAGAGCTGCTATTGATATTTTTCAATATATTATCTAAAAGTCAAATGGAAATGCAGCTGCTATTGATATTTTTCAATATATTATCTAAAAGTCAAATGGAAATGCAGCTGCTAATGATATTTTTCAATATATTATGTAAAAGTCAAATGGAAATAGAGCTGCTATTGATATTTTTCAATATATTATCTAAAAGTGAAATGGAAATAGAGCTGCTATTGATATTTTTCAATATATTATCTAAAAGTCAAATGGAAATGCAGCTGCTATTGATATTTTTCAATATATTATGTAAAAGTCAAATGAAAATAGAGCTGCTATTGATATTTTTCAATATATTATCTAAAAGTGAAATGGAAATAGAGCTGCTATTGATATTTTTCAATATATTATCTAAAAGTGAAATGGAAATGCAGCTGCTATTGATATTTTTCAATATATTATCTAAAAGTGAAATGGAAATAGAGCTGCTATTGATATTTTTCAATATATTATCTAAAAGTCAAATGGAAATGCAGATGCTATTGATATTTTTCAATATATTATGTAAAAGTCAAATGAAAATAGAGCTGCTATTGATATTTTTCAATATATTATCTAAAAGTGAAATGGAAATAGAGCTGCTATTGATATTTTTCAATATATTATCTAAAAGTGAAATGGAAATAGAGCTGCTATTGATATTTTTCAATATATTATCTAAAAGTGAAATGGAAATAGAGCTGCTATTGATATTTTTCAATATATTATCTAAAAGTCAAATGGAAATGCAGCTGCTATTGATATTTTTCAATATATTATGTAAAAGTCAAATGAAAATAGAGCTGCTATTGATATTTTTCAATATATTATCTAAAAGTGAAATGGAAATAGAGCTGCTATTGATATTTTTCAATATATTATCTAAAAGTCAAATGGAAATACAGCTGCTATTGATATTTTTCAATATATTATCTAAAAGTGAAATGGAAATGCAGCTGCTATTGATATTTTTCAATATATTATCTAAAAGTGAAATGGAAATAGAGCTGCTATTGATATTTTTCAATATATTATCTAAAAGTCAAATGGAAATCCAGCTGCTATTGATATTTTTCAATATATTATGTAAAAGTCAAATGAAAATAGAGCTGCTATTGATATTTTTCAATATATTATCTAAAAGTCAAATGGAAATGCAGCTGCTATTGATATTTTTCAATATATTATGTAAAAGTCAAATGAAAATAGAGCTGCTATTGATATTTTTCAATATATTATCTAAAAGTCAAATGGAAATGCAGCTGCTATTGATATTTTTCAATATATTATGTAAAAGTCAAATGAAAATAGAGCTGCTATTGATATTTTTCAATATATTATCTAAAAGTGAAATGGAAATAGAGCTGCTATTGATATTTTTCAATATATTATCTAAAAGTCAAATGGAAATACAGCTGCTATTGATATTTTTCAATATATTATCTAAAAGTGAAATGGAAATGCAGCTGCTATTGATATTTTTCAATATATTATCTAAAAGTGAAATGGAAATAGAGCTGCTATTGATATTTTTCAATATATTATCTAAAAGTCAAATGGAAATGCAGCTGCTATTGATATTTTTCAATATATTATGTAAAAGTCAAATGAAAATAGAGCTGCTATTGATATTTTTCAATATATTATCTAAAAGTGAAATGGAAATAGAGCTGCTATTGATATTTTTCAATATATTATCTAAAAGTGAAATGGAAATGCAGCTGCTATTGATATTTTTCAATATATTATCTAAAAGTCAAATGGAATTACAGCTGCTATTGATATTTTTCAATATATTATCTAAAAGTCAAATGGAATTACAGCTGCTATTGATATTTTTCAATATATTATCTAAAAGTCAAATGGAATTACAGCTGCTATTGATATTTTTCAATATATTATCTAAAAGTCAAATGGAATTACAGCTGCTATTGACGTTTTTCAATATTTTATCTAAAAGTCAAATGGAAATACAGCTGCTATTGATATTTTTCAATATATTATCTAAAAAACAAATGGAAATAGAGCTGCTATTGATATTTTTCAATATATTATCTAAAAGTGAAATGGAAATAGAGCTGCTATTGATATTTTTCAATATATTATCTAAAGGTCAAATGGAAATGCAGCTGCTATTGAAATTTTTCAATATATTATCTAAAAGTCAAATGGAAATAGAGCTGCTATTGATATTTTTCAATATATTATCTAAAAGTGAAATGGAAATAGAGCTGCTATTGATATTTTTCAATATATTATCTAAAAGTCAAATGGAAATAGAGCTGCTATTGATATTTTTCAATATATTATCTAAAAGTCAAATGGAAATAGAGCTGCTATTGATATTTTTCAATATATTATCTAAAAGTCAAATGGAAATAGAGCTGCTATTGATATTTTTCAATATATTATCTAAAAGTCAAATGGAAATAGAGCTGCTATTGATATTTTTCAATATATTATCTAAAAGTCAAATGGAAATAGAGCTGCTATTGATATTTTTCAATATATTATCTTAAAGTCAAATGGAAATGCAGATGCTATTGATATTTTTCAATATATTATCTAAAAGTCAAATGGAATTACAGCTGCTATTGATATTTTTCAATATATTATCTAAAAGTCAAATGGAAATACAGCTGCTATTGATATTTTTCAATATATTATCTAAAAGTCAAATGGAATTACTGCTGCTATTGATATTTTTCAATATATTATCTAAAAGTCAAATGGAAATAGAGCTGCTATTGATATTTTTCAATATATTATCAAAAAGTCAAATGGAAATACAGCTGCTATTGATATTTTTCAATATATTATCTAAAAGTCAAATGGAATTACAGCTGCTATTGATATTTTTCAATATATTATCTAAAAGTCAAATGGAAATACAGCTGCTATTGATATTTTTCAATATATTATCTAAAAGTCAAATGGAAATACAGCTGCTATTGATATTTTTCAATATATTATCTAAAAGTCAAATGGAATTACAGCTGCTATTGATATTTTTCAATATATTATCTAAAAGTCAAATGGAATTACAGCTGCTATTGATATTTTTCAATATATTATCTAAAAGTCAAATGGAATTACAGCTGCTATTGATATTTTTCAATATATTATCTAAAAGTCAAATGGAATTACAGCTGTTATTGATATTTTTCAATATATTATCTAAAAGTCAAATGGAAATACAGCTGCTATTGATATTTTTCAATATATTATCTAAAAGTCAAATGGAATTACAGCTGCTATTGATATTTTTCAATATATTATCTAAAAGTGAAATGGAAATAGAGCTGCTATTGATATTTTTCAATATATTATCTAAAAGTCAAATGGAATTACAGCTGCTATTGATATTTTTCAATATATTATCTAAAAGTCAAATGGAATTACAGCTGTTATTGATATTTTTCAATATATTATCTAAAAGTCAAATGGAATTACAGCTGCAATTGATATTTTTCAATATATTATCTAAAAGTCAAATGGAATTACAGCTGCTATTGATATTTTTCAATATATTATCTAAAAGTCAAATGGAAATACAGCTGCTATTGATATTTTTCAATATATTATCTAAAAGTCAAATGGAAATACAGCTGCTATTGATATTTTTCAATATATTATCTAAAAGTGAAATGGAAATAGAGCTGCTATTGATATTTTTCAATATATTATCTAAAAGTCAAATGGAATTACAGCTGCTATTGATATTTTTCAATATATTATCTAAAAGTCAAATGGAATTACAGCTGTTATTGATATTTTTCAATATATTATCTAAAAGTCAAATGGAAATACAGCTGCTATTGATATTTTTCAATATATTATCTAAAAGTCAAATGGAAATAGAGCTGCTATTGATATTTTTCAATATATTATCTAAAAGTCAAATGGAAATACAGCTGCTATTGATATTTTTCAATATATTATCTAAAAGTCAAATGGAAATAGAGCTGCTATTGATATTTTTCAATATATTATCTAAAAGTCAAATGGAAATACAGCTGCTATTGATATTTTTCAATATATTATCTAAAAGTCAAATGGAATTACAGCTGCTATTGATATTTTTCAATATATTATCTAAAAGTCAAATGGAAATAGAGCTGCTATTGATATTTTTCAATATATTATCTAAAAGTCAAATGGAAATACAGCTGCTATTGATATTTTTCAATATATTATCTAAAAGTCAAATGGAAATAGAGCTGCTATTGATATTTTTCAATATATTATCTAAAAGTCAAATGGAATTACAGCTGCTATTGATATTTTTCAATATATTATCTAAAAGTGAAATGGAAATACAGCTGCTATTGATATTTTTCAATATATTATCTAAAAGTCAAATGGAATTACAGCTGTTATTGATATTTTTCAATATATTATCTAAAAGTCAAATGGAAATACAGCTGCTATTGATATTTTTCAATATATTATCTAAAAGTCAAATGGAAATAGAGCTGCTATTGATATTTTTCAATATATTATCTAAAAGTCAAATGGAAATACAGCTGCTATTGATATTTTTCAATATATTATCTAAAAGTGAAATGGAAATAGAGCTGCTATTGATATTTTTCAATATATTATCTAAAAGTCAAATGGAAATGCAGCTGCTATTGATATTTTTCAATATATTATCTAAAAGTCAAATGGAAATACAGCTGCTATTGATATTTTTCAATATATTATCTAAAAGTCAAATGGAAATGCAGCTGCTATTGATATTTTTCAATATATTATCTAAAAGTGAAATGGAAATACAGCTGCTATTGATATTTTTCAATATATTATCTAAAAGTCAAATGGAAATGCAGCTGCTATTGATATTTTTCAATATATTATCTAAAAGTCAAATGGAAATACAGCTGCTATTGATATTTTTCAATATATTATCTAAAAGTCAAATGGAAATGCAGCTGCTATTGATATTTTTCAATATATTATCTAAAAGTGAAATGGAAATAGAGCTGCTATTGATATTTTTCAATATATTATCTAAAAGTCAAATGGAAATGCAGCTGCTATTGATATTTTTCAATATATTATCTAAAAGTCAAATGGAAATACAGCTGCTATTGATATTTTTCAATATATTATCTAACAGTGAAATGGAAATAGAGCTGCTATTGATATTTTTCAATATATTATCTAAAAGTCAAATGGAAATGCAGCTGCTATTGATATTTTTCAATATATTATCTAAAAGTCAAATGGAATTACAGCTGCTATTGATATTTTTCAATATATTATCTAAAAGTCAAATGGAATTACAGCTGCTATTGATATTTTTCAATATATTATCTAAAAGTCAAATGGAATTACAGCTGCTATTGATATTTTTCAATATATTATCTAAAAGTCAAATGGAATTACAGCTGCTATTGATATTTTTCAATATATTATCTAAAAGTCAAATGGAATTACAGCTGCTATTGATATTTTTCAATATATTATCTAAAAGTCAAATGGAATTACAGCTGCTATTGATATTTTTCAATATATTATCTAAAAGTCAAATGGAATTAAAGCTGCTATTGATATTTTTCAATATATTATCTAAAAGTCAAATGGAATTACAGCTGCTATTGATATTTTTCAATATATTATCTAAAAGTCAAATGGAATTACAGCTGCTATTGTTATTTTTCAATATATTATCTAAAAGTCAAATGGAAATGCAGCTGCTATTGATATTTTTCAATATATTATCTAAAAGTCAAATGGAATTACAGCTGCTATTGATATTTTTCAATATATTATGTAAAAGTCAAATGGAAATAGAGCTGCTATTGATATTTTTCAATATATTATCTAAAAGTGAAATGGAAATGCAGCTGCTATTGATATTTTTCAATATATTATCTAAAAGTCAAATGGAATTACAGCTGCTATTGATATTTTTCAATATATTATCTAAAAGTCAAATGGAATTACAGCTGCTATTGATATTTTTCAATATATTATCTAAAAGTCAAATGGAATTACAGCTGCTATTGATATTTTTCAATATATTATCTAAAAGTCAAATGGAAATGCAGCAGCTATTGATATTTTTCAATATATTATCTAAAAGTCAAATGGAATTACAGCTGCTATTGGTATTTTTCAATATATTATCTAAAAGTCAAATGGAATTACAGCTGCTATTGATATTTTTCAATATATTATCTAAAAGTCAAATGGAAATGCAGCTGCTATTGATATTTTTCAATATATTATCTAAAAGTCAAATGGAAATAGAGCTGCTATTGATATTTTTCAATATATTATCTAAAAGTGAAATGGAAATAGAGCTGCTATTGATATTTTTCAATATATTGTCTAAAAGTCAAATGGAAATAGAGCTGCTATTGATATTTTTCAATATATTATCTAAAAGTCAAATGGAAATAGAGCTGCTATTTATATTTTTCAATATATTATCTAAAAGTCAAATGGAAATAGAGCTGCTATTGATATTTTTCAATATATTATCTAAAAGTCAAATGGAATTACAGCTGCTATTGATATTTTTCAATATATTATCTAAAAGTGAAATGGAAATAGAGCTGCTATTGATATTTTTCAATATATTATCTAAAAGTCAAATGGAATTACAGCTGCTATTGATATTTTTCAATATATTATCTAAAAGTGAAATGGAAATAGAGCTGCTATTGATATTTTTCAATATATTATCTAAAAGTCAAATGGAAATGCAGCTGCTATTGATATTTTTCAATATATTATCTAAAAGTCAAATGGAATTACAGCTGCTATTGATATTTTTCAATATATTATCTAAAAGTCAAATGGAATTACAGCTGCTATTGATATTTTTCAATATATTATCTAAAAGTGAAATGGAAATAGAGCTGCTATTGATATTTTTCAATATATTATCTAAAAGTCAAATGGAAATGCAGCTGCTATTGATATTTTTCAATATATTATCTAAAAGTCAAATGGAAATGCAGCTGCTATTGATATTTTTCAATATATTATGTAAAAGTCAAATGGAAATAGAGCTGCTATTGATATTTTTCAATATATTATCTAAAAATGAAATGGAAATAGAGCTGCTATTGATATTTTTCAATATATTATCTAAAAGTGAAATGGAAATAGAGCTGCTATTGATATTTTTCAATATATTATCTAAAAGTCAAATGGAAATAGAGCTGCTATTGATATTTTTCAATATATTATCTAAAAGTCAAATGGAAATAGAGCTGCTATTGATATTTTTCAATATATTATCTAAAAGTCAAATGGAAATAGAGCTGCTATTGATATTTTTCAATATATTATCTAAAAGTCAAATGGAAATAGAGCTGCTATTGATATTTTTCAATATATTATCTAAAAGTCAAATGGAATTACAGCTGCTATTGATATTTTTCAATATATTATCTAAAAGTCAAATGGAATTACAGCTGCTATTGATATTTTTCAATATATTATCTAAAAGTCAAATGGAATTACATCTGCTATTGATATTTTTCAATATATTATCTAAAAGTCAAATGGAATTACAGCTGCTATTGATATTTTTCAATATATTATCTAAAAGTGAAATGGAAATAGAGCTGCTATTGATATTTTTCAATATATTATCTAAAAGTCAAATGGAATTACAGCTGCTATTGATATTTTTCAATATATTATCTAAAAGTCAAATGGAATTACAGCTGTTATTGATATTTTTCAATATATTATCTAAAAGTCAGATGGAAATACAGCTGCTATTGATATTTTTCAATATATTATCTAAAAGTCAAATGGAAATACAGCTGCTATTGATATTTTTCAATATATTATCTAAAAGTGAAATGGAAATAGAGCTGCTATTGATATTTTTCAATATATTATCTAAAAGTCAAATGGAAATGCAGCTGCTATTGATATTTTTCAATATATTATCTAAAAGTCAAATGGAAATACAGCTGCTATTGATATTTTTCAATATATTATCTAAAAGTCAAATGGAATTACAGCTGCTATTCATATTTTTCAATATATTATCTAAAAGTGAAATGGAAATAGAGCTGCTATTGATATTTTTCAATATATTATCTAAAAGTCAAATGGAAATACAGCTGCTATTGATATTTTTCAATATATTATCTAAAAGTCAAATGGAAATACAGCTGCTATTGATATTTTTCAATATATTATCTAAAAGTCAAACGGAAATACAGCTGCTATTGATATTTTTCAATATATTATCTAAAAGTCAAATGGAAATACAGCTGCTATTGATATTTTTCAATATATTATCTAAAAGTCAAATGGAATTACAGCTGCTATTGATATTTTTCAATATATTATCTAAAAGTCAAATGGAAATAGAGCTGCTATTGATATTTTTCAATATATTATCTAAAAGTCAAATGGAAATGCAGCTGCTATTGATATTTTTCAATATATTATCTAAAAGTCAAATGGAAATACAGCTGCTATTGATATTTTTCAATATATTATCTAAAAGTCAAATGGAATTACATCTGCTATTGATATTTTTCAATATATTATCTAAAAGTGAAATGGAAATAGAGCTGCTATTGTTATTTTTCAATATATTATCTAAAAGTCAAATGGAAATACAGCTGCTATTGATATTTTTCAATATATTATCTAAAAGTCAAATGGAAATACAGCTGCTATTGATATTTTTCAATATATTATCTAAAAGTCAAATGGAATTACAGCTGCTATTGATATTTTTCAATATATTATCTAAAAGTGAAATGGAAATAGAGCTGCTATTGATATTTTTCAATATATTATCTAAAAGTCAAATGGAAATGCAGCTGCTATTGATATTTTTCAATATATTATCTAAAAGTCAAATGGAATTACAGCTGCTATTGATATTTTTCAATATATTATCTAAAAGTGAAATGGAAATAGAGCTGCTATTGA
This sequence comes from Acanthosepion lycidas, assembly GCA_963932145.1. NCBI lineage: Eukaryota > Metazoa > Mollusca > Cephalopoda > Sepiida > Sepiidae > Acanthosepion > Acanthosepion lycidas. The sequence continues at coordinate 202,655 of CAWVQA010001440.1, read as the reverse complement.
TATTTTTCAATATATTATCTAAAAGTCAAATGGAAATAGAGCTGCTATTGATATTTTTCAATATATTATCTAAAAGTCAAATGGAAATGCAGCTGCTATTGATATTTTTCAATATATTATCTAAAAGTCAAATGGAATTACAGCTGCTATTGATATTTTTCAATATATTATCTAAAAGTCAAATGGAATTACAGCTGCTATTGATATTTTTCAATATATTATCTAAAAGTCAAATGGAATTACAGCTGCTATTGATATTTTTCAATATATTATCTAAAAGTCAAATGGAATTACATCTGCTATTGATATTTTTCAATATATTATCTAAAAGTCAAATGGAATTACAGCTGCTATTGATATTTTTCAATATATTATCTAAAAGTGAAATGGAAATAGAGCTGCTATTGATATTTTTCAATATATTATCTAAAAGTCAAATGGAATTACAGCTGCTATTGATATTTTTCAATATATTATCTAAAAGTCAAATGGAATTACAGCTGTTATTGATATTTTTCAATATATTATCTAAAAGTCAGATGGAAATACAGCTGCTATTGATATTTTTCAATATATTATCTAAAAGTCAAATGGAAATACAGCTGCTATTGATATTTTTCAATATATTATCTAAAAGTGAAATGGAAATAGAGCTGCTATTGATATTTTTCAATATATTATCTAAAAGTCAAATGGAAATGCAGCTGCTATTGATATTTTTCAATATATTATCTAAAAGTCAAATGGAAATACAGCTGCTATTGATATTTTTCAATATATTATCTAAAAGTCAAATGGAATTACAGCTGCTATTGATATTTTTCAATATATTATCTAAAAGTGAAATGGAAATAGAGCTGCTATTGATATTTTTCAATATATTATCTAAAAGTCAAATGGAAATACAGCTGCTATTGATATTTTTCAATATATTATCTAAAAGTCAAATGGAAATACAGCTGCTATTGATATTTTTCAATATATTATCTAAAAGTCAAACGGAAATACAGCTGCTATTGATATTTTTCAATATATTATCTAAAAGTCAAATGGAAATACAGCTGCTATTGATATTTTTCAATATATTATCTAAAAGTCAAATGGAATTACAGCTGCTATTGATATTTTTCAATATATTATCTAAAAGTCAAATGGAAATACAGCTGCTATTGATATTTTTCAATATATTATCTAAAAGTCAAATGGAATTACATCTGCTATTGATATTTTTCAATATATTATCTAAAAGTGAAATGGAAATAGAGCTGCTATTGTTATTTTTCAATATATTATCTAAAAGTCAAATGGAAATACAGCTGCTATTGATATTTTTCAATATATTATCTAAAAGTCAAATGGAAATACAGCTGCTATTGATATTTTTCAATATATTATCTAAAAGTCAAATGGAATTACAGCTGCTATTGATATTTTTCAATATATTATCTAAAAGTGAAATGGAAATAGAGCTGCTATTGATATTTTTCAATATATTATCTAAAAGTCAAATGGAAATGCAGCTGCTATTGATATTTTTCAATATATTATCTAAAAGTCAAATGGAATTACAGCTGCTATTGATATTTTTCAATATATTATCTAAAAGTGAAATGGAAATAGAGCTGCTATTGATATTTTTCAATATATTATCTAAAAGTCAAATGGAAATAGAGCTGCTATTGATATTTTTCAATATATTATCTAAAAGTCAAATGGAAATGCAGCTGCTATTGATATTTTTCAATATATTATCTAAAAGTCAAATGGAATTACAGCTGCTATTGATATTTTTCAATATATTATCTAAAAGTCAAATGGAATTACAGCTGCTATTGATATTTTTCAATATATTATCTAAAAGTCAAATGGAATTACAGCTGCTATTGATATTTTTCAATATATTATCTAAAAGTCAAATGGAATTATAGCTGCTATTGATATTTTTCAATATATTATCTAAAAGTGAAATGGAAATAGAGCTGCTATTGATATTTTTCAATATATTATCTAAAAGTGAAATGGAAATAGAGCTGCTATTGATATTTTTCAATATATTATCTAAAAGTCAAATGGAAATGCAGCTGCTATTGATATTTTTCAATATATTATCTAAAAGTCAAATGGAATTACAGCTGCTATTGATATTTTTCAATATATTATCTAAAAGTCAAATGGAATTACAGCTGCTATTGATATTTTTCAATATATTATCTAAAAGTCAAACGGAAATACAGCTGCTATTGATATTTTTCAATATATTATCTAAAAGTCAAATGGAAATACAGCTGCTATTGATATTTTTCAATATATTATCTAAAAGTCAAATGGAATTACATCTGCTATTGATATTTTTCAATATATTATCTAAAAGTCAAATGGAAATACAGCTGCTATTGATATTTTTCAATATATTATCTAAAAGTCAAATGGAATTACATCTGCTATTGATATTTTTCAATATATTATCTAAAAGTGAAATGGAAATAGAGCTGCTATTGATATTTTTCAATATATTATCTAAAAGTCAAATGGAAATACAGCTGCTATTGATATTTTTCAATATATTATCTAAAAGTCAAATGGAAATACAGCTGCTATTGATATTTTTCAATATATTATCTAAAAGTCAAATGGAATTACAGCTGCTATTGATATTTTTCAATATATTATCTAAAAGTGAAATGGAAATAGAGCTGCTATTGATATTTTTCAATATATTATCTAAAAGTCAAATGGAAATGCAGCTGCTATTGATATTTTTCAATATATTATCTAAAAGTCAAATGGAATTACAGCTGCTATTGATATTTTTCAATATATTATCTAAAAGTCAAATGGAATTACAGCTGCTATTGATATTTTTCAATATATTATCTAAAAGTCAAATGGAAATAGAGCTGCTATTGATATTTTTCAATATATTATCTAAAAGTCAAATGGAAATGCAGCTGCTATTGATATTTTTCAATATATTATCTAAAAGTCAAATGGAATTACAGCTGCTATTGATATTTTTCAATATATTATCTAAAAGTCAAATGGAATTACAGCTGCTATTGATATTTTTCAATATATTATCTAAAAGTCAAATGGAATTACAGCTGCTATTGATATTTTTCAATATATTATCTAAAAGTCAAATGGAATTACAGCTGCTATTGATATTTTTCAATATATTATCTAAAAGTCAAATGGAAATAGAGCTGCTATTGATATTTTTCAATATATTATCTAAAAGTCAAATGGAAATGCAGCTGCTATTGATATTTTTCAATATATTATCTAAAAGTCAAATGGAATTACAGCTGCTATTGATATTTTTCAATATATTATCTAAAAGTCAAATGGAATTACAGCTGCTATTGATATTTTTCAATATATTATCTAAAAGTGAAATGGAAATAGAGCTGCTATTGATATTTTTCAATATATTATCTAAAAGTCAAATGGAAATGCAGCTGCTATTGATATTTTTCAATATATTATCTAAAAGTCAAATGGAATTACAGCTGCTATTGATATTTTTCAATATATTATCTAAAAGTGAAATGGAAATAGAGCTGCTATTGATATTTTTCAATATATTATCTAAAAGTCAAATGGAAATAGAGCTGCTATTGATATTTTTCAATATATTATCTAAAAGTCAAATGGAAATGCAGCTGCTATTGATATTTTTCAATATATTATCTAAAAGTCAAATGGAATTACAGCTGCTATTGATATTTTTCAATATATTATCTAAAAGTCAAATGGAATTACAGCTGCTATTGATATTTTTCAATATATTATCTAAAAGTGAAATGGAAATGCAGCTACTATTGATATTTTTCAATATATTATCTAAAAGTCAAATGGAATTACAGCTGCTATTGATATTTTTCAATATATTATCTAAAAGTCAAATGGAATTACAGCTGCTATTGATATTTTTCAATATATTATCTAAAAGTCAAATGGAATTACAGCTGCTATTGATATTTTTCAATATATTATCTAAAAGTCAAATGGAATTACAGCTGCTATTGATATTTTTCAATATATTATCTAAAAGTCAAATGGAATTACAGCTGCTATTGATATTTTTCAATATATTATCTAAAAGTCAAATGGAATTACAGCTGCTATTGATATTTTTCAATATATTATCTAAAAGTCAAATGGAATTACAGCTGCTATTGATATTTTTCAATATATTATCTAAAAGTGAAATGGAAATAGAGCTGCTATTGATATTTTTCAATATATTATCTAAAAGTGAAATGGAAATAGAGCTGCTATTGATATTTTTCAATATATTATCTAAAAGTCAAATGGAAATGCAGCTGCTATTGATATTTTTCAATATATTATCTAAAAGTCAAATGGAATTACAGCTGCTATTGATATTTTTCAATATATTTTCTAAAAGTCAAATAGAATTACAGCTGCTATTGATATTTTTCAATATATTATCTAAAAGTCAAACGGAAATACAGCTGCTATTGATATTTTTCAATATATTATCTAAAAGTCAAATGGAAATACAGCTGCTATTGATATTTTTCAATATATTATCTAAAAGTCAAATGGAATTACATCTGCTATTGATATTTTTCAATATATTATCTAAAAGTCAAATGGAAATACAGCTGCTATTGATATTTTTCTATATATTATCTAAAAGTCAAATGGAATTACATCTGCTATTGATATTTTTCAATATATTATCTAAAAGTGAAATGGAAATAGAGCTGCTATTGATATTTTTCAATATATTATCTAAAAGTCAAATGGAAATACAGCTGCTATTGATATTTTTCAATATATTATCTAAAAGTCAAATGGAAATACAGCTGCTATTGATATTTTTCAATATATTATCTAAAAGTCAAATGGAATTACAGCTGCTATTGATATTTTTCAATATATTATCTAAAAGTGAAATGGAAATAGAGCTGCTATTGATATTTTTCAATATATTATCTAAAAGTCAAATGGAAATGCAGCTGCTATTGATATTTTTCAATATATTATCTAAAAGTCAAATGGAATTACAGCTGCTATTGATATTTTTCAATATATTATCTAAAAGTCAAATGGAATTACAGCTGCTATTGATATTTTTCAATATATTATCTAAAAGTCAAATGGAAATAGAGCTGCTATTGATATTTTTCAATATATTATCTAAAAGTCAAATGGAAATGCAGCTGCTATTGATATTTTTCAATATATTATCTAAAAGTCAAATGGAATTACAGCTGCTATTGATATTTTTCAATATATTATCTAAAAGTCAAATGGAATTACAGCTGCTATTGATATTTTTCAATATATTATCTAAAAGTCAAATGGAATTACAGCTGCTATTGATATTTTTCAATATATTATCTAAAAGTCAAATGGAATTACAGCTGCTATTGATATTTTTCAATATATTATCTAAAAGTCAAATGGAAATAGAGCTGCTATTGATATTTTTCAATATATTATCTAAAAGTCAAATGGAAATGCAGCTGCTATTGATATTTTTCAATATATTATCTAAAAGTCAAATGGAATTACAGCTGCTATTGATATTTTTCAATATATTATCTAAAAGTCAAATGGAATTACATCTGCTATTGATATTTTTCAATATATTATCTAAAAGTGAAATGGAAATAGAGCTGCTATTGATATTTTTCAATATATTATCTAAAAGTCAAATGGAAATACAGCTGCTATTGATATTTTTCAATATATTATCTAAAAGTCAAATGGAAATACAGCTGCTATTGATATTTTTCAATATATTATCTAAAAGTCAAATGGAATTACAGCTGCTATTGATATTTTTCAATATATTATCTAAAAGTGAAATGGAAATAGAGCTGCTATTGATATTTTTCAATATATTATCTAAAAGTCAAATGGAAATGCAGCTGCTATTGATATTTTTCAATATATTATCTAAAAGTCAAATGGAATTACAGCTGCTATTGATATTTTTCAATATATTATCTAAAAGTCAAATGGAATTACAGCTGCTATTGATATTTTTCAATATATTATCTAAAAGTCAAATGGAAATAGAGCTGCTATTGATATTTTTCAATATATTATCTAAAAGTCAAATGGAAATGCAGCTGCTATTGATATTTTTCAATATATTATCTAAAAGTCAAATGGAATTACAGCTGCTATTGATATTTTTCAATATATTATCTAAAAGTCAAATGGAATTACAGCTGCTATTGATATTTTTCAATATATTATCTAAAAGTGAAATGGAAATGCAGCTGCTATTGATATTTTTCAATATATTATCTAAAAGTCAAATGGAATTACAGCTGCTATTGATATTTTTCAATATATTATCTAAAAGTCAAATAGAATTACAGCTGCTATTGATATTTTTCAATATATTATCTAAAAGTCAAATGGAATTACAGCTGCTATTGATATTTTTCAATATATTATCTAAAAGTCAAATGGAATTACAGCTGCTATTGATATTTTTCAATATATTATCTAAAAGTCAAATGGAATTACAGCTGCTATTGATATTTTTCAATATATTATCTAAAAGTCAAATGGAATTACAGCTGCTATTGATATTTTTCAATATATTATCTAAAAGTCAAATGGAATTACAGCTGCTATTGATATTTTTCAATATATTATCTAAAAGTGAAATGGAAATAGAGCTGCTATTGATATTTTTCAATATATTATCTAAAAGTGAAATGGAAATAGAGCTGCTATTGATATTTTTCAATATATTATCTAAAAGTCAAATGGAAATGCAGCTGCTATTGATATTTTTCAATATATTATCTAAAAGTCAAATGGAATTACAGCTGCTATTGATATTTTTCAATATATTATCTAAAAGTCAAATGGAATTACAGCTGCTATTGATATTTTTCAATATATTATCTAAAAGTCAAACGGAAATACAGCTGCTATTGATATTTTTCAATATATTATCTAAAAGTCAAATGGAAATACAGCTGCTATTGATATTTTTCAATATATTATCTAAAAGTCACATGGAATTACATCTGCTATTGATATTTTTCAATATATTATCTAAAAGTCAAATGGAAATACAGCTGCTATTGATATTTTTCAATATATTATCTAAAAGTCAAATGGAATTACATCTGCTATTGATATTTTTCAATATATTATCTAAAAGTGAAATGGAAATAGAGCTGCTATTGATATTTTTCAATATATTATCTAAAAGTCAAATGGAAATACAGCTGCTATTGATATTTTTCAATATATTATCTAAAAGTCAAATGGAAATACAGCTGCTATTGATATTTTTCAATATATTATCTAAAAGTCAAATGGAATTACAGCTGCTATTGATATTTTTCAATATATTATCTAAAAGTGAAATGGAAATAGAGCTGCTATTGATATTTTTCAATATATTATCTAAAAGTCAAATGGAAATGCAGCTGCTATTGATATTTTTCAATATATTATCTAAAAGTCAAATGGAATTACAGCTGCTATTGATATTTTTCAATATATTATCTAAAAGTCAAATGGAATTACAGCTGCTATTGATATTTTTCAATATATTATCTAAAAGTCAAATGGAAATAGAGCTGCTATTGATATTTTTCAATATATTATCTAAAAGTCAAATGGAAATGCAGCTGCTATTGATATTTTTCAATATATTATCTAAAAGTCAAATGGAATTACAGCTGCTATTGATATTTTTCAATATATTATCTAAAAGTCAAATGGAATTACAGCTGCTATTGATATTTTTCAATATATTATCTAAAAGTCAAATGGAATTACAGCTGCTATTGATATTTTTCAATATATTATCTAAAAGTCAAATGGAATTACAGCTGCTATTGATATTTTTCAATATATTATCTAAAAGTCAAATGGAATTACAGCTGCTATTGATATTTTTCAATATATTATCTAAAAGTCAAATGGAATTACAGCTGCTATTGATATTTTTCAATATATTATCTAAAAGTCAAATGGAATTACAGCTGCTATTGATATTTTTCAATATATTATCTAAAAGTCAAACGGAAATACAGCTGCTATTGATATTTTTCAATATATTATCTAAAAGTCAAATGGAAATAGAGCTGCTATTGATATTTTTCAATATATTATCTAAAAGTAAAATGGAAATGCAGCTGCTATTGATATTTTTCAATATATTATCTAAAAGTCAAATGGAAATACAGCTGCTATTGATATTTTTCAATATATTATCTAAAAGTCAAATGGAATTACATCTGCTATTGATATTTTTCAATATATTATCTAAAAGTGAAATGGAAATAGAGCTGCTATTGATATTTTTCAATATATTATCTAAAAGTGAAATGGAAATACAGCTGCTAATGATATTTTTCAATATATTATCTAAAAGTCAAATGGAAATACTGCAGCTATTGATATTTTTCAATATATTATCTAAAAGTCAAATGGAATTACAGCTGCTATTGATATTTTTCAATATATTATCTAAAAGTGAAATGGAAATAGAGCTGCTATTGATATTTTTCAATATATTATCTAAAAGTCAAATGGAAATAGAGCTGCTATTGATATTTTTCAATATATTATCTAAAAGTCAAATGGAAATGCAGCTGCTATTGATATTTTTCAATATATTATCTAAAAGTCAAATGGAAATGCAGCTGCTATTCATATTTTTCAATATATTATCTAAAAGTCAAATGGAATTACAGCTGCTATTGATATTTTTCAATATATTATCTAAAAGTCAAATGGAATTACAGCTGCTATTGATATTTTTCAATATATTATCTAAAAGTCAAATGGAAATACAGCTGCTATTGATATTTTTCAATATATTATCTAAAAGTCAAATGGAAATACAGCTGCTATTGATATTTTTCAATATATTATCTAAAAGTCAAATGGAAATACAGCTGCTATTGATATTTTTCAATATATTATCTAAAAGTCAAATGGAATTACAGCTGCTATTGATATTTTTCAATATATTATCTAAAAGTGAAATGGAAATAGAGCTGCTATTGATATTTTTCAATATATTATCTAAAAGTCAAATGGAAATGCAGCTGCTATTGATATTTTTCAATATATTATCTAAAAGTCAAATGGAATTACAGCTGCTATTGATATCTTTCAATATATTATCTAAAAGTCAAATGGAATTACAGCTGCTATTGATATTTTTCAATATATTATCTAAAAGTCAAATGGAAATAGAGCTGCTATTGATATTTTTCAATATATTATCTAAAAGTCAAATGGAAATGCAGCTGCTATTGATATTTTTCAATATATTATCTAAAAGTCAAATGGAATTACAGCTGCTATTGATATTTTTCAATATATTATCTAAAAGTCAAATGGAATTACAGCTGCTATTGATATTTTTCAATATATTATCTAAAAGTCAAATGGAATTACAGCTGCTATTGATATTTTTCAATATATTATCTAAAAGTCAAATGGAATTACAGCTGCTATTGATATTTTTCAATATATTATCTAAAAGTCAAATGGAATTACAGCTGCTATTGATATTTTTCAATATATTATCTAAAAGTCAAATGGAATTACAGCTGCTATTGATATTTTTCAATATATTATCTAAAAGTCAAATGGAATTACAGCTGCTATTGATATTTTTCAATATATTATCTAAAAGTCAAACGGAAATACAGCTGCTATTGATATTTTTCAATATATTATCTAAAAGTCAAATGGAAATAGAGCTGCTATTGATATTTTTCAATATATTATCTAAAAGTAAAATGGAAATGCAGCTGCTATTGATATTTTTCAATATATTATCTAAAAGTCAAATGGAAATACAGCTGCTATTGATATTTTTCAATATATTATCTAAAAGTCAAATGGAATTACATCTGCTATTGATATTTTTCAATATATTATCTAAAAGTGAAATGGAAATAGAGCTGCTATTGATATTTTTCAATATATTATCTAAAAGTGAAATGGAAATACAGCTGCTAATGATATTTTTCAATATATTATCTAAAAGTCAAATGGAAATACTGCAGCTATTGATATTTTTCAATATATTATCTAAAAGTCAAATGGAATTACAGCTGCTATTGATATTTTTCAATATATTATCTAAAAGTGAAATGGAAATAGAGCTGCTATTGATATTTTTCAATATATTATCTAAAAGTCAAATGGAAATAGAGCTGCTATTGATATTTTTCAATATATTATCTAAAAGTCAAATGGAAATGCAGCTGCTATTGATATTTTTCAATATATTATCTAAAAGTCAAATGGAAATGCAGCTGCTATTCATATTTTTCAATATATTATCTAAAAGTCAAATGGAATTACAGCTGCTATTGATATTTTTCAATATATTATCTAAAAGTCAAATGGAATTACAGCTGCTATTGATATTTTTCAATATATTATCTAAAAGTCAAATGGAATTACAGCTGCTATTGATATTTTTCAATATATTATCTAAAAGTCAAATGGAATTACAGCTGCTATTGATATTTTTCAATATATTATCTAAAAGTCAAATGGAATTACAGCTGCTATTGATATTTTTCAATATATTATCTAAAAGTCAAATGGAAATAGAGCTGCTATTGATATTTTTCAATATATTATCTAAAAGTCAAATGGAATTACAGCTGCTATTGATATTTTTCAATATATTATCTAAAAGTCAAATGGAATTACAGATGCTATTGATATTTTTCAATATATTATCTAAAAGTCAAATGGAATTACAGCTGCTATTGATATTTTTCAATATATTATCTAAAAGTCAAATGGAATTACAGCTGCTATTGATATTTTTCAATATATTATCTAAAAGTCAAATGGAAATAGAGCTGCTATTGATATTTTTCAATATATTATCTAAAAGTCAAATGGATTTACAGCTGCTATTGATATTTTTCAATATATTATCTAAAAGTCAAATGGAATTACAGCTGCTATTGATATTTTTCAATATATTATCTAAAAGTCAAATGGAATTACAGCTGCTATTGATATTTTTCAATATATTATCTAAAAGTCAAATGGAATTACAGCTGCTATTGATATTTTTCAATATATTATCTAAAAGTGAAATGGAAATAGAGCTGCTATTGATATTTTTCAATATATTATCTAAAAGTCAAATGGAAATGCAGCTGCTATTGATATTTTTCAATATATTATCTAAAAGTCAAATGGAATTACAGCTGCTATTGATATTTTTCAATATATTATCTAAAAGTCAAATGGAATTACAGCTGCTATTGATATTTTTCAATATATTATCTAAAAGTCAAATGGAATTACAGCTGCTATTGATATTTTTCAATATATTATCTAAAAGTCAAATGGAATTACAGCTGCTATTGATATTTTTCAATATATTATCTAAAAGTCAAATGGAAATAGAGCTGCTATTGATATTTTTCAATATATTATCTAAAAGTCAAATGGAAATGCAGCTGCTATTGATATTTTTCAATATATTATCTAAAAGTCAAATGGAAATACAGCTGCTATTGATATTTTTCAATATATTATCTAAAAGTCAAATGGAATTACATCTGCTATTGATATTTTTCAATATATTATCTAAAAGTCAAATGGAATTACAGCTGCTATTGATATTTTTCAATATATTATCTAAAAGTCAAATGGAATTACATCTGCTATTGATATTTTTCAATATATTATCTAAAAGTCAAATGGAAATACAGCTGCTATTGATATTTTTCAATATATTATCTAAAAGTCAAATGGAATTACATCTGCTATTGATATTTTTCAATATATTATCTAAAAGTCAAATGGAATTACAGCTGCTATTGATATTTTTCAATATATTATCTAAAAGTCAAATGGAATTACAGCTGCTATTGATATTTTTCAATATATTATCTAAAAGTGAAATGGAAATAGAGCTGCTATTGATATTTTTCAATATATTATCTAAAAGTGAAATGGAAATACAGCTGCTAATGATATTTTTCAATATATTATCTAAAAGTCAAATGGAAATACTGCAGCTATTGATATTTTTCAATATATTATCTAAAAGTCAAATGGAATTACAGCTGCTATTGATATTTTTCAATATATTATCTAAAAGTGAAATGGAAATAGAGCTGCTATTGATATTTTTCAATATATTATCTAAAAGTCAAATGGAAATAGAGCTGCTATTGATATTTTTCAATATATTATCTAAAAGTCAAATGGAAATGCAGCTGCTATTGATATTTTTCAATATATTATCTAAAAGTCAAATGGAAATGCAGCTGCTATTGATATTTTTCAATATATTATCTAAAAGTCAAATGGAATTACAGCTGCTATTGATATTTTTCAATATATTATCTAAAAGTCAAATGGAATTACAGCTGCTATTGATATTTTTCAATATATTATCTAAAAGTCAAATGGAATTACAGCTGCTATTGATATTTTTCAATATATTATCTAAAAGTCAAATGGAATTACAGCTGCTATTGATATTTTTCAATATATTATCTAAAAGTCAAATGGAATTACAGCTGCTATTGATATTTTTCAATATATTATCTAAAAGTCAAATGGAAATAGAGCTGCTATTGATATTTTTCAATATATTATCTAAAAGTCAAATGGAATTACAGCTGCTATTGATATTTTTCAATATATTATCTAAAAGTCAAATGGAATTACAGATGCTATTGATATTTTTCAATATATTATCTAAAAGTCAAATGGAATTACAGCTGCTATTGATATTTTTCAATATATTATCTAAAAGTCAAATGGAATTACAGCTGCTATTGATATTTTTCAATATATTATCTAAAAGTCAAATGGAAATAGAGCTGCTATTGATATTTTTCAATATATTATCTAAAAGTCAAATGGATTTACAGCTGCTATTGATATTTTTCAATATATTATCTAAAAGTCAAATGGAATTACAGCTGCTATTGATATTTTTCAATATATTATCTAAAAGTCAAATGGAATTACAGCTGCTATTGATATTTTTCAATATATTATCTAAAAGTCAAATGGAATTACAGCTGCTATTGATATTTTTCAATATATTATCTAAAAGTGAAATGGAAATAGAGCTGCTATTGATATTTTTCAATATATTATCTAAAAGTCAAATGGAAATGCAGCTGCTATTGATATTTTTCAATATATTATCTAAAAGTCAAATGGAATTACAGCTGCTATTGATATTTTTCAATATATTATCTAAAAGTCAAATGGAATTACAGCTGCTATTGATATTTTTCAATATATTATCTAAAAGTCAAATGGAATTACAGCTGCTATTGATATTTTTCAATATATTATCTAAAAGTCAAATGGAATTACAGCTGCTATTGATATTTTTCAATATATTATCTAAAAGTCAAATGGAAATAGAGCTGCTATTGATATTTTTCAATATATTATCTAAAAGTCAAATGGAAATGCAGCTGCTATTGATATTTTTCAATATATTATCTAAAAGTCAAATGGAAATACAGCTGCTATTGATATTTTTCAATATATTATCTAAAAGTCAAATGGAATTACATCTGCTATTGATATTTTTCAATATATTATCTAAAAGTCAAATGGAATTACAGCTGCTATTGATATTTTTCAATATATTATCTAAAAGTCAAATGGAATTACATCTGCTATTGATATTTTTCAATATATTATCTAAAAGTCAAATGGAAATACAGCTGCTATTGATATTTTTCAATATATTATCTAAAAGTCAAATGGAATTACATCTGCTATTGATATTTTTCAATATATTATCTAAAAGTCAAATGGAATTACAGCTGCTATTGATATTTTTCAATATATTATCTAAAAGTCAAATGGAATTACAGCTGCTATTGATATTTTTAAATATATTATCTAAAAGTGAAATGGAAATAGAGCTGCTATTGATATTTTTCAATATATTATCTAAAAGTCAAATGGAAATGCAGCTGCTATTGATATTTTTCAATATATTATCTAAAAGTCAAATGGAAATACAGCTGCTATTGATATTTTTCAATATATTATCTAAAAGTCAAATGGAAATAGTGCTGCTATTGATATTTTTCAATATATTATCTAAAAGTCAAATGGAATTACAGCTGTTATTGATATTTTTCAATATATTATCTAAAAGTCAAATGGAATTACAGCTGTTATTGATATTTTTCAATATATTATCTAAAAGTCAAATGGAAATACAGCTGCTATTGATATTTTTCAATATATTATCTAAAAGTCAAATGGAAATAGTGCTGCTATTGATATTTTTCAATATATTATCTAAAAGTCAAATGGAATTACAGCTGTTATTGATATTTTTCAATATATTATCTAAAAGTCAAATGGAATTACAGCTGCTATTGATATTTTTCAATATATTATCTAAAAGTCAAATGGAAATAGAGCTGCTATTGATATTTTTCAATATATTATCTAAAAGTCAAATGGAATTACAGCTGCTATTGATATTTTTCAATATATTATCTAAAAGTCAAATGGAATTACAGATGCTATTGATATTTTTCAATATATTATCTAAAAGTCAAATGGAATTACAGCTGCTATTGATATTTTTCAATATATTATCTAAAAGTCAAATGGAATTACAGCTGCTATTGATATTTTTCAATATATTATCTAAAAGTCAAATGGAAATAGAGCTGCTATTGATATTTTTCAATATATTATCTAAAAGTCAAATGGATTTACAGCTGCTATTGATATTTTTCAATATATTATCTAAAAGTCAAATGGAATTACAGCTGCTATTGATATTTTTCAATATATTATCTAAAAGTCAAATGGAATTACAGCTGCTATTGATATTTTTCAATATATTATCTAAAAGTCAAATGGAATTACAGCTGCTATTGATATTTTTCAATATATTATCTAAAAGTGAAATGGAAATAGAGCTGCTATTGATATTTTTCAATATATTATCTAAAAGTCAAATGGAAATGCAGCTGCTATTGATATTTTTCAATATATTATCTAAAAGTCAAATGGAATTACAGCTGCTATTGATATTTTTCAATATATTATCTAAAAGTCAAATGGAATTACAGCTGCTATTGATATTTTTCAATATATTATCTAAAAGTCAAATGGAAATACAGCTGCTATTGATATTTTTCAATATATTATCTAAAAGTCAAATGGAATTACAGCTGCTATTGATATTTTTCAATATATTATCTAAAAGTCAAATGGAAATACAGCTGCTATTGATATTTTTCAATATATTATCTAAAAGTCAAATGGAATTACATCTGCTATTGATATTTTTCAATATATTATCTAAAAGTCAAATGGAATTACAGCTGCTATTGATATTTTTCAATATATTATCTAAAAGTCAAATGGAATTACATCTGCTATTGATATTTTTCAATATATTATCTAAAAGTCAAATGGAAATACAGCTGCTATTGATATTTTTCAATATATTATCTAAAAGTCAAATGGAATTACATCTGCTATTGATATTTTTCAATATATTATCTAAAAGTCAAATGGAATTACAGCTGCTATTGATATTTTTCAATATATTATCTAAAAGTCAAATGGAATTACAGCTGCTATTGATATTTTTCAATATATTATCTAAAAGTCAAATGGAAATAGAGCTGCTATTGATATTTTTCAATATATTATCTAAAAGTCAAATGGAAATGCAGCTGCTATTGATATTTTTCAATATATTATCTAAAAGTCAAATGGAAATACAGCTGCTATTGATATTTTTCAATATATTATCTAAAAGTCAAATGGAAATAGTGCTGCTATTGATATTTTTCAATATATTATCTAAAAGTCAAATGGAATTACAGCTGTTATTGATATTTTTCAATATATTATCTAAAAGTCAAATGGAAATACAGCTGCTATTGATATTTTTCAATATATTATCTAAAAGTCAAATGGAAATAGTGCTGCTATTGATATTTTTCAATATATTATCTAAAAGTCAAATGGAATTACAGCTGTTATTGATATTTTTCAATATATTATCTAAAAGTCAAATGGAATTACAGCTGTTATTGATATTTTTCAATATATTATCTAAAAGTCAAATGGAAATAGAGCTGCTATTGATATTTTTCAATATATTATCTAAAAGTGAAATGGAAATAGTGCTGCTATTGATATTTTTCAATATATTATCTAAAAGTCAAATGGAAATGCAGCTGCTATTGATATTTTTCAATATATTATCTAAAAGTCAAATGGAATTACAGCTGCTATTGATATTTTTCAATATATTATCTAAAAGTCAAATGGAAATAGAGCTGCTATTGATATTTTTCAATATATTATCTAAAAGTCAAATGGAAATGCAGCTGCTATTGATATTTTTCAATATATTATCTAAAAGTCAAATGGAAATACAGCTGCTATTGATATTTTTCAATATATTATCTAAAAGTCAAATGGAATTACATCTGCTATTGATATTTTTCAACATATTATCTAAAAGTCAAATGGAATTACAGCTGCTATTGATATTTTTCAATATATTATCTAAAAGTCAAATGGAATTACAGCTGCTATTGATATTTTTCAATATATTATCTAAAAGTCAAATGGAATTACAGCTGCTATTGATATTTTTCAATATATTATCTAAAAGTGAAATGGAATTACAGCTGCTATTGATATTTTTCAATATATTATCTAAAAGTCAAATGGAATTACAGCTGTTATTGATATTTTTCAATATATTATCTAAAAGTCAAATGGAAATACAGCTGCTATTGATATTTTTCAATATATTATCTAAAAGTCAAATGGAATTACATCTGCTATTGATATTTTTCAATATATTATCTAAAAGTCAAATGGAATTACATCTGCTATTGATATTTTTCAATATATTATCTAAAAGTCAAATGGAATTACAGCTGCTATTGATATTTTTCAATATATTATCTAAAAGTCAAATGGAATTACAGCTGCTATTGATATTTTTCAATATATTATCTAAAAGTCAAATGGAATTACAGCTGCTATTGATATTTTTCAATATATTATCTAAAAGTCAAATGGAATTAGAGCTGTTATTGATATTTTTCAATATATTATCTAAAAGTCAAATGGAAATACAGCTGCTATTGATATTTTTCAATATATTATCTAAAAGTCAAATGGAAATAGTGCTGCTATTGATATTTTTCAATATATTATCTAAAAGTCAAATGGAATTACAGCTGTTATTGATATTTTTCAATATATTATCTAAAAGTCAAATGGAAATGCAGCTGCTATTGATATTTTTCAATATATTATCTAAAAGTCAAATGGAATTACAGCTGCTATTGATATTTTTCAATATATTATCTAAAAGTCAAATGGAATTACAGCTGCTATTGATATTTTTCAATATATTATCTAAAAGTCAAATGGAATTACAGCTGCTATTGATATTTTTCAATATATTATCTAAAAGTCAAATGGAAATGCAGCTGCTATTGATATTTTTCAATATATTATCTAAAAGTCAAATGGAATTACAGCTGCTATTGATATTTTTCAATATATTATCTAAAAGTCAAATGGAATTACAGCTGCTATTGATATTTTTCAATATATTATCTAAAAGTCAAATGGAAATAGAGCTGCTATTTATATTTTTCAATATATTATCTAAAAGTGAAATGGAAATAGAGCTGCTATTGATATTTTTCAATATATTATCTAAAAGTGAAATGGAAATACAGCTGCTATTGATATATTTTCAATATATTATCTAAAAGTCAAATGGAAATAGAGCTGCTATTGATATTTTTCAATATATTATCTAAAAGTCAAATGGAAATAGAGCTGCTATTGATATTTTTCAATATATTATCTAAAAGTCAAATGGAAATAGAGCTGCTATTGATATTTTTCAATATATTATCTAAAAGTGAAATGGAAATAGAGCTGCTATTGATATTTTTCAATATATTATCTAAAAGTCAAATGGAATTACAGCTGCTATTGATATTTTTCAATATATTATCTAAAAGTCAAATGGAATTACAGCTGCTATTGATATTTTTCAATATATTATCTAAAAGTCAAATGGAATTACAGCTGCTATTGATATTTTTCAATATATTATCTAAAAGTCAAATGGAATTACAGCTGTTATTGATATTTTTCAATATATTATCTAAAAGTCAAATGGAAATACAGCTGCTATTGATATTTTTCAATATATTATCTAAAAGTCAAATGGAAATACAGCTGCTATTGATATTTTTCAATATATTATCTAAAAGTGAAATGGAAATAGAGCTGCTATTGATATTTTTCAATATATTATCTAAAAGTCAAATGGAAATGCAGCTGCTATTGATATTTTTCAATATATTATCTAAAAGTCAAATGGAATTACAGCTGCTATTGATATTTTTCAATATATTATCTAAAAGTCAAATGGAATTACAGCTGCTATTGATATTTTTCAATATATTATCTAAAAGTCAAATGGAAATACAGCTGCTATTGATATTTTTCAATATATTATCTAAATGTCAAATGGAAATACAGCTGCTATTGATATTTTTCAATATATTATCTAAAAGTCAAATGGAATTACAGCTGCTATTGATATTTTCAATATATTATCTAAAAGTCAAATGGAAATACAGCTGCTATTGATATTTTTCAATATATTATCTAAAAGTCAAATGGAATTACAGCTGCTATTGATATTTTCAATATATTATCTAAAAGTCAAATGGAAATACAGCTGCTATTGATATTTTTCAATATATTATCTAAAAGTCAAATGGAATTACAGCTGCTATTGATATTTTTCAATATATTATCTAAAAGTCAAATGGAATTACAGCTGCTATTGATATTTTCAATATATTATCTAAAAGTCAAATGGAAATACAGCTGCTATTGATATTTTTCAATATATTATCTAAAAGTCAAATGGAATTACAGCTGCTATTGATATTTTTCAATATATTATCTAAAAGTCAAATGGAATTACAGCTGCTATTAATATTTTTCAATATATTATCTAAAAGTCAAATGGAATTACAGCTGCTATTGATATTTTTCAATATATTATCTAAAAGTCAAATGGAATTACAGCTGCTATTGATATTTTTCAATATATTATCTAAAAGTCAAATGGAATTACAGCTGTTATTGATATTTTTCAATATATTATCTAAAAGTCAAATGGAAATACAGCTGCTATTGATATTTTTCAATATATTATCTAAAGTCAAATGGAAATAGTGCTGCTATTGATATTTTTCAATATATTATCTAAAAGTCAAATGGAATTACAGCTGTTATTGATATTTTTCAATATATTATCTAAAAGTCAAATGGAATTACAGCTGTTATTGATATTTTTCAATATATTATCTAAAAGTCAAATGGAAATACAGCTGCTATTGATATTTTTCAATATATTATCTAAAAGTCAAATGGAAATAGTGCTGCTATTGATATTTTTCAATATATTATCTAAAAGTCAAATGGAATTACAGCTGTTATTGATATTTTTAAATATATTATCTAAAAGTCAAATGGAATTACAGCTGTTATTGATATTTTTCAATATATTATCTAAAAGTCAAATGGAAATAGAGCTGCTATTGATATTTTTCAATATATTATCTAAAAGTGAAATGGAAATAGTGCTGCTATTGATATTTTTCAATATATTATCTAAAAGTCAAATGGAAATGCAGCTGCTATTGATATTTTTCAATATATTATCTAAAAGTCAAATGGAATTACAGCTGCTATTGATATTTTTCAATATATTATCTAAAAGTCAAATGGAATTACAGCTGCTATTGATATTTTTCAATATATTATCTAAAAGTCAAATGGAATTACAGCTGCTATTGATATTTTTCAATATATTATCTAAAAGTCAAATGGAAATGCAGCTGCTATTGATATTTTTCAATATATTATCTAAAAGTCAAATGGAATTACAGCTGCTATTGATATTTTTCAATATATTATCTAAAAGTCAAATGGAATTACAGCTGCTATTGATATTTTTCAATATATTATCTAAAAGTCAAATGGAAATAGAGCTGCTATTTATATTTTTCAATATATTATCTAAAAGTGAAATGGAAATAGAGCTGCTATTGATATTTTTCAATATATTATCTAAAAGTGAAATGGAAATACAGCTGCTATTGATATATTTTCAATATATTATCTAAAAGTCAAATGGAAATAGAGCTGCTATTGATATTTTTCAATATATTATCTAAAAGTCAAATGGAAATAGAGCTGCTATTGATATTTTTCAATATATTATCTAAAAGTCAAATGGAAATAGTGCTGCTATTGATATTTTTCAATATATTATCTAAAAGTCAAATGGAAATAGAGCTGCTATTGATATTTTTCAATATATTATCTAAAAGTCAAATGGAATTACAGCTGCTATTGATATTTTTCAATATATTATCTAAAAGTCAAATGGAATTACAGCTGCTATTGGTATTTTTCAATATATTATCTAAAAGTCAAATGGAATTACAGCTGCTATTGATATTTTTCAATATATTATCTAAAAGTCAAATGGAATTACAGCTGTTATTGATATTTTTCAATATATTATCTAAAAGTCAAATGGAAATACAGCTGCTATTGATATTTTTCAATATATTATCTAAAAGTCAAATGGAATTACAGCTGCTATTGATATTTTTCAATATATTATCTAAAAGTCAAATGGAATTACAGCTGCTATTGATATTTTCAATATATTATCTAAAAGTCAAATGGAAATACAGCTGCTATTGATATTTTTCAATATATTATCTAAAAGTCAAATGGAATTACAGCTGCTATTGATATTTTCAATATATTATCTAAAAGTCAAATGGAAATACAGCTGCTATTGATATTTTCAATATATTATCTAAAAGTCAAATGGAAATACAGCTGCTATTGATATTTTTCAATATATTATCTAAAAGTCAAATGGAATTACAGCTGCTATTGATATTTTTCAATATATTATCTAAAAGTCAAATGGAATTACATCTGCTATTGATATTTTTCAATATATTATCTAAAAGTCAAATGGAATTACAGCTGCTATTGATATTTTTCAATATATTATCTAAAAGTCAAATGGAATTACAGCTGCTATTGATATTTTTCAATATATTATCTAAAAGTCAAATGGAATTACAGCTGCTATTGATATTTTTCAATATATTATCTAAAAGTGAAATGGAATTACAGCTGCTATTGATATTTTTCAATATATTATCTAAAAGTCAAATGGAATTACAGCTGTTATTGATATTTTTCAATATATTATCTAAAAGTCAAATGGAAATACAGCTGCTATTGATATTTTTCAATATATTATCTAAAAGTCAAATGGAATTACATCTGCTATTGATATTTTTCAATATATTATCTAAAAGTCAAATGGAATTACATCTGCTATTGATATTTTTCAATATATTATCTAAAAGTCAAATGGAATTACAGCTGCTATTGATATTTTTCAATATATTATCTAAAAGTCAAATGGAATTACAGCTGCTATTGATATTTTTCAATATATTATCTAAAAGTCAAATGGAATTACAGCTGCTATTGATATTTTTCAATATATTATCTAAAAGTCAAATGGAATTACAGCTGTTATTGATATTTTTCAATATATTATCTAAAAGTCAAATGGAAATACAGCTGCTATTGATATTTTTCAATATATTATCTAAAAGTCAAATGGAAATAGTGCTGCTATTGATATTTTTCAATATATTATCTAAAAGTCAAATGGAATTACAGCTGTTATTGATATTTTTCAATATATTATCTAAAAGTCAAATGGAATTACAGCTGTTATTGATATTTTTCAATATATTATCTAAAAGTCAAATGGAAATAGAGCTGCTATTGATATTTTTCAATATATTATCTAAAAGTGAAATGGAAATAGTGCTGCTATTGATATTTTTCAATATATTATCTAAAAGTCAAATGGAAATGCAGCTGCTATTGATATTTTTCAATATATTATCTAAAAGTCAAATGGAATTACAGCTGCTATTGATATTTTTCAATATATTATCTAAAAGTCAAATGGAATTACAGCTGCTATTGATATTTTTCAATATATTATCTAAAAGTCAAATGGAATTACAGCTGCTATTGATATTTTTCAATATATTATCTAAAAGTCAAATGGAAATGCAGCTGCTATTGATATTTTTCAATATATTATCTAAAAGTCAAATGGAATTACAGCTGCTATTGATATTTTTCAATATATTATCTAAAAGTCAAATGGAATTACAGCTGCTATTGATATTTTTCAATATATTATCTAAAAGTCAAATGGAAATAGAGCTGCTATTTATATTTTTCAATATATTATCTAAAAGTGAAATGGAAATAGAGCTGCTATTGATATTTTTCAATATATTATCTAAAAGTGAAATGGAAATACAGCTGCTATTGATATATTTTCAATATATTATCTAAAAGTCAAATGGAAATAGTGCTGCTATTGATATTTTTCAATATATTATCTAAAAGTCAAATGGAAATAGAGCTGCTATTGATATTTTTCAATATATTATCTAAAAGTCAAATGGAAATAGAGCTGCTATTGATATTTTTCAATATATTATCTAAAAGTGAAATGGAAATAGAGCTGCTATTGATATTTTTCAATATATTATCTAAAAGTCAAATGGAATTACAGCTGCTATTGATATTTTTCAATATATTATCTAAAAGTCAAATGGAATTACAGCTGCTATTGATATTTTTCAATATATTATCTAAAAGTCAAATGGAATTACAGCTGCTATTGATATTTTTCAATATATTATCTAAAAGTCAAATGGAATTACAGCTGTTATTGATATTTTTCAATATATTATCTAAAAGTCAAATGGAAATACAGCTGCTATTGATATTTTTCAATATATTATCTAAAAGTCAAATGGAAATACAGCTGCTATTGATATTTTTCAATATATTATCTAAAAGTGAAATGGAAATAGAGCTGCTATTGATATTTTTCAATATATTATCTAAAAGTCAAATGGAAATGCAGCTGCTATTGATATTTTTCAATATATTATCTAAAAGTCAAATGGAATTACAGCTGCTATTGATATTTTTCAATATATTATCTAAAAGTCAAATGGAATTACAGCTGCTATTGATATTTTTCAATATATTATCTAAAAGTCAAATGGAAATACAGCTGCTATTGATATTTTTCAATATATTATCTAAATGTCAAATGGAAATACAGCTGCTATTGATATTTTTCAATATATTATCTAAAAGTCAAATGGAATTACAGCTGCTATTGATATTTTCAATATATTATCTAAAAGTCAAATGGAAATACAGCTGCTATTGATATTTTTCAATATATTATGTAAAAGTCAAATGGAAATAGAGCTGCTATTGATATTTTCAATATATTATCTAAAAGTCAAATGGAAATACAGCTGCTATTGATATTTTTCAATATATTATCTAAAAGTCAAATGGAATTACAGCTGCTATTGATATTTTTCAATATATTATCTAAAAGTCAAATGGAATTACAGCTGCTATTGATATTTTCAATATATTATCTAACAGTCAAATGGAAATACAGCTGCTATTGATATTTTTCAATATATTATCTAAAAGTCAAATGGAATTACAGCTGCTATTGATATTTTTCAATATATTATCTAAAAGTCAAATGGAATTACAGCTGCTATTGATATTTTTCAATATATTATCTAAAAGTCAAATGGAATTACAGCTGCTATTGATATTTTTCAATATATTATCTAAAAGTCAAATGGAATTACAGCTGCTATTGATATTTTTCAATATATTATCTAAAAGTCAAATGGAAATAGAGCTGCTATTTATATTTTTCAATATATTATCTAAAAGTGAAATGGAAATAGAGCTGCTATTGATATTTTTCAATATATTATCTAAAAGTGAAATGGAAATACAGCTGCTATTGATATATTTTCAATATATTATCTAAAAGTCAAATGGAAATAGAGCTGCTATTGATATTTTTCAATATATTATCTAAAAGTCAAATGGAAATAGAGCTGCTATTGATATTTTTCAATATATTATCTAAAAGTCAAATGGAAATAGAGCTGCTATTGATATTTTTCAATATATTATCTAAAAGTCAAATGGAAATAGAGCTGCTATTGATATTTTTCAATATATTATCTAAAAGTCAAATGGAATTACAGCTGCTATTGATATTTTTCAATATATTATCTAAAAGTCAAATGGAATTACAGCTGCTATTGGTATTTTTCAATATATTATCTAAAAGTCAAATGGAATTACAGCTGCTATTGATATTTTTCAATATATTATCTAAAAGTCAAATGGAATTACAGCTGTTATTGATATTTTTCAATATATTATCTAAAAGTCAAATGGAAATACAGCTGCTATTGATATTTTTCAATATATTATCTAAAAGTCAAATGGAAATACAGCTGCTATTGATATTTTTCAATATATTATCTAAAAGTGAAATTGAAATAGAGCTGCTATTGATATTTTTCAATATATTATCTAAAAGTCAAATGGAAATGCAGCTGCTATTGATATTTTTCAATATATTATGAAAAGTCAAATGGAAATAGAGCTGCTATTGATATTTTTCAATATATTATCTAAAAGTCAAATGGAAATGCAGCTGCTATTGATATTTTTCAATATATTATGAAAAGTCAAATGGAAATAGAGCTGCTATTGATATTTTTCAATATGTTATCTAAAAGTCAAATGGAAATGCAGCTGCTATTGATATTTTTCAATATATTATCTAAAAGTCAAATGGAATTACAGCTGCTATTGATATTTTTCAATATATTATCTAAAAGTCAAATGGAATTACAGCTGCTATTGATATTTTTCAATATATTATCTAAAAGTCAAATGGAAATGCAGCTGCTATTGATATTTTTCAATATATTATGTAAAAGTCAAATGGAAATAGAGCTGCTATTGATATTTTTCAATATATTATCTAAAAGTGAAATGGAAATAGAGCTGCTATTGATATTTTTCAATATATTATCTAAAAGTCAAATGGAAATGCAGCTGCTATTGATATTTTTCAATATATTATCTAAAAGTCAAATGGAATTACAGCTGCTATTGATATTTTTCAATATATTATCTAAAAGTCAAATGGAATTACAGCTGCTATTGATATTTTTCAATATATTATCTAAAAGTCAAATGGAAATACAGCTGCTATTGATATTTTTCAATATATTATCTAAAAGTCAAATGGAAATACAGCTGCTATTGATATTTTTCAATATATTATCTAAAAGTCAAATGGAAATAGAGCTGCTATTGATATTTTTCAATATATTATCTAAAAGTGAAATGGAAATAGAGCTGCTATTGATATTTTTCAATATATTATCTAAAAGTCAAATGGAAATGCAGCTGCTATTGATATTTTTCAATATATTATCTAAAAGTCAAATGGAATTACAGCTGCTATTGATATTTTTCAATATATTATCTAAAAGTCAAATGGAAATAGAGCTGCTATTGATATTTTTCAATATATTATCTAAAAGTCAAATGGAAATAGGGCTGCTATTGATATTTTTCAATATATTATCTAAAAGTCAAATGGAAATAGAGCTGCTATTGATATTTTTCAATATATTATCTAAAAGTCAAATGGAAATAGAGCTGCTATTGATATTTTTCAATATATTATCTAAAAGTCAAATGGAAATAGAGCTGCTATTGATATTTTTCAATATATTATCTAAAAGTCAAATGGAATTACAGCTGCTATTGATATTTTTCAATATATTATCTAAAAGTCAAATGGAATTACAGCTGCTATTGATATTTTTCAATATATTATCTAAAAGTCAAATGGAAATAGAGCTGCTATTTATATTTTTCAATATATTATCTAAAAGTGAAATGGAAATAGAGCTGCTATTGATATTTTTCAATATATTATCTAAAAGTCAAATGGAAATAGAGCTGCTATTGATATTTTTCAATATATTATCTAAAAGTCAAATGGAAATAGAGCTGCTATTGATATTTTTCAATATATTATCTAAAAGTCAAATGGAAATAGAGCTGCTATTGATATTTTTCAATATATTATCTAAAAGTCAAATGGAATTACAGCTGCTATTGATGTTTTTCAATATATTATCTAAAAGTCAAATGGAATTACAGCTGCTATTGATATTTTTCAATATATTATCTAAAAGTCAAATGGAAATAGAGCTGCTATTTATATTTTTCAATATATTATCTAAAAGTGAAATGGAAATAGAGCTGCTATTGATATTTTTCAATATATTATCTAAAAGTCAAATGGAAATAGAGCTGCTATTGATATTTTTCAATATATTATCTAAAAGTGAAATGGAAATACAGCTGCTATTGATATATTTTCAATATATTATCTAAAAGTCAAATGGAAATAGAGCTGCTATTGATATTTTTCAATATATTATCTAAAAGTCAAATGGAAATAGAGCTGCTATTGATATTTTTCAATATATTATCTAAAAGTCAAATGGAAATAGAGCTGCTATTGATATTTTTCAATATATTATCTAAAAGTCAAATGGAAATAGAGCTGCTATTGATATTTTTCAATATATTATCTAAAAGTCAAATGGAATTACAGCTGCTATTGATATTTTTCAATATATTATCTAAAAGTCAAATGGAATTACAGCTGCTATTGATATTTTTCAATATATTATCTAAAAGTCAAATGGAAATACAGCTGCTATTGATATTTTTCAATATATTATCTAAAAGTCAAATGGAAATACAGCTGCTATTGATATTTTTCAATATATTATCTAAAAGTCAAATGGAAATAGAGCTGCTATTGATATTTTTCAATATATTATCTAAAAGTCAAATGGAAATAGAGCTGCTATTGATATTTTTCAATATATTATCTAAAAGTCAAATGGAAATGCAGCTGCTATTGATATTTTTCAATATATTATCTAAAAGTCAAATGGAATTACAGCTGCTATTGATATTTTTCAATATATTATCTAAAAGTCAAATGGAATTACAGCTGCTATTGATATTTTTCAATATATTATCTAAAAGTCAAATGGAATTACAGCTGCTATTGATATTTTTCAATATATTATCTAAAAGTCAAATGGAATTACAGCTGCTATTGATATTTTTCAATATATTATCTAAAAGTCAAATGGAATTACAGCTGTTATTGATATTTTTCAATATATTATCTAAAAGTCAAATGGAAATGCAACTGCTATTGATATTTTTCAATATATTATCTAAAAGTGAAATGGAAATAGTGCTGCTATTGATATTTTTCAATATATTATCTAAAAGTCAAATGGAAATGCTGCTGCTATTGATATTTTTCAATATATTATCTAAAAGTCAAATGGAATTACAGCTGCTATTGATATTTTTCAATATATTATCTAAAAGTCAAATGGAAATGCAGCTGCTATTGATATTTTTCAATATATTATGTAAAAGTCAAATGGAAATAGAGCTGCTATTGATATTTTTCAATATATTATGTAAAAGTCAAATGGAAATAGAGCTGCTATTGATATTTTTCAATATATTATCTAAAAGTCAAATGGAAATGCAGCTGCTATTGATATTTTTCAATATATTATCTAAAAGTCAAATGGAATTACAGCTGCTATTGATATTTTTCAATATATTATCTAAAAGTCAAATGGAATTACAGCTGCTATTGATATTTTTCAATATATTATCTAAAAGTCAAATGGAATTGCAGCTGCTATTGATATTTTTCAATATATTATCTAAAAGTCAAATGGAAATGCTGCTGCTATTGATATTTTTCAATATATTATCTAAAAGTGAAATGGAAATAGAGCTGCTATTGATATTTTTCAATATATTATCTAAAAGTCAAATGGAAATGCAGCTGCTATTGATATTTTTCAATATATTATGTAAAAGTCAAATGGAAATAGAGCTGCTATTGATATTTTTCAATATATTATCTAAAAGTGAAATGGAAATAGAGCTGCTATTGATATTTTTCAATATATTATCTAAAAGTCAAATGGAAATGAAGCTGCTATTGATATTTTTCAATATATTATCTAAAAGTCAAATGGAATTACAGCTGCTATTGATATTTTTCAATATATTATCTAAAAGTCAAATGGAATTACAGCTGCTATTGATATTTTTCAATATATTATCTAAAAGTCAAATGGAAATACAGCTGCTATTGATATTTTTCAATATATTATCTAAAAGTCAAATGGAAATACAGCTGCTATTGATATTTTTCAATATATTATCTAAAAGTCAAATGGAAATAGAGCTGCTATTGATATTTTTCAATATATTATCTAAAAGTGAAATGGAAATAGAGCTGCTATTGATATTTTTCAATATATTATCTAAAAGTCAAATGGAAATGCAGCTGCTATTGATATTTTTCAATATATTATCTAAAAGTCAAATGGAATTACAGCTGCTATTGATATTTTTCAATATATTATCTAAAAGTCAAATGGAAATACAGCTGCTATTGATATATTTTCAATATATTATCTAAAAGTCAAATGGAAATAGAGCTGCTATTGATATTTTTCAATATATTATCTAAAAGTCAAATGGAAATAGAGCTGCTATTGATATTTTTCAATATATTATCTAAAAGTCAAATGGAAATAGAGCTGCTATTGATATTTTTCAATATATTATCTAAAAGTCAAATGGAAATAGAGCTGCTATTGATATTTTTCAATATATTATCTAAAAGTCAAATGGAAATAGAGCTGCTATTGATATTTTTCAATATAGTATCTAAAAGTGAAATGGAAATACAGCTGCTATTGATATATTTTCAATATATTATCTAAAAGTCAAATGGAAGTAGAGCTGCTATTGATATTTTTCAATATATCTAAAAGTCAAATGGAAATAGAGCTGCTATTGATATTTTTCAATATATTATCTAAAAGTCAAATGGAAATAGAGCTGCTATTGATATTTTTCAATATATTATTAAAAACTGAAATGGAAATAGAGCTGCTATTGATATTTTTCAATATATTATCTAAAAGTCAAATGGAAATACAGCTGCTATTGATATTTTTCAATATATTATTTAAAAGTCAAATGGAAATACAGCTGCTATTGATATTTTTCAATATATTATCTAAAAGTCAAATGGAAATAGAGCTGCTATTGATATTTTTCAATATATTATCTAAAAGTGAAATGGAAATACAGCTGCTATTGATATATTTTCAATATATTATCTAAAAGTCAAATGGAAATAGAGCTGCTATTGATATTTTTCAATATATTATCTAAAAGTCAAATGGAAATAGAGCTGCTATTGATATTTTTCAATATATTATCTAAAAGTCAAATGGAAATAGAGCTGCTATTGATATTTTTCAATATATTATCTAAAAGTGAAATGGAAATACAGCTGCTATTGATATATTTTCAATATATTATCTAAAAGTCAAATGGAAATAGAGCTGCTATTGATATTTTTCAATATATTATCTAAAAGTCAAATGGAAATAGAGCTGCTATTGATATTTTTCAATATATTATCTAAAAGTCAAATGGAAATAGAGCTGCTATTGATATTTTTCAATATATTATCTAAAAGTCAAATGGAATTACACCTGCTATTGATATTTTTCAATATATTATCTAAAAGTCAAATGGAAATAGAGCTGCTATTGATATTTTTCAATATATTATCTAAAAGTGAAATGGAAATACAGCTGCTATTGATATTTTCCAATATATTATCTAAAAGTGAAATGGAAATAGAGCTGCTATTGATATTTTTCAATATATTATCTAAAAGTCAAATGGAATTACAGCTGCTATTGATATTTTTCAATATATTATCTAAAAGTGAAATGGAAATACAGCTGCTATTGATATATTTTCAATATATTATCTAAAAGTCAAATGGAAATAGAGCTGCTATTGATATTTTTCAATATATTATCTAAAAGTCAAATGGAAATAGAGCTGCTATTGATATTTTTCAATATATTATCTAAAAGTCAAATGGAAATAGAGCTGCTATTGATATTTTTCAATATATTATCTAAAAGTCAAATGGAATTACACCTGCTATTGATATTTTTCAATATATTATCTAAAAGTCAAATGGAAATAGAGCTGCTATTGATATTTTTCAATATATTATCTAAAAGTGAAATGGAAATAGAGCTGCTATTGATATTTTTCAATATATTATCTAAAAGTCAAATGGAAATAGAGCTGCTATTGATATTTTCCAATATATTATCTAAAAGTGAAATGGAAATAGAGCTGCTATTGATATTTTTCAATATATTATCTAAAAGTCAAATGGAATTACAGCTGCTATTGATATTTTTCAATATATTATCTAAAAGTCAAATGGAAATAGAGGTGCTATTGATATTTTTCAATATATTATCTAAAAGTGAAATGGAAATAGAGCTGCTATTGATATTTTTCAATATATTATCTAAAAGTCAAATGGAAATAGAGCTGCTATTGATATTTTTCAATATATTATCTAAAAGTGAAATGGAAATACAGCTGCTATTGATATATTTTCAATATATTATCTAAAAGTCAAATGGAAATAGAGCTGCTATTGATATTTTTCAATATATTATCTAAAAGTGAAATGGAAATAGAGCTGCTATTGATATTTTTCAATATATTATCTAAAAGTCAAATGGAAATAGAGCTGCTATTGATATTTTCCAATATATTATCTAAAAGTGAAATGGAAATAGAGCTGCTATTGATATTTTTCAATATATTATCTAAAAGTCAAATGGAATTACAGCTGCTATAGATATTTTTCAATATATTATCTAAAAGTCAAATGGAAATAGAGGTGCTATTGATATTTTTCAATATATTATCTAAAAGTGAAATGGAAATAGAGCTGCTATTGATATTTTTCAATATATTATCTAAAAGTCAAATGGAAATAGAGCTGCTATTGATATTTTTCAATATATTATCTAAAAGTGAAATGGAAATACAGCTGCTATTGATATATTTTCAATATATTATCTAAAAGTCAAATGGAAATAGAGCTGCTATTGATATTTTTCAATATATTATCTAAATGTCAAATGGAAATAGAGCTGCTATTGATATTTTTCAATATATTATCTAAAAGTGAAATGGAAATAGAGCTGCTATTGATATTTTTCTATATATTATCTGAAAGTCAAATGGAAATAGAGCTGCTATTGATATTTTTCAATATATTATCTAAAAGTCAAATTGAAATAGAGCTGCTATTGATATTTTTCAATATATTATCTAAAAGTGAAATGGAAATAGAGCTGCTATTGATATTTTTCAATATATTATCTAAAAGTGAAATGGAAATACAGCTGCTATTGATATATTTTCAATATATTATCTAAAAGTCAAATGGAAATAGAGCTGCTATTGATATTTTTCAATATATTATCTAAAAGTCAAATTGAAATAGAGCTGCTATTGATATTTTTCAATATATTATCTAAAAGTCAAATGGAAATAGAGCTGCTATTGATATTTTTCAATATATTATCTAAAAGTGAAATGGAAATACAGCTGCTATTGATATATTTTCAATATATTATCTAAAAGTCAAATGGAAATAGAGCTGCTATTGATATTTTTCAATATATTATCTAAAAGTCAAATGGAAATAGAGCTGCTATTGATATTTTTCAATATATTATCTAAAAGTCAAATGGAAATAGAGCTGCTATTGATATTTTTCAATATATTATCTAAAAGTCAAATGGAATTACAGCTGCTATTGATATTTTTCAATATATTATCTGAAAGTCAAATGGAAATACAGCTGCTATTGATATTTTTCAATATATTATCTAAAAGTCAAATGGAAATACAGCTGCTATTGATATTTTTCAATATATTATCTAAAAGTCAAATGGAAATAGAGCTGCTATTGATATTTTTCAATATATTATCTAAAAGTCAAATGGAAATAGAGCTGCTATTGATATTTTTCAATATATTATCTAAAAGTGAAATGGAAATAGAGCTGCTATTGATATATTTTCAATATATTATCTAAAAGTCAAATGGAAATAGAGCTGCTATTGATATTTTTCAATATATTATCTAAAAGTCAAATGGAAATAGAGCTGCTATTGATATTTTTCAATATATTATCTAAAAGTCAAATGGAAATAGAGCTGCTATTGATATTTTTCAATATATTATCTAAAAGTCAAATGGAAATAGAGCTGCTATTGATATTTTTCAATATATTATCTAAAAGTCAAATGGAATTACAGCTGCTATTGATGTTTTTCAATATATTATCTAAAAGTCAAATGGAATTACAGCTGCTATTGATATTTTTCAATATATTATCTAAAAGTCAAATGGAAATAGAGCTGCTATTTATATTTTTCAATATATTATCTAAAAGTGAAATGGAAATAGAGCTGCTATTGATATTTTTCAATATATTATCTAAAAGTCAAATGGAAATAGAGCTGCTATTGATATTTTTCAATATATTATCTAAAAGTGAAATGGAAATACAGCTGCTATTGATATATTTTCAATATATTATCTAAAAGTCAAATGGAAATAGAGCTGCTATTGATATTTTTCAATATATTATCTAAAAGTCAAATGGAAATAGAGCTGCTATTGATATTTTTCAATATATTATCTAAAAGTCAAATGGAAATAGAGCTGCTATTGATATTTTTCAATATATTATCTAAAAGTCAAATGGAAATAGAGCTGCTATTGATATTTTTCAATATATTATCTAAAAGTCAAATGGAAATAGAGCTGCTATTGATATTTTTCAATATATTATCTAAAAGTCAAATGGAATTACAGCTGCTATTGATATTTTTCAATATATTATCTAAAAGTCAAATGGAATTACAGCTGCTATTGATATTTTTCAATATATTATCTAAAAGTCAAATGGAAATACAGCTGCTATTGATATTTTTCAATATATTATCTAAAAGTCAAATGGAAATACAGCTGCTATTGATATTTTTCAATATATTATCTAAAAGTCAAATGGAAATAGAGCTGCTATTGATATTTTTCAATATATTATCTAAAAGTGAAATGGAAATAGAGCTGCTATTGATATTTTTCAATATATTATCTAAAAGTCAAATGGAAATGCAGCTGCTATTGATATTTTTCAATATATTATCTAAAAGTCAAATGGAAATAGAGCTGCTATTGATATTTTTCAATATATTATCTAAAAGTCAAATGGAATTACAGCTGCTATTGATATTTTTCAATATATTATCTAAAAGTCAAATGGAATTACAGCTGCTATTGATATTTTTCAATATATTATCTAAAAGTCAAATGGAATTACAGCTGCTATTGATATTTTTCAATATATTATCTAAAAGTCAAATGGAATTACAGCTGTTATTGATATTTTTCAATATATTATCTAAAAGTCAAATGGAAATGCAACTGCTATTGATATTTTTCAATATATTATCTAAAAGTGAAATGGAAATAGTGCTGCTATTGATATTTTTCAATATATTATCTAAAAGTCAAATGGAAATGCTGCTGCTATTGATATTTTTCAATATATTATCTAAAAGTCAAATGGAATTACAGCTGCTATTGATATTTTTCAATATATTATCTAAAAGTCAAATGGAAATGCAGCTGCTATTGATATTTTTCAATATATTATGTAAAAGTCAAATGGAAATAGAGCTGCTATTGATATTTTTCAATATATTATGTAAAAGTCAAATGGAAATAGAGCTGCTATTGATATTTTTCAATATATTATCTAAAAGTCAAATGGAAATGCAGCTGCTATTGATATTTTTCAATATATTATCTAAAAGTCAAATGGAATTACAGCTGCTATTGATATTTTTCAATATATTATCTAAAAGTCAAATGGAATTACAGCTGCTATTGATATTTTTCAATATATTATCTAAAAGTCAAATGGAATTGCAGCTGCTATTGATATTTTTCAATATATTATCTAAAAGTCAAATGGAAATGCTGCTGCTATTGATATTTTTCAATATATTATCTAAAAGTGAAATGGAAATAGAGCTGCTATTGATATTTTTCAATATATTATCTAAAAGTCAAATGGAAATGCAGCTGCTATTGATATTTTTCAATATATTATGTAAAAGTCAAATGGAAATAGAGCTGCTATTGATATTTTTCAATATATTATCTAAAAGTGAAATGGAAATAGAGCTGCTATTGATATTTTTCAATATATTATCTAAAAGTCAAATGGAAATGAAGCTGCTATTGATATTTTTCAATATATTATCTAAAAGTCAAATGGAATTACAGCTGCTATTGATATTTTTCAATATATTATCTAAAAGTCAAATGGAATTACAGCTGCTATTGATATTTTTCAATATATTATCTAAAAGTCAAATGGAAATACAGCTGCTATTGATATTTTTCAATATATTATCTAACAGTCAAATGGAAATACAGCTGCTATTGATATTTTTCAATATATTATCTAAAAGTCAAATGGAAATAGAGCTGCTATTGATATTTTTCAATATATTATCTAAAAGTGAAATGGAAATAGAGCTGCTATTGATATTTTTCAATATATTATCTAAAAGTCAAATGGAAATGCAGCTGCTATTGATATTTTTCAATATATTATCTAAAAGTCAAATGGAATTACAGCTGCTATTGATATTTTTCAATATATTAACTAAAAGTCAAATGGAAATACAGCTGCTATTGATATTTTCAATATATTATCTAAAAGTCAAATGGAAATAGAGCTGCTGTTGATATTTTTCAATATATTATCTAAAAGTGAAATGGAAATAGAGCTGCTATTGATATTTTTCAATATATTATCTAAAAGTCAAATGGAAATGCAGCTGCTATTGATATTTTTCAATATATTATCTAAAAGTCAAATGGAATTACAGCTGCTATTGATATTTTTCAATATATTATCTAAAAGTCAAATGGAAATAGAGCTGCTATTGATATTTTTCAATATATTATCTAAAAGTCAAATGGAAATACAGCTGCTATTGATATTTTTCAATATATTATCTAAAAGTCAAATGGAAATACAGCTGCTATTGATATTTTTCAATATATTATCTAAAAGTCAAATGAAAATAGAGCTGCTATTGATATTTTTCAATATATTATCTAAAAGTCAAATGGAATTACAGCTGCTATTGATATTTTTCAATATATTATCTAAAAGTCAAATGGAAATAGAGCTGCTATTTATATTTTTCAATATATTATCTAAAAGTGAAATGGAAATAGAGCTGCTATTGATATTTTTCAATATATTATCTAAAAGTCAAATGGAAATAGAGCTGCTATTGATATTTTTCAATATATTATCTAAAAGTGAAATGGAAATAGAGCTGCTATTGATATTTTTCAATATATTATCTAAAAGTCAAATGGAAATGCAGCTGCTATTGATATTTTTCAATATATTATCTAAAAGTCAAATGGAATTACAGCTGCTATTGATATTTTTCAATATATTATCTAAAAGTCAAATGGAATTACAGCTGCTATTGATATTTTTCAATATATTATCTAAAAGTCAAATGGAATTACAGCTGCTATTGATATTTTTCAATATATTATCTAAAAGTCAAATGGAATTACAGCTGCTATTGATATTTTTCAATATATTATCTAAAAGTCAAATGGAATTACAGCTGTTATTGATATTTTTCAATATATTATCTAAAAGTCAAATGGAAATGCAACTGCTATTGATATTTTTCAATATATTATCTAAAAGTGAAATGGAAATAGTGCTGCTATTGATATTTTTCAATATATTATCTAAAAGTCAAATGGAAATGCTGCTGCTATTGATATTTTTCAATATATTATCTAAAAGTCAAATGGAATTACAGCTGCTATTGATATTTTTCAATATATTATCTAAAAGTCAAATGGAAATGCAGCTGCTATTGATATTTTTCAATATATTATGTAAAAGTCAAATGGAAATAGAGCTGCTATTGATATTTTTCAATATATTATCTAAAAGTCAAATGGAAATAGAGCTGCTATTGATATTTTTCAATATATTATCTAAAAGTCAAATGGAAATGCAGCTGCTATTGATATTTTTCAATATATTATCTAAAAGTCAAATGGAATTACAGCTGCTATTGATATTTTTCAATATATTATCTAAAAGTCAAATGGAATTACAGCTGCTATTGATATTTTTCAATATATTATCTAAAAGTCAAATGGAATTGCAGCTGCTATTGATATTTTTCAATATATTATCTAAAAGTCAAATGGAAATGCTGCTGCTATTGATATTTTTCAATATATTATCTAAAAGTGAAATGGAAATAGAGCTGCTATTGATATTTTTCAATATATTATCTAAAAGTCAAATGGAAATGCAGCTGCTATTGATATTTTTCAATATATTATGTAAAAGTCAAATGGAAATAGAGCTGCTATTGATATTTTTCAATATATTATCTAAAAGTGAAATGGAAATAGAGCTGCTATTGATATTTTTCAATATATTATCTAAAAGTCAAATGGAAATGAAGCTGCTATTGATATTTTTCAATATATTATCTAAAAGTCAAATGGAATTACAGCTGCTATTGATATTTTTCAATATATTATCTAAAAGTCAAATGGAATTACAGCTGCTATTGATATTTTTCAATATATTATCTAAAAGTCAAATGGAAATACAGCTGCTATTGATATTTTTCAATATATTATCTAACAGTCAAATGGAAATACAGCTGCTATTGATATTTTTCAATATATTATCTAAAAGTCAAATGGAAATAGAGCTGCTATTGATATTTTTCAATATATTATCTAAAAGTGAAATGGAAATAGAGCTGCTATTGATATTTTTCAATATATTATCTAAAAGTCAAATGGAAATGCAGCTGCTATTGATATTTTTCAATATATTATCTAAAAGTCAAATGGAATTACAGCTGCTATTGATATTTTTCAATATATTATCTAAAAGTCAAATGGAAATACAGCTGCTATTAATATTTTCAATATATTATCTAAAAGTCAAATGGAAATAGAGCTGCTGTTGATATTTTTCAATATATTATCTAAAAGTGAAATGGAAATAGAGCTGCTATTGATATTTTTCAATATATTATCTAAAAGTCAAATGGAAATGCAGCTGCTATTGATATTTTTCAATATATTATCTAAAAGTCAAATGGAATTACAGCTGCTATTGATATTTTTCAATATATTATCTAAAAGTGAAATGGAAATAGAGCTGCTATTGATATTTTTCAATATATTATCTAAAAGTCAAATGGAAATACAGCTGCTATTGATATTTTTCAATATATTATCTAAAAGTCAAATGGAAATACAGCTGCTATTGATATTTTTCAATATATTATCTAAAAGTCAAATGAAAATAGAGCTGCTATTGATATTTTTCAATATATTATCTAAAAGTCAAATGGAATTACAGCTGCTATTGATATTTTTCAATATATTATCTAAAAGTCAAATGGAAATAGAGCTGCTATTTATATTTTTCAATATATTATCTAAAAGTGAAATGGAAATAGAGCTGCTATTGATATTTTTCAATATATTATCTAAAAGTCAAATGGAAATAGAGCTGCTATTGATATTTTTCAATATATTATCTAAAAGTCAAATGGAAATTGAGCTGCTATTGATATTTTTCAATATATTATCTAAAAGTCAAATGGAAATAGAGCTGCTATTGATATTTTTCAATATATTATCTAAAAGTGAAATGGAAATACAGCTGCTATTGATATATTTTCAATATATTATCTAAAAGTCAAATGGAAATAGAGCTGCTATTGATATTTTTCAATATATTATCTAAAAGTCAAATGGAAATAGAGCTGCTATTGATATTTTTCAATATATTATCTAAAAGTCAAATGGAAATAGAGCTGCTATTGATATTTTTCAATATATTATCTAAAAGTCAAATGGAAATAGAGCTGCTATTGATATTTTTCAATATATTATCTAAAAGTCAAATGGAAATAGAGCTGCTATTGATATTTTTCAATATAGTATCTAAAAGTGAAATGGAAATACAGCTGCTATTGATATATTTTCAATATATTATCTAAAAGTCAAATGGAAATAGAGCTGCTATTGATATTTTTCAATATATCTAAAAGTCAAATGGAAATAGAGCTGCTATTGATATTTTTCAATATATTATCTAAAAGTCAAATGGAAATAGAGCTGCTATTGATATTTTTCAATATATTATTAAAAACTGAAATGGAAATAGAGCTGCTATTGATATTTTTCAATATATTATCTAAAAGTCAAATGGAAATACAGCTGCTATTGATATTTTTCAATATATTATTTAAAAGTCAAATGGAAATACAGCTGCTATTGATATTTTTCAATATATTATCTAAAAGTCAAATGGAAATAGAGCTGCTATTGATATTTTTCAATATATTATCTAAAAGTGAAATGGAAATACAGCTGCTATTGATATATTTTCAATATATTATCTAAAAGTCAAATGGAAATAGAGCTGCTATTGATATTTTTCAATATATTATCTAAAAGTCAAATGGAAATAGAGCTGCTATTGATATTTTTCAATATATTATCTAAAAGTCAAATGGAAATAGAGCTGCTATTGATATTTTTCAATATATTATCTAAAAGTGAAATGGAAATACAGCTGCTATTGATATATTTTCAATATATTATCTAAAAGTCAAATGGAAATAGAGCTGCTATTGATATTTTTCAATATATTATCTAAAAGTCAAATGGAAATAGAGCTGCTATTGATATTTTTCAATATATTATCTAAAAGTGAAATGGAAATAGAGCTGCTATTGATATTTTTCAATATATTATCTAAAAGTCAAATGGAATTACACCTGCTATTGATATTTTTCAATATATTATCTAAAAGTCAAATGGAAATAGAGCTGCTATTGATATTTTTCAATATATTATCTAAAAGTGAAATGGAAATACAGCTGCTATTGATATTTTCCAATATATTATCTAAAAGTGAAATGGAAATAGAGCTGCTATTGATATTTTTCAATATATTATCTAAAAGTCAAATGGAATTACAGCTGCTATTGATATTTTTCAATATATTATCTAAAAGTCAAATGGAAATAGAGCTGCTATTGATATTTTTCAATATATTATCTAAAAGTCAAATGGAAATAGAGCTGCTATTGATATTTTTCAATATATTATCTAAAAGTGAAATGGAAATACAGCTGCTATTGATATATTTTCAATATATTATCTAAAAGTCAAATGGAAATAGAGCTGCTATTGATATTTTTCAATATATTATCTAAAAGTCAAATGGAAATAGAGCTGCTATTGATATTTTTCAATATATTATCTAAAAGTCAAATGGAAATAGAGCTGCTATTGATATTTTTCAATATATTATCTAAAAGTCAAATGGAATTACACCTGCTATTGATATTTTTCAATATATTATCTAAAAGTCAAATGGAAATAGAGCTGCTATTGATATTTTTCAATATATTATCTAAAAGTGAAATGGAAATAGAGCTGCTATTGATATTTTTCAATATATTATCTAAAAGTCAAATGGAAATAGAGCTGCTATTGATATTTTCCAATATATTATCTAAAAGTGAAATGGAAATAGAGCTGCTATTGATATTTTTCAATATATTATCTAAAAGTCAAATGGAATTACAGCTGCTATTGATATTTTTCAATATATTATCTAAAAGTCAAATGGAAATAGAGGTGCTATTGATATTTTTCAATATATTATCTAAAAGTGAAATGGAAATAGAGCTGCTATTGATATTTTTCAATATATTATCTAAAAGTCAAATGGAAATAGAGCTGCTATTGATATTTTTCAATATATTATCTAAATGTCAAATGGAAATAGAGCTGCTATTGATATTTTTCAATATATTATCTAAAAGTGAAATGGAAATAGAGCTGCTATTGATATTTTTCTATATATTATCTGAAAGTCAAATGGAAATAGAGCTGCTATTGATATTTTTCAATATATTATCTAAAAGTCAAATTGAAATAGAGCTGCTATTGATATTTTTCAATATATTATCTAAAAGTGAAATGGAAATAGAGCTGCTATTGATATTTTTCAATATATTATCTAAAAGTCAAATGGAAATACAGCTGCTATTGATATATTTTCAATATATTATCTAAAAGTCAAATGGAAATAGAGCTGCTATTGATATTTTTCAATATATTATCTAAAAGTCAAATTGAAATAGAGCTGCTATTGATATTTTTCAATATATTATCTAAAAGTCAAATGGAAATAGAGCTGCTATTGATATTTTTCAATATATTATCTAAAAGTGAAATGGAAATACAGCTGCTATTGATATATTTTCAATATATTATCTAAAAGTCAAATGGAAATAGAGCTGCTATTGATATTTTTCAATATATTATCTAAAAGTCAAATGGAAATAGAGCTGCTATTGATATTTTTCAATATATTATCTAAAAGTCAAATGGAAATAGAGCTGTTATTGATATTTTTCAATATATTATCTAAAAGTCAAATGGAAATAGAGCTGCTATTGATATTTTTCAATATATTATCTGAAAGTCAAATGGAAATACAGCTGCTATTGATATTTTTCAATATATTATCTAAAAGTCAAATGGAAATACAGCT
This sequence comes from Acanthosepion lycidas, assembly GCA_963932145.1. Taxonomy (NCBI): domain Eukaryota; kingdom Metazoa; phylum Mollusca; class Cephalopoda; order Sepiida; family Sepiidae; genus Acanthosepion; species Acanthosepion lycidas. The sequence continues at coordinate 161,860 of CAWVQA010001440.1, read as the reverse complement.
GCTATTGATATTTTTCAATATATTATCTAAAAGTCAAATGGAAATAGAGCTGCTATTGATATTTTTCAATATATTATCTAAAAGTGAAATGGAAATAGAGCTGCTATTGATATTTTTCAATATATTATCTAAAAGTGAAATGGAAATAGAGCTGCTATTGATATTTTTCAATATATTATCTAAAAGTCAAATGGAAATAGAGCTGCTATTGATATTTTTCAATATATTATCTAAAAGTCAAATGGAAATAGAGCTGCTATTGATATTTTTCAATATATTATCTAAAAGTGAAATGGAAATAGAGCTGCTATTGATATTTTTCAATATATTATCTGAAAGTTAAATGGAAATACAGCTGCTATTGATATTTTTCAATATATTATCTAAAAGACAAATGGAAATACAGCTGCTATTGATATTTTTCAATATATTATCTAAAAGTCAAATGGAAATAGAGCTGCTATTGATATTTTTCAATATATTATCTAAAAGTGAAATGGAAATAGAGCTGCTATTGATATTTTTCAATATATTATCTAAAAGTCAAATGGAAATAGAGCTGCTATTGATATTTTTCAATATATTATCTAAAAGTCAAATGGAAATAGAGCTGCTATTTATATTTTTCAATATATTATCTAAAAGTGAAATGGAAATACAGCTGCTATTGATATATTTTCAATATATTATCTAAAAGTCAAATGGAAATAGAGCTGCTATTGATATTTTTCAATATATCTAAAAGTCAAATGGAAATAGAGCTGCTATTGATATTTTTCAATATATTATCTAAAAGTCAAATGGAAATAGAGCTGCTATTGATATTTTTCAATATATTATCTAAAAGTGAAATGGAAATAGAACTGCTATTGATATTTTTCAATATATTATCTGAAAGTCAAATGGAAATACAGCTGCTATTGATATTTTTCAATATATTATCTAAAAGTCAAATGGAAATACAGCTGCTATTGATATTTTTCAATATATTATCTAAAAGTCAAATGGAAATAGAGCTGCTATTGATATTTTTCAATATATTATCTAAAAGTGAAATGGAAATACAGCTGCTATTGATATATTTTCAATATATTATCTAAAAGTCAAATGGAAATAGAGCTGCTATTGATATTTTTCAATATATCTAAAAGTCAAATGGAAATAGAGCTGCTATTGATATTTTTCAATATATTATCTAAAAGTCAAATGGAAATAGAGCTGCTATTGATATTTTTCAATATATTATCTAAAAGTGAAATGGAAATAGAGCTGCTATTGATATTTTTCAATATATTATCTGAAAGTCAAATGGAAATACAGCTGCTATTGATATTTTTCAATATATTATCTAAAAGTCAAATGGAAATACAGCTGCTATTGATATTTTTCAATATATTATCTAAAAGTGAAATGGAAATAGAGCTGCTATTGATATTTTTCAATATATTATCTAAAAGTCAAATGGAAATAGAGCTGCTATTGATATTTTTCAATATATTATCTAAAAGTCAAATGGAAATAGAGCTGCTATTGATATTTTTCAATATATTATCTAAAAGTGAAATGGAATTACAGCTGCTATTGATATTTTTCAATATATTATCTAAAAGTCAAATGGAAATAGAGCTGCTATTGATATTTTTCAATATATTATCTAAAAGTGAAATGGAAATACAGCTGCTATTGATATATTTTCAATATATTATCTAAAAGTCAAATGGAAATAGAGCTGCTATTGATATTTTTCAATATATTATCTGAAAGTCAAATGGAAATACAGCTGCTATTGATATTTTTCAATATATTATCTAAAAGTCAAATGGAAATACAGCTGCTATTGATATTTTTCAATATATTATCTAAAAGTCAAATGGAAATAGAGCTGCTATTGATATTTTTCAATATATTATCTAAAAGTGAAATGGAAATAGAGCTGCTATTGATATTTTTCAATATATTATCTAAAAGTCAAATGGAAATAGAGCTGCTATTGATATTTTTCAATATATTATCTAAAAGTCAAATGGAAATAGAGCTGCTATTGATATTTTTCAATATATTATCTAAAAGTCAAATGGAAATAGAGCTGCTATTGATATTTTTCAATATATTATCTAAAAGTGAAATGGAAATACAGCTGCTATTGATATATTTTCAATATATTATCTAAAAGTCAAATGGAAATAGAGCTGCTATTGATATTTTTCAATATATTATCTAAAAGTCAAATGGAAATACAGCTGCTATTGATATTTTTCAATATATTATCTAAAAGTGAAATGGAAATAGAGCTGCTATTGATATTTTTCAATATATTATCTAAAAGTCAAATGGAAATAGAGCTGCTATTGATATTTTTCAATATATTATCTAAAAGTCAAATGGAATTACAGCTGCTATTGATATTTTTCAATATATTATCTAAAAGTCAAATGGAAATACAGCTGCTATTGATATTTTTCAATATATTATCTAAAAGTCAAATGGAAATAGAGCTGCTATTGATATTTTTCAATATATTATCTAAAAGTCAAATGGAATTACAGCTGCTATTGATATTTTTCAATATATTATCTAAAAGTCAAATGGAAATAGAGGTGCTATTGATATTTTTCAATATATTATCTAAAAGTGAAATGGAAATAGAGCTGCTATTGATATTTTTCAATATATTATCTAAAAGTCAAATGGAAATAGAGCTGCTGTTGATATTTTTCAATATATTATCTAAAAGTGAAATGGAAATACAGCTGCTATTGATATATTTTCAATATATTATATAAAAGTCAAATGGAAATAGAGCTGCTATTGATATTTTTCAATATATTATCTAAAAGTCAAATGGAAATAGAGCTGCTATTGATATTTTTCAATATATTATCTAAAAGTCAAATGGAAATAGAGCTGCTATTGATATTTTTCAATATATTATCTAAAAGTCAAATGGAATTACACCTGCTATTGATATTTTTCAATATATTATCTAAAAGTCAAATGGAAATAGAGCTGCTATTGATATTTTTCAATATATTATCTAAAAGTGAAATGGAAATAGAGCTGCTATTGATATTTTTCAATATATTATCTAAAAGTCAAATGGAAATAGAGCTGCTATTGATATTTTTCAATATATTATCTAAAAGTCAAATGGAATTACAGCTGCTATTGATATTTTTCAATATATTATCTAAAAGTCAAATGGAAATACAGCTGCTATTGATATTTTTCAATATATTATCTAAAAGTGAAATGGAAATACAGCTGCTATTGATATATTTTCAATATATTATCTAAAAGTCAAATGGAAATAGAGCTGCTATTGATATTTTTCAATATATTATCTAAAAGTGAAATGGAAATAGAGCTGCTATTGATATTTTTCAATATATTATCTAAAAGTGAAATGGAAATACAGCTGCTATTGATATTTTTCAATATATTATCTAAAAGTCAAATGGAAATAGAGCTGCTATTGATATTTTTCAATATATTATCTAAAAGTCAAATGGAATTACACCTGCTATTGATATTTTTCAATATATTATCTAAAAGTCAAATGGAAATAGAGCTGCTATTGATATTTTTCAATATATTATCTAAAAGTCAAATGGAAATACAGCTGCTATTGATATTTTTCAATATATTATCTAAAAGTCAAATGGAAATAGAGCTGCTATTGATATTTTTCAATATATTATCTAAAAGTCAAATGGAAATAGAGCTGCTATTGATATTTTTCAATATATTATCTAAAAGTCAAATGGAATTACAGCTGCTATTGATATTTTTCAATATATTATCTAAAAGTCAAATGGAAATTGAGCTGCTATTGATATTTTTCAATATATTATCTAAAAGTCAAATGGAAATACAGCTGCTATTGATATTTTTCAATATATTATCTAAAAGTCAAATGGAAATACAGCTGCTATTGATATTTTTCAATATATTATCTAAAAGTCAAATGGAAATAGAGCTGCTATTGATATTTTTCAATATATTATCTAAAAGTCAAATGGAAATAGAGCTGCTATTGATATTTTTCAATATATTATCTAAAAGTCAAATGGAATTACAGCTGCTATTGATATTTTTCAATATATTATCTAAAAGTCAAATGGAAATAGAGCTGCTATTGATATTTTTCAATATATTATCTAAAAGTCAAATGGAAATAGAGCTGCTATTGATATTTTTCAATATATTATCTAAAAGTCAAATGGAATTACAGCTGCTATTGATATTTTTCAATATATTATCTAAAAGTCAAATGGAAATAGAGGTGCTATTGATATTTTTCAATATATTATCTAAAAGTGAAATGGAAATAGAGCTGCTATTGATATTTTTCAATATATTATCTAAAAGTCAAATGGAAATAGAGCTGCTATTGATATTTTTCAATATATTATCTAAAAGTGAAATGGAAATACAGCTGCTATTGATATATTTTCAATATATTATCTAAAAGTCAAATGGAAATAGAGCTGCTATTGATATTTTTCAATATATTATCTAAAAGTCAAATGGAAATAGAGCTGCTATTGATATTTTTCAATATATCTAAAAGTCAAATGGAAATAGAGCTGCTATTGATATTTTTCAATATATTATCTAAAAGTCAAATGGAAATAGAGCTGCTATTGATATTTTTCAATATATTATCTAAAACTGAAATGGAAATAGAGCTGCTATTGATATTTTTCAATATATTATCTAAAAGTCAAATGGAAATACAGCTGCTATTGATATTTTTCAATATATTATCTAAAAGTCAAATGGAAATACAGCTGCTATTGATATTTTTCAATATATTATCTAAAAGTCAAATGAAAATAGAGCTGCTATTGATATTTTTCAATATATTATCTAAAAGTGAAATGGAAATACAGCTGCTATTGATATATTTTCAGTATATTATCTAAAAGTCAAATGGAAATAGAGCTGCTATTGATATTTTTCAATATATTATCTAAAAGTCAAATGGAAATAGAGCTGCTATTGATATTTTTCAATATATTTTCTAAAAGTGAAATGGAAATACAGCTGCTATTGATATATTTTCAATATATTATCTAAAAGTCAAATGGAAATAGAGCTGCTATTGATATTTTTCAATATATCTAAAAGTCAAATGGAAATAGAGCTGCTATTGATATTTTTCAATATATTATCTAAAAGTCAAATGGAAATAGAGCTGCTATTGATATTTTTCAATATATTATCTAAAAGTGAAATGGAAATAGAGCTGCTATTGATATTTTTCAATATATTATCTGAAAGTCAAATGGAAATACAGCTGCTATTGATATTTTTCAATATATTATCTAAAAGTCAAATGGAAATACAGCTGCTATTGATATTTTTCAATATATTATCTAAAAGTCAAATGGAAATAGAGCTGCTATTGATATTTTTCAATATATTATCTAAAAGTGAAATGGAAATACAGCTGCTATTGATATATTTTCAATATATTATCTAAAAGTCAAATGGAAATAGAGCTGCTATTGATATTTTTCAATATATTATCTAAAAGTCAAATGGAAATAGAGCTGCTATTGATATTTTTCAATATATTATCTAAAAGTCAAATGGAAATAGAGCTGCTATTGATATTTTTCAATATATTATCTAAAAGTGAAATGGAAATACAGCTGCTATTGATATATTTTCAATATATTATCTAAAAGTCAAATGGAAATAGAGCTGCTATTGATATTTTTCAATATATTATCTTAAAGTCAAATGGAAATAGAGCTGCTATTGATATTTTTCAATATATTATCTAAAAGTCAAATGGAAATAGAGCTGCTATTGATATTTTTCAATATATTATCTAAAAGTCAAATGGAATTACACCTGCTATTGATATTTTTCAATATATTATCTAAAAGTGAAATGGAAATACAGCTGCTATTGATATTTTTCAATATATTATCTAAAAGTCAAATGGAAATAGAGCTGCTATTGATATTTTTCAATATATTATCTAAAAGTCAAATGGAATTACAGCTGCTATTGATATTTTTCAATATATTATCTAAAAGTCAAATGGAAATAGAGCTGCTATTGATATTTTTCAAAATATTATCTAAAAGTCAAATGGAAATAGAGCTGCTATTGATATTTTTCAATATATTATCTAAAAGTGAAATGGAAATACAGCTGCTATTGATATTTTTCAATATATTATCTAAAAGTCAAATGGAAATAGAGCTGCTATTGATATTTTTCAATATATTATCTAAAAGTCAAATGGAATTACAGCTGCTATTGATATTTTTCAATATATTATCTAAAAGTCAAATGGAAATAGAGCTGCTATTGATATTTTTCAATATATTATCTAAAAGTCAAATGGAAATAGAGCTGCTATTGATATTTTTCAATATATTATCTAAAAGTTAAATGGAAATACAGCTGCTATTGATATTTTTCAATATATTATCTAAAAGTCAAATGGAAATAGAGCTGCTATTGATATTTTTCAATATATTATCTAAAAGTCAAATGGAATTACAGCTGCTATTGATATTTTTCAATATATTATCTAAAAGTCAAATGGAAATAGAGCTGCTCTTGATATTTTTCAATATATTATCTAAAAGTCAAATGGAAATAGAGCTGCTATTGATATTTTTCAATATATTATCTAAAAGTGAAATGGAAATACAGCTGCTATTGATATTTTTCAATATATTATCTAAAAGTCAAATGGAAATAGAGCTGCTATTGATATTTTTCAATATATTATCTAAAAGTCAAATGGAATTACAGCTGCTATTGATATTTTTCAATATATTATCTAAAAGTCAAATGGAAATAGAGCTGCTATTGATATTTTTCAATATATTATCTAAAAGTGAAATGGAAATACAGCTGCTATTAATATATTTTCAATATATTATCTAAAAGTCAAATGGAAATAGAGCTGCTATTGATATTTTTCAATATATTATCTAAAAGTCAAATGGAAATACAGCTGCTATTGATATTTTTCAATATATTATCTAAAAGTCAAATGGAAATAGAGCTGCTATTGATATTTTTCAATATATTATCTAAAAGTCAAATGGAAATAGAGCTGCTATTGATATTTTTCAATATATTATCTAAAAGTCAAATGGAATTACACCTGCTATTGATATTTTTCAATATATTATCTAAAAGTGAAATGGAAATACAGCTGCTATTGATATTTTTCAATATATTATCTAAAAGTGAAATGGAAATACAGCTGCTATTGATATTTTTCAATATATTATCTAAAAGTCAAATGGAAATAGAGCTGCTATTGATATTTTTCAATATATTATCTAAAAGTCAAATGGAAATAGAGCTGCTATTGATATTTTTCAATATATTATCTAAAAGTCAAATGGAAATAGAGCTGCTATTGATATTTTTCAATATATTATCTAAAAGTCAAATGGAAATACAGCTGCTATTGATATTTTTCAATATATTATCTAAAAGTCAAATGGAAATAGAGCTGCTATTGATATTTTCCAATATATTATCTAAAAGTGAAATGGAAATAGAGCTGCTATTGATATTTTTCAATATATTATCTAAAAGTCAAATGGAAATAGAGCTGCTATTGATATTTTTCAATATATTATCTAAAAGTCAAATGGAAATAGAGCTGCTATTGATATTTTTCAATATATTATCTAAAAGTCAAATGGAAATACAGCTGCTATTGATATTTTTCAATATATTATCTAAAAGTCAAATGGAAATAGAGCTGCTATTGATATTTTTCAATATATTATCTAAAAGTGAAATGGAAATACAGCTGCTATTGATATTTTTCAATATATTATCTAAAAGTCAAATGGAAATAGAGCTGCTATTGATATTTTTCAATATATTATCTAAAAGTCAAATGGAAATAGAGCTGCTATTAATATTTTTCAATATATTATCTAAAAGTCAAATGGAAATAGAGCTGCTATTGATATTTTTCAATATATTATCTAAAAGTCAAATGGAAATACAGCTGCTATTGATATTTTTCAATATATTATCTAAAAGTCAAATGGAAATAGTGCTGCTATTGATATTTTTCAATATATTATCTAAAAGTGAAATGGAAATACAGCTGCTATTGATATATTTTCAATATATTATCTAAAAGTCAAATGGAAATAGAGCTGCTATTGATATTTTTCAATATATTATCTAAAAGTCAAATGGAAATAGAGCTGCTATTGATATTTTTCAATATATTATCTAAAAGTGAAATGGAAATACAGCTGCTATTGATATTTTTCAATATATTATCTAAAAGTCAAATGGAAATAGAGCTGCTATTGATATTTTTCAATATATTATCTAAAAGTCAAATGGAAATAGAGCTGCTATTGATATTTTTCAATATATTATCTAAAAGTGAAATGGAAATACAGCTGCTATTGATATTTTTCAATATATTATCTAAAAGTGAAATGGAAATAGAGCTGCTATTGATATTTTTCAATATATTATCTAAAAGTGAAATGGAAATACAGCTGCTATTGATATTTTTCAATATATTATCTAAAAGTCAAATGGAAATAGAGCTGCTATTGATATTTTTCAATATATTATCTAAAAGTGAAATGGAAATACAGCTGCTATTGATATTTTTCAATATATTATCTAAAAGTCAAATGGAAATAGAGCTGCTATTGATATTTTTCAATATATTATCTAAAAGTCAAATGGAAATAGAGCTGCTATTGATATTTTTCAATATATTATCTAAAAGTCAAATGGAAATAGAGCTGCTATTGATATTTTTCAATATATTATCTAAAAGTCAAATGGAAATACAGCTGCTATTGATATTTTTCAAGATATTATCTAAAAGTCAAATGGAAATAGAGCTGCTATTGATATTTTTCAATATATTATCTAAAAGTGAAATGGAAATAGAGCTGCTATTGATATTTTTCAATATATTATCTAAAAGTCAAATGGAAATAGAGCTGCTATTGATATTTTTCAATATATTATCTAAAAGTCAAATGGAAATAGAGCTGCTATTGATATTTTTCAATATATTATCTAAAAGTCAAATGGAAATACAGCTGCTATTGATATTTTTCAATATATTATCTAAAAGTCAAATGGAAATAGAGCTGCTATTGATATTTTTCAATATATTATCTAAAAGTGAAATGGAAATACAGCTGCTATTGATATTTTTCAATATATTATCTAAAAGTCAAATGGAAATAGAGCTGCTATTGATATTTTTCAATATATTATCTAAAAGTCAAATGGAAATAGAGCTGCTATTGATATTTTTCAATATATTATCTAAAAGTCAAATGGAAATAGAGCTGCTATTGATATTTTTCAATATATTATCTAAAAGTCAAATGGAAATACAGCTGCTATTGATATTTTTCAATATATTATCTAAAAGTCAAATGGAAATAGAGCTGCTATTGATATTTTTCAATATATTATCTAAAAGTGAAATGGAAATACAGCTGCTATTGATATATTTTCAATATATTATCTAAAAGTCAAATGGAAATAGAGCTGCTATTGATATTTTTCAATATATTATCTAAAAGTCAAATGGAAATAGAGCTGCTATTGATATTTTTCAATATATTATCTAAAAGTCAAATGGAAATAGAGCTGCTATTGATATTTTTCAATATATTATCTAAAAGTGAAATGGAAATAGAGCTGCTATTGATATTTTTCAATATATTATCTAAAAGTGAAATGGAAATACAGCTGCTATTGATATTTTTCAATATATTATCTAAAAGTCAAATGGAAATAGAGCTGCTATTGATATTTTTCAATATATTATCTAAAAGTGAAATGGAAATACAGCTGCTATTGATATTTTTCAATATATTATCTAAAAGTCAAATGGAAATAGAGCTGCTATTGATATTTTTCAATATATTATCTAAAAGTCAAATGGAAATAGAGCTGCTATTGATATTTTTCAATATATTATTTAAAAGTCAAATGGAAATAGAGCTGCTATTGATATTTTTCAATATATTATCTAAAAGTCAAATGGAAATACAGCTGCTATTGATATTTTTCAATATATTATCTAAAAGTCAAATGGAAATAGAGCTGCTATTGATATTTTTCAATATATTATCTAAAAGTGAAATGGAAATACAGCTGCTATTGATATATTTTCAATATATTATCTAAAAGTCAAATGGAAATAGAGCTGCTATTGATATTTTTCAATATATTATCTAAAAGTCAAATGGAAATTGAGCTGCTATTGATATTTTTCAATATATTATCTAAAAGTCAAATGGAAATAGAGCTGCTATTGATATTTTTCAATATATTATCTAAAAGTCAAATGGAAATACAGCTGCTATTTATATTTTTCAATATATTATCTAAAAGTCAAATGGAAATAGAGCTGCTATTGATATTTTTCAATATATTATCTAAAAGTGAAATGGAAATACAGCTGCTATTGATATTTTTCAATATATTATCTAAAAGTCAAATGGAAATAGAGCTGCTATTGATATTTTTCAATATATTATCTAAAAGTCAAATGGAAATAGAGCTGCTATTGATATTTTTCAATATATTATCTAAAAGTCAAATGGAAATACAGCTGCTATTGATATTTTTCAATATATTATCTAAAAGTCAAATGGAAATAGAGCTGCTATTGATATTTTTCAATATATTATCTAAAAGTGAAATGGAAATACAGCTGCTATTGATATTTTTCAATATATTATCTAAAAGTCAAATGGAAATAGAGCTGCTATTGATATTTTTCAATATATTATCTAAAAGTCAAATGGAAATACAGCTGCTATTGATATTTTTCAATATATTATCTAAAAGTCAAATGGAAATAGAGCTGCTATTGATATTTTTCAATATATTATCTAAAAGTCAAATGGAAATAGAGCTGCTATTGATATTTTTCAATATATTATCTAAAAGTCAAATGGAAATAGAGCTGCTATTGATATTTTTCAATATATTATCTAAAAGTCAAATGGAAATACAGCTGCTATTTATATTTTTCAATATATTATCTAAAAGTCAAATGGAAATAGAGCTGCTATTGATATTTTTCAATATATTATCTAAAAGTGAAATGGAAATACAGCTGCTATTGATATTTTTCAATATATTATCTAAAAGTCAAATGGAAATAGAGCTGCTATTGATATTTTTCAATATATTATCTAAAAGTCAAATGGAAATAGAGCTGCTATTGATATTTTTCAATATATTATCTAAAAGTCAAATGGAAATACAGCTGCTATTGATATTTTTCAATATATTATCTAAAAGTCAAATGGAAATAGAGCTGCTATTGATATTTTTCAATATATTATCTAAAAGTGAAATGGAAATACAGCTGCTATTGATATTTTTCAATATATTATCTAAAAGTCAAATGGAAATAGAGCTGCTATTGATATTTTTCAATATATTATCTAAAAGTCAAATGGAAATAGAGCTGCTATTGATATTTTTCAATATATTATCTAAAAGTCAAATGGAAATAGAGCTGCTATTGATATTTTTCAATATATTATCTAAAAGTCAAATGGAAATACAGCTGCTATTGATATTTTTCAATATATTATCTAAAAGTCAAATGGAAATAGAGCTGCTATTGATATTTTTCAATATATTATCTAAAAGTGAAATGGAAATACAGCTGCTATTGATATATTTTCAATATATTATCTAAAAGTCAAATGGAAATAGAGCTGCTATTGATATTTTTCAATATATTATCTAAAAGTCAAATGGAAATAGAGCTGCTATTGATATTTTTCAATATATTATCTAAAAGTCAAATGGAAATAGAGCTGCTATTGATATTTTTCAATATATTATCTAAAAGTCAAATGGAATTACACCTGCTATTGATATTTTTCAATATATTATCTAAAAGTGAAATGGAAATACAGCTGCTATTGATATTTTTCAATATATTATATAAAAGTGAAATGGAAATACAGCTGCTATTGATATTTTTCAATATATTATCTAAAAGTGAAATGGAAATAGAGCTGCTATTGATATTTTTCAATATATTATCTAAAAGTGAAATGGAAATAGAGCTGCTATTGATATTTTTCAATATATTATCTAAAAGTGAAATGGAAATACAGCTGCTATTGATATTTTTCAATATATTATCAAAAAGTCAAATGGAAATAGAGCTGCTATTGATATTTTTCAATATATTATCTAAAAGTGAAATGGAAATACAGCTGCTATTGATATATTTCAATATATTATCTAAAAGTCAAATGGAAATAGAGCTGCTATTGATATTTTTCAATATATTATCTAAAAGTCAAATGGAAATACAGCTGCTATTGATATTTTTCAATATATTATCTAAAAGTGAAATGGAAATAGAGCTGCTATTGATATTTTTCAATATATTATCTAAAAGTCAAATGGAAATAGAGCTGCTATTGATATTTTTCAATATATTATCTAAAAGTCAAATGGAAATAGAGCTGCTATTGATATTTTTCAATATATTATCTAAAAGTCAATTGGAAATACAGCTGCTATTGATATTTTTCAATATATTATCTAAAAGTCAAATGGAAATAGAGCTACTATTGATATTTTTCAATATATTATCTAAAAGTCAAATGGAAATACAGCTGCTATTGATATATTTTCAATATATTATCTAAAAGTCAAATGGAAATAGAGCTGCTATTGATATTTTTCAATATATTATCTAAAAGTCAAATGGAAATAGAGCTGCTATTGATATTTTTCAATATATTATCTAAAAGTCAAATGGAAATAGAGCTGCTATTGATATTTTTCAATATATTATCTAAAAGTGAAATGGAAATAGAGCTGCTATTGATATTTTTCAATATATTATCTAAAAGTGAAATGGAAATACAGCTGCTATTGATATTTTTCAATATATTATCTAAAAGTCAAATGGAAATAGAGCTGCTATTGATATTTTTCAATATATTATCTAAAAGTGAAATGGAAATACAGCTGCTATTGATATTTTTCAATATATTATCTAAAAGTCAAATGGAAATAGAGCTGCTATTGATATTTTTCAATATATTATCTAAAAGTCAAATGGAAATAGAGCTGCTATTGATATTTTTCAATATATTATTTAAAAGTCAAATGGAAATAGAGCTGCTATTGATATTTTTCAATATATTATCTAAAAGTCAAATGGAAATACAGCTGCTATTGATATTTTTCAATATATTATCTAAAAGTCAAATGGAAATAGAGCTGCTATTGATATTTTTCAATATATTATCTAAAAGTGAAATGGAAATACAGCTGCTATTGATATATTTTCAATATATTATCTAAAAGTCAAATGGAAATAGAGCTGCTATTGATATTTTTCAATATATTATCTAAAAGTCAAATGGAAATTGAGCTGCTATTGATATTTTTCAATATATTATCTAAAAGTCAAATGGAAATAGAGCTGCTATTGATATTTTTCAATATATTATCTAAACGTCAAATGGAAATACAGCTGCTATTTATATTTTTCAATATATTATCTAAAAGTCAAATGGAAATAGAGCTGCTATTGATATTTTTCAATATATTATCTAAAAGTGAAATGGAAATACAGCTGCTATTGATATTTTTCAATATATTATCTAAAAGTCAAATGGAAATAGAGCTGCTATTGATATTTTTCAATATATTATCTAAAAGTCAAATGGAAATAGAGCTGCTATTGATATTTTTCAATATATTATCTAAAAGTCAAATGGAAATACAGCTGCTATTGATATTTTTCAATATATTATCTAAAAGTCAAATGGAAATAGAGCTGCTATTGATATTTTTCAATATATTATCTAAAAGTGAAATGGAAATACAGCTGCTATTGATATTTTTCAATATATTATCTAAAAGTCAAATGGAAATAGAGCTGCTATTGATATTTTTCAATATATTATCTAAAAGTCAAATGGAAATACAGCTGCTATTGATATTTTTCAATATATTATCTAAAAGTCAAATGGAAATAGAGCTGCTATTGATATTTTTCAATATATTATCTAAAAGTCAAATGGAAATACAGCTGCTATTGATATTTTTCAATATATTATCTAAAAGTCAAATGGAAATAGAGCTGCTATTGATATTTTTCAATATATTATCTAAAAGTGAAATGGAAATACAGCTGCTATTGATATATTTTCAATATATTATCTAAAAGTCAAATGGAAATAGAGCTGCTATTGATATTTTTCAATATATTATCTAAAAGTCAAATGGAAATAGAGCTGCTATTGATATTTTTCAATATATTATCTAAAAGTCAAATGGAAATACAGCTGCTATTGATATTTTACAATATATTATCTAAAAGTCAAATGGAAATAGAGCTGCTATTGATATTTTTCAATATATTATCTAAAAGTGAAATGGAAATACAGCTGCTATTGATATATTTTCAATATATTATCTAAAAGTCAAATGGAAATAGAGCTGCTATTGATATTTTTCAATATATTATCTAAAAGTGAAATGGAAATACAGCTGCTATTGATATTTTTCAATATATTATCTAAAAGTCAAATGGAAATAGAGCTGCTATTGATATTTTTCAATATATTATCTAAAAGTCAAATGGAAATAGAGCTGCTATTGATATTTTTCAATATATTATCTAAAAGTCAAATGGAAATAGAGCTGCTATTGATATTTTTCAATATATTATCTAAAAGTCAAATGGAAATACAGCTGCTATTGATATTTTTCAATATATTATCTAAAAGTCAAATGGAAATAGAGCTGCTATTGATATTTTTCAATATATTATCTAAAAGTGAAATGGAAATACAGCTGCTATTGATATATTTTCAATATATTATCTAAAAGTCAAATGGAAATAGAGCTGCTATTGATATTTTTCAATATATTATCTAAAAGTCAAATGGAAATAGAGCTGCTATTGATATTTTTCAATATATTATCTAAAAGTCAAATGGAAATAGAGCTGCTATTGATATTTTTCAATATATTATCTAAAAGTGAAATGGAAATAGAGCTGCTATTGATATTTTTCAATATATTATCTAAAAGTGAAATGGAAATACAGCTGCTATTGATATTTTTCAATATATTATCTAAAAGTCAAATGGAAATAGAGCTGCTATTGATATTTTTCAATATATTATCTAAAAGTGAAATGGAAATACAGCTGCTATTGATATTTTTCAATATATTATCTAAAAGTCAAATGGAAATAGAGCTGCTATTGATATTTTTCAATATATTATCTAAAAGTCAAATGGAAATAGAGCTGCTATTGATATTTTTCAATATATTATCTAAAAGTCAAATGGAAATAGAGCTGCTATTGATATTTTTCAATATATTATCTAAAAGTCAAATGGAAATACAGCTGCTATTGATATTTTTCAATATATTATCTAAAAGTCAAATGGAAATAGAGCTGCTATTGATATTTTTCAATATATTATCTAAAAGTGAAATGGAAATACAGCTGCTATTGATATTTTTCAATATATTATCTAAAAGTCAAATGGAAATAGAGCTGCTATTGATATTTTTCAATATATTATCTAAAAGTCAAATGGAAATAGAGCTGCTATTGATATTTTTCAATATATTATCTAAAAGTCAAATGGAAATAGAGCTGCTATTGATATTTTTCAATATATTATCTAAAAGTCAAATGGAAATACAGCTGCTATTGATATTTTTCAATATATTATCTAAAAGTCAAATGGAAATAGAGCTGCTATTGATATTTTTCAATATATTATCTAAAAGTGAAATGGAAATACAGCTGCTATTGATATATTTTCAATATATTATCTAAAAGTCAAATGGAAATAGAGCTGCTATTGATATTTTTCAATATATTATCTAAAAGTCAAATGGAAATAGAGCTGCTATTGATATTTTTCAATATATTATCTAAAAGTCAAATGGAAATAGAGCTGCTATTGATATTTTTCAATATATTATCTAAAAGTCAAATGGAATTACACCTGCTATTGATATTTTTCAATATATTATCTAAAAGTGAAATGGAAATACAGCTGCTATTGATATTTTTCAATATATTATATAAAAGTGAAATGGAAATACAGCTGCTATTGATATTTTTCAATATATTATCTAAAAGTGAAATGGAAATAGAGCTGCTATTGATATTTTTCAATATATTATCTAAAAGTGAAATGGAAATAGAGCTGCTATTGATATTTTTCAATATATTATCTAAAAGTGAAATGGAAATACAGCTGCTATTGATATTTTTCAATATATTATCAAAAAGTCAAATGGAAATAGAGCTGCTATTGATATTTTTCAATATATTATCTAAAAGTCAAATGGAAATAGAGCTGCTATTGATATTTTTCAATATATTATCTAAAAGTCAAATGGAAATAGAGCTGCTATTGATATTTTTCAATATATTATCTAAAAGTCAAATGGAAATACAGCTGCTATTGATATTTTTCAATATATTATCTAAAAGTGAAATGGAAATAGAGCTGCTATTGATATTTTTCAATATATTATCTAAAAGTGAAATGGAAATACAGCTGCTATTGATATTTTTCAATATATTATCTAAAAGTCAAATGGAAATAGAGCTGCTATTGATATTTTTCAATATATTATCTAAAAGTGAAATGGAAATACAGCTGCTATTGATATTTTTCAATATATTATCTAAAAGTCAAATGGAAATAGAGCTACTATTGATATTTTTCAATATATTATCTAAAAGTCAAATGGAAATAGAGCTGCTATTGATATTTTTCAATATATTATTTAAAAGTCAAATGGAAATAGAGCTGCTATTGATATTTTTCAATATATTATCTAAAAGTCAAATGGAAATACAGCTGCTATTGATATTTTTCAATATATTATCTAAAAGTCAAATGGAAATAGAGCTGCTATTGATATTTTTCAATATATTATCTAAAAGTGAAATGGAAATACAGCTGCTATTGATATATTTTCAATATATTATCTAAAAGTCAAATGGAAATAGAGCTGCTATTGATATTTTTCAATATATTATCTAAAAGTCAAATGGAAATAGAGCTGCTATTGATATTTTTCAATATATTATCTAAAAGTCAAATGGAAATAGAGCTGCTATTGATATTTTTCAATATATTATCTAAAAGTCAAATGGAAATACAGCTGCTATTTATATTTTTCAATATATTATCTAAAAGTCAAATGGAAATAGAGCTGCTATTGATATTTTTCAATATATTATCTAAAAGTGAAATGGAAATACAGCTGCTATTGATATTTTTCAATATATTATCTAAAAGTCAAATGGAAATAGAGCTGCTATTGATATTTTTCAATATATTATCTAAAAGTCAAATGGAAATAGAGCTGCTATTGATATTTTTCAATATATTATCTAAAAGTCAAATGGAAATACAGCTGCTATTGATATTTTTCAATATATTATCTAAAAGTCAAATGGAAATAGAGCTGCTATTGATATTTTTCAATATATTATCTAAAAGTGAAATGGAAATACAGCTGCTATTGATATTTTTCAATATATTATCTAAAAGTCAAATGGAAATAGAGCTGCTATTGATATTTTTCAATATATTATCTAAAAGTCAAATGGAAATAGAGCTGCTATTGATATTTTTCAATATATTATCTAAAAGTCAAATGGAAATAGAGCTGCTATTGATATTTTTCAATATATTATCTAAAAGTCAAATGGAAATACAGCTGCTATTGATATTTTTCAATATATTATCTAAAAGTCAAATGGAAATAGAGCTGCTATTGATATTTTTCAATATATTATCTAAAAGTGAAATGGAAATACAGCTGCTATTGATATATTTTCAATATATTATCTAAAAGTCAAATGGAAATAGAGCTGCTATTGATATTTTTCAATATATTATCTAAAAGTCAAATGGAAATAGAGCTGCTATTGATATTTTTCAATATATTATCTAAAAGTCAAATGGAAATAGAGCTGCTATTGATATTTTTCAATATATTATCTAAAAGTCAAATGGAATTACACCTGCTATTGATATTTTTCAATATATTATCTAAAAGTGAAATGGAAATACAGCTGCTATTGATATATTTCAATATATTATATAAAAGTGAAATGGAAATACAGCTGCTATTGATATTTTTCAATATATTATCTAAAAGTGAAATGGAAATAGAGCTGCTATTGATATTTTTCAATATATTATCTAAAAGTGAAATGGAAATAGAGCTGCTATTGATATTTTTCAATATATTATCTAAAAGTGAAATGGAAATACAGCTGCTATTGATATTTTTCAATATATTATCAAAAAGTCAAATGGAAATAGAGCTGCTATTGATATTTTTCAATATATTATCTAAAAGTCAAATGGAAATAGAGCTGCTATTGATATTTTTCAATATATTATCTAAAAGTCAAATGGAAATAGAGCTGCTATTGATATTTTTCAATATATTATCTAAAAGTCAAATGGAAATAGAGCTGCTATTGATATTTTTCAATATATTATCTAAAAGTCAAATGGAAATAGAGCTGCTATTGATATTTTTCAATATATTATCTAAAAGTGAAATGGAAATACAGCTGCTATTGATATTTTTCAATATATTATCTAAAAGTCAAATGGAAATAGAGCTGCTATTGATATTTTTCAATATATTATCTAAAAGTGAAATGGAATTACAGCTGCTATTGATATTTTTCAATATATTATCTAAAAGTCAAATGGAATTAAAGCTGCTATTGATATTTTTCAATATATTATCTAAAAGTCAAATGGAAATAGAGCTGCTATTGATATTTTTAAATATATTATCTAAAAGTCAAATGGAAATAGAGCTGCTATTGATATTTTTCAATATATTATCTAAAAGTCAAATGGAATTACACCTGCTATTGATATTTTTCAATATATTATCTAAAAGTGAAATGGAAATACAGCTGCTATTGATATTTTTCAATATATTATCTAAAAGTGAAATGGAAATACAGCTGCTATTGATATTTTTCAATATATTATCTAAAAGTCAAATGGAAATAGAGCTGCTATTGATATTTTTCAATATATTATCTAAAAGTCAAATGGAAATAGAGCTGCTATTGATATTTTTCAATATATTATCTAAAAGTCAAATGGAATTACAGCTGCTATTGATATTTTTCAATATATTATCTAAAAGTCAAATGGAATTACAGCTGCTATTGATATTTTTCAATATATTATCTAAAAGTCAAATGGAAATAGAGCTGCTATTGATATTTTTCAATATATTATCTAAAAGTCAAATGGAATTACAGCTGCTATTGATATTTTTCAATATATTATCTAAAAGTCAAATGGAAATAGAGCTGCTATTGATATTTTTCAATATATTATCTAAAAGTCAAATGGAAATAGAGCTGCTATTGATATTTTTCAATATATTATCTAAAAGTGAAATGGAAATACAGCTGCTATTGATATTTTTCAATATATTATCTAAAAGTCAAATGGAAATAGAGCTGCTATTGATATTTTTCAATATATTATCTAAAAGTCAAATGGAAATAGAGCTGCTATTGATATTTTTCAATATATTATCTAAAAGTCAAATGGAATTACAGCTGCTATTGATATTTTTCAATATATTATCTAAAAGTCAAATGGAAATACAGCTGCTATTGATATTTTTCAATATATTATCTAAAAGTCAAATGGAAATAGAGCTGCTATTGATATTTTTCAATATATTATCTAAAAGTGAAATGGAAATAGAGCTGCTATTGATATTTTTCAATATATTATCTAAAAGTCAAATGGAATTACAGCTGCTATTGATATTTTTCAATATATTATCTAAAAGTCAAATGGAAATACAGCTGCTATTGATATTTTTCAATATATTATCTAAAAGTCAAATGGAAATAGAGCTGCTATTGATATTTTTCAATATATTATCTAAAAGTCAAATGGAATTACAGCTGCTATTGATATTTTTCAATATATTATCTAAAAGTCAAATGGAATTACAGCTGCCATTGATATTTTTCAATATATTATCTAAAAGTCAAATGGAAATAGAGCTGCTATTGATATTTTTCAATATATTATCTAAAAGTCAAATGGAAATAGAGCTGCTATTGATATTTTTCAATATATTATCTAAAAGTCAAATGGAAATAGAGCTGCTATTGATATTTTTCAATATATTATCTAAAAGTCAAATGGAAATAGAGCTGCTATTGATATTTTTCAATATATTATCTAAAAGTCAAATGGAAATAGAGCTGCTATTGATATTTTTCAATATATTATCTAAAACTCAAATGGAATTACAGCTGCTATTGATATTTTTCAATATATTATCTAAAAGTCAAATGGAATTACAGCTGCTATTGATATTTTTCAATATATTATCTAAAAGTCAAATGGAAATACAGCTGCTATTGATATTTTTCAATATATTATCTAAAAGTCAAATGGAAATAGAGCTGCTATTGATATTTTTCAATATATTATCTAAAAGTCAAATGGAATTACAGCTGCTATTGATATTTTTCAATATATTATCTAAAAGTCAAATGGAATTACAGCTGCTATTGATATTTTTCAATATATTATCTAAAAGTCAAATGGAATTACAGCTGCTATTGATATTTTTCAATATATTATCTAAAAGTCAAATGGAAATACAGCTGCTATTGATATTTTTCAATATATTATCTAAAAGTCAAATGGAAATAGAGCTGCTATTGATATTTTTCAATATATTATCTAAAAGTGAAATGGAAATACAGCTGCTATTGATATTTTTCAATATATTATCTAAAAGTCAAATGGAAATAGAGCTGCTATTGATATTTTTCAATATATTATCTAAAAGTCAAATGGAATTACAGCTGCTATTGATATTTTTCAATATATTATCTAAAAGTCCAATGGAATTACAGCTGCTATTGA
The DNA here is from genome assembly GCA_963932145.1 of Acanthosepion lycidas. Lineage (NCBI taxonomy): Eukaryota > Metazoa > Mollusca > Cephalopoda > Sepiida > Sepiidae > Acanthosepion > Acanthosepion lycidas. Next base: position 140,879 of record CAWVQA010001440.1, on the reverse strand, counting down.
TATTTTTCAATATATTATCTACAAATCAAATGGAAATACAGCTGCTATTGATATTTTTCAATATATTATCTAAAAGTCAAATGGAAATAGAGCTGCTATTGATATTTTTCAATATATTATCTAAAAGTGAAATGGAAATACAGCTGCTATTGATATTTTTCAATATATTATCTAAAAGTCAAATGGAAATAGAGCTGCTATTGATATTTTTCAATATATTATCTAAAAGTCAAATGGAATTACACCTGCTATTGATATTTTTCAATATATTATCTAAAAGTGAAATGGAAATACAGCTGCTATTGATATTTTTCAATATATTATCTAAAAGTGAAATGGAAATACAGCTGCTATTGATATTTTTCAATATATTATCTAAAAGTCAAATGGAAATAGAGCTGCTATTGATATTTTTCAATATATTATCTAAAAGTCAAATGGAATTACACCTGCTATTGATATTTTTCAATATGTTATCTAAAAGTGAAATGGAAATACAGCTGCTATTGATATTTTTCAATATATTATCTAAAAGTTAAATGGAAATACAGCTGCTATTGATATTTTTCAATATATTATCTAAAAGTCAAATGGAAATAGAGCTGCTATTGATATTTTTCAATATATTATCTAAAAGTGAAATGGAAATACAGCTGCTATTGATATTTTTCAATATATTATCTAAAAGTCAAATGGAATTACACCTGCTATTGATATTTTTCAATATATTATCTAAAAGTGAAATGGAAATACAGCTGCTATTGATATTTTTCAATATATTATCTAAAAGTGAAATGGAAATACAGCTGCTATTGATATTTTTCAATATATTATCTGAAAGTCAAATGGAAATAGAGCTGCTATTGATATTTTTCAATATATTATCTAAAAGTCAAATGGAAATAGAGCTGCTATTGATATTTTTCAATATATTATCTAAAAGTCAAATGGAAATAGAGCTGCTATTGATATTTTTCAATATATTATCTAAAAGTCAAATGGAAATAGAGCTGCTATTGATATTTTTCAATATATTATCTAAAAGTCAAATGGAAATAGAGCTGCTATTGATATTTTTCAATATATTATCTAAAAGTCAAATGGAAATAGAGCTGCTATTGATATTTTTCAATATATTATCTAAAAGTCAAATGGAAATAGAGCTGCTATTGATATTTTTCAATATATTATCTAAAAGTGAAATGGAAATACAGCTGCTATTGATATTTTTCAATATATTATCTAAAAGTCAAATGGAAATAGAGCTGCTATTGATATTTTTCAATATATTATCTAAAAGTCAAATGGAATTACACCTGCTATTGATATTTTTCAATATATTATCTAAAAGTGAAATGGAAATACAGCTGCTATTGATATTTTTCAATATATTATCTAAAAGTCAAATGGAAATAGAGCTGCTATTGATATTTTTCAATATATTATCTAAAAGTGAAATGGAAATACAGCTGCTATTGATATTTTTCAATATATTATCTAAAAGTCAAATGGAATTACACCTGCTATTGATATTTTTCAATATATTATCTAAAAGTGAAATGGAAATACAGCTGCTATTGATATTTTTCAATATATTATCTAAAAGTGAAATGGAAATACAGCTGCTATTGATATTTTTCAATATATTATCTAAAAGTCAAATGGAAATAGAGCTGCTATTGATATTTTTCAATATATTATCTAAAAGTGAAATGGAAATACAGCTGCTATTGATATTTTTCAATATATTATCTAAAAGTCAAATGGAATTACACCTGCTATTGATATTTTTCAATATATTATCTAAAAGTGAAATGGAAATACAGCTGCTATTGATATTTTTCAATATATTATCTAAAAGTCAAATGGAAATAGAGCTGCTATTGATATTTTTCAATATATTATCTAAAAGTGAAATGGAAATACAGCTGCTATTGATATTTTTCAATATATTATCTAAAAGTCAAATGGAATTACACCTGCTATTGATATTTTTCAATATATTATCTAAAAGTGAAATGGAAATACAGCTGCTATTGATATTTTTCAATATATTATCTAAAAGTCAAATGGAAATAGAGCTGCTATTGATATTTTTCAATATATTATCTAAAAGTGAAATGGAAATACAGCTGCTATTGATATATTTTCAATATATTATCTAAAAGTCAAATGGAAATAGAGCTGCTATTGATATTTTTCAATATATTATCTAAAAGTCAAATGGAAATAGAGCTGCTATTGATATTTTTCAATATATTATCTAAAAGTCAAATGGAAATTGAGCTGCTATTGATATTTTTCAATATATTATCTAAAAGTCAAATGGAAATAGAGCTGCTATTGATATTTTTCAATATATTATCTAAAAGTGAAATGGAAATAGAGCTACTATTGATATTTTTCAATATATTATCTAAAAGTGAAATGGAAATACAGCTGCTATTGATATTTTTCAATATATTATCTAAAAGTCAAATGGAATTATACCTGCTATTAATATTTTTCAATATATTATCTAAAAGTGAAATGGAAATACAGCTGCTATTGATATTTTTCAATATATTATCTAAAAGTCAAATGGAAATAGAGCTGCTATTGATATTTTTCAATATATTATCTAAAAGTGAAATGGAAATACAGCTGCTATTGATATATTTTCAATATATTATCTAAAAGTCAAATGGAAATAGAGCTGCTATTGATATTTTTCAATATATTATCTAAAAGTCAAATGGAAATAGAGCTGCTATTGATATTTTTCAATATATTATCTAAAAGTCAAATGGAAATACAGCTGCTATTGATATTTTTCAATATATTATCTAAAAGTCAAATGGAAATAGAGCTGCTATTGATATTTTTCAATATATTATCTAAAAGTGAAATGGAAATACAGCTGCTATTGATATTTTTCAATATATTATCTAAAAGTCAAATGGAAATAGAGCTGCTATTGATATTTTTCAATATATTATCTAAAAGTCAAATGGAATTACACCTGCTATTGATATTTTTCAATATATTATCTAAAAGTGAAATGGAAATACAGCTGCTATTGATATTTTTCAATATATTATCTAAAAGTCAAATGGAAATACAGCTGCTATTGATATTTTTCAATATATTATCTAAAAGTCAAATGGAAATAGAGCTGCTATTGATATTTTTCAATATATTATCTAAAAGTCAAATGGAAATACAGCTGCTATTGATATTTTTCAATATATTATCTAAAAGTCAAATGGAAATACAGCTGCTATTGATATTTTTCAATATATTATCTAAAAGTCAAATGGAAATAGAGCTGCTATTGATATTTTTCAATATATTATCTAAAAGTGAAATGGAAATACAGCTGCTATTGGTATTTTTCAATATATTATCTAAAAGTCAAATGGAATTACACCTGCTATTGATATTTTTCAATATATTATCTAAAAGTGAAATGGAAATACAGCTGCTATTGATATTTTTCAATATATTATCTAAAAGTCAAATGGAAATAGAGCTGCTATTGATATTTTTCAATATATTATCTAAAAGTGAAATGGAAATACAGCTGCTATTGATATATTTTCAATATATTATCTAAAAGTCAAATGGAAATAGAGCTGCTATTGATATTTTTCAATATATTATCTAAAAGTCAAATGGAAATTGAGCTGCTATTGATATTTTTCAATATATTATCTAAAAGTCAAATGGAAATAGAGCTGCTATTGATATTTTTCAATATATTATCTAAAAGTCAAATGGAAATAGAGCTGCTATTGATATTTTTCAATATATTATCTAAAAGTGAAATGGAAATAGAGCTGCTATTGATATTTTTCAATATATTATCTAAAAGTGAAATGGAAATACAGCTGCTATTGATATTTTTCAATATATTATCTAAAAGTGAAATGGAAATAGAGCTGCTATTGATATTTTTCAATATATTATCTAAAAGTCAAATGGAATTACAGCTGCTATTGATATTTTTCAATATATTATCTAAAAGTCAAATGGAAATAGAGCTGCTATTGATATTTTTCAATATATTATCTAAAAGTGAAATGGAAATAGAGCTGCTATTGATATTTTTCAATATATTATCTAAAAGTCAAATGGAAATAGAGCTGCTATTGATATTTTTCAATATATTATCTAAAAGTGAAATGGAAATACAGCTGCTATTGATATATTTTCAATATATTATCTAAAAGTCAAATGGAAATAGAGCTGCTATTGATATTTTTCAATATATTATCTAAAAGTCAAATGGAAATAGAGCTGCTATTGATATTTTTCAATATATTATCTAAAAGTCAAATGGAAATAGAGCTGCTATTGATATTTTTCAATATATTATCTAAAAGTCAAATGGAAATAGAGCTGCTATTGATATTTTTCAATATATTATCTAAAAGTGAAATGGAAATACAGCTGCTATTGATATATTTTCAATATATTATCTAAAAGTCAAATGGAAATAGAGCTGCTATTGATATTTTTCAATATATTATCTAAAAGTCAAATGGAAATAGAGCTGCTATTGATATTTTTCAATATATTATCTAAAAGTCAAATGGAAATAGAGCTGCTATTGATATTTTTCAATATATTATCTAAAAGTCAAATGGAAATACACCTGCTATTGATATATTTTCAATATATTATCTAAAAGTCAAATGGAAATAGAGCTGCTATTGATATTTTTCAATATATTATCTAAAAGTCAAATGGATATAGAGCTGCTATTGATATTTTTCAATATATTATCTAAAAGTCAAATGGAAATAGAGCTGCTATTGATATTTTTCAATATATTATCTAAAAGTCAAATGGAATTACACCTGCTATTGATATTTTTCAATATATTATCTAAAAGTGAAATGGAAATACAGCTGCTATTGATATTTTTCAATATATTATCTAAAAGTCAAATGGAAATAGAGCTGCTATTGATATTTTTCAATATATCTAAAAGTCAAATGGAAATAGAGCTGCTATTGATATTTTTCAATATATTATCTAAAAGTGAAATGGAAATACAGCTGCTATTGATATTTTTCAATATATTATCTAAAAGTGAAATGGAAATACAGCTGCTATTGATATTTTTCAATATATTATCTAAAAGTGAAATGGAAATAGAGCTGCTATTGATATTTTTCAAAATATTATCTAAAAGTCAAATGGAATTACAGCTGCTATTGATATTTTTCAATATATTATCTAAAAGTCAAATGGAAATAGAGCTGCTATTGATATTTTTCAATATATTATCTAAAAGTCAAATGGAAATACAGCTGCTATTGATATTTTTCAATATATTATCTAAAAGTGAAATGGAAATAGAGCTGCTATTGATATTTTTCAATATATTATCTAAAAGTCAAATGGAAATAGAGCTGCTATTGATATTTTTCAATATATTATCTAAAAGTCAAATGGAAATAGAGCTGCTATTGATATTTTTCAATATATTATCTAAAAGTGAAATGGAAATACAGCTGCTATTGATATATTTTCAATATATTATCTAAAAGTCAAATGGAAATAGAGCTGCTATTGATATTTTTCAATATATCTAAAAGTCAAATGGAAATAGAGCTGCTATTGATATTTTTCAATATATTATCTAAAAGTCAAATGGAAATAGAGCTGCTATTGATATTTTTCAATATATTATCTAAAAGTGAAATGGAAATAGAGCTGCTATTGATATTTTTCAATATATTATCTAAAAGTCAAATGGAAATACAGCTGCTATTGATATTTTTCAATATATTATCTAAAAGTCAAATGGAAATACAGCTGCTATTGATATTTTTCAATATATTATCTAAAAGTCAAATGAAAATAGAGCTGCTATTGATATTTTTCAATATATTATCTAAAAGTGAAATGGAAATACAGCTGCTATTGATATATTTTCAGTATATTATCTAAAAGTCAAATGGAAATAGAGCTGCTATTGATATTTTTCAATATATTATCTAAAAGTGAAATGGAAATAGAGCTGCTATTGATATTTTTCAATATATTATCTAAAAGTCAAATGGAAATAGAGCTGCTATTGATATTTTTCAATATATTATCTAAAAGTGAAATGGAAATACAGCTGCTATTGATATATTTTCAATATATTATCTAAAAGTCAAATGGAAATAGAGCTGCTATTGATATTTTTCAATATATTATCTAAAAGTCAAATGGAAATAGAGCTGCTATTGATATTTTTCAATATATTATCTAAAAGTGAAATGGAATTACAGCTGCTATTGATATTTTTCAATATATTATCTAAAAGTCAAATGGAAATAGAGCTGCTCTTGATATTTTTCAATATATTATCTAAAAGTCAAATGGAAATACATCTGCTATTGATATATTTTCAATATATTATCTAAAAGTCAAATGGAAATAGAGCTGCTATTGATATTTTTCAATATATTATCTAAAAGTCAAATGGAAATAGAGCTGCTATTGATATTTTTCAATATATTATCTAAAAGTCAAATGGAAATAGAGCTGCTATTGATATTTTTCAATATATTATCTAAAAGTCAAATGGAAATAGAGCTTCTATTGATATTTTTCAATATATTATCTAAAAGTGAAATGGAAATAGAGCTGCTATTGATATATTTTCAATATATTATCTAAAAGTCAAATGGAAATAGAGCTGCTATTGATATTTTTAAATATATTACCTAAAAGTCAAATGGAAATACAGCTTCTGTTTATATTTTTAAATATATTACCGAAAAGACAAATGGAAATGCAGCTGCTGTTGATATTTTTCAATATGTTATCTAAAAGTCAAATGGAAATAGAGCTGCTGTTGATATTTTTCAATAGATTACCCAAAATTCAAATGGAATTACAGCTGCTGTTGATATTTTTCAATATATTACCTAAAAGTCAAATGGAAATACAGCTGCTCTTTAGATTTTTCAATATATTACCTAAAAGGCAAATGGAAATACAGCTGCAGTTGATATTTCTCAATATATTATCTAAAAGTCAAATGGAAATACAGCTGCTGTTGATATTTTTCTATATATTATCTGAAAGTAAAATGGAAATACTGCTGCTGTTGATATTTTTCAATATATTATCTAAAAGTCAAATGGAAATAGAGCTGCTGTTGATATTTTTCAATATATTACCTAAAAGTCAAATGGAATTACAGCTGCTGTTGATATTTTTCAATATATTACCTAAAAGTCAAATGGAAATAGAGCTGCTATTTGTATTTTTCAATATATTACCTAAAAGTCAAATGGAATTACAGCTGCTGTTGATAATTTTTAATATATTATCTAAACGTCAATTGAAAATACAGCTGCTGTTGATATTTTTCAATATATTATCTAAAAGTCAAATGGAAATACAGTTGCTGTTGATATTTTTCAATATATTATCTAAAAGTCAAATCGAAATACAGTTGCTGTTGATATTTTTCAATATAATATCTAAAAGTCAAATGGAAATACAGTTGCTGTTGATATTTTTCAATATAATATCTAAAAGTCAAATGGAAATACAGCTGCTGTTGATATTTTTCAATATATTATCTAAAAGTCAAATGGAAATACAGTTGCTGTTGATATTTTTCAATATAATATCTAAAAGTCAAATGGAAATACAGCTGCTGTTGATATTTTTCAATATAATATCTAAAAGTCAAATGGAAATACAGTTGCTGTTGATATTTTTCAATATATTACATAAAAGTCAAATGGAAATACAGCTTCTGTTTATATTTTTAAATATATTACCGAAAAGACAAATGGAAATGCAGCTGCTGTTGATATTTTTCAATATGTTATCTAAAAGTCAAATGGAAATAGAGCTGCTGTTGATATTTTTCAATAGATTACCCAAAAGTCAAATGGAATTACAGCTGCTGTTGATATTTTTCAATATATTACCTAAAAGTCAAATGGAAATACAGCTGCAGTTGATATTTCTCAATATATTATCTAAAAGTCAAATGGAAATACAGCTGCTGTTGATATTTTTCTATATATTATCTAAAAGTAAAATGGAAATACTGCTGCTGTTTATATTTTTCAATATATTATCTAAAAGTCAAATGGAAATAGAGCTGCTGTTGATATTTTTCAATATATTACCTAAAAGTCAAATGGAATTACAGCTGCTGTTGATATTTTTCAATATATTACCTAAAAGTCAAATGGAAATAGAGCTGCTATTTATATTTTTCAATATATTACCTAAAAGTCAAATGGAATTACAGCTGCTGTTGATAATTTTCAATATATTATCTAAACGTCAAATGGAAATAGAGCTGCTGTTTATAATTTTCAATATATTATCTAAAAGTCAAATGGAATTACAGCTGCTGTTGATATTTTTCAATATATTACCTAAAAGTCAAATGGAAATACAGCTGCTCTTGATATTTTTCAATATATTATCTAAAAGTCAAATGGAAATACGGCTGCTGTTGATATTTTTCAATATATTACCTTAAAGTCAAATGGAAATACGGCTGCTGTTCATGTTTTCAATATATTAAATAAAAGTCAAATGGAAATACGGCTGCTGTTGATATTTTTCAATATATTATATAAAAGTCAAATGGAAATACAGCTGCTATTGATATTTTTCAATATATGACTTAAAAGTCAAATGGAAATACAGCTGCTGTTGATATTTTTCAATATATTATCTAAAAGTCAAATAAAAATACAGCTTCTGTTGATATTTTTCAATATATTACATAATAGTCAAATGGAAATACAGCTGCTGTTGACATTTTTCAACATATTATCTAAAAGTCAAATGGAAATACGGCTGCTGTTGATGTTTTAAATATATTAAATAAAAGTCAAATGAAAATACGGCTGCTGTTGATATTTTTCGATATATTATCTAAAAGTCAAATGGAAATACGGCTTTTTGATATTTTTCAATATATTATCTAAAAGTCAATTGGAAATACAGCTGCTGTTGATATTTTTCAATATATTATCTAAAAGTCAAATGGAAATACAGCTGCTATTGATATTTTTCAATATATTGTCTAAAAGTCAAATGGAAATACAGCTGCTGTTGATATTTTTCAATATATTATCTAAAAGTCAAATGGATATAAAGCTGCTGTTGATATTTTTCAATATATTATCTAAAAGTCAAATGGAAATAGAGCTGCAGTTGATATTTTTCAATATATTACCTAAAAGTCAAATGGAAATACAGCTGCTCATGATATTTTTCAATATATTATCTCAAAGTCAAATGGAAATACAGCTGCTGTTGATATTTTTCAATATATTATCTAAAGGTCAAATGGAAATACATCTGCTGTTGATATTTTTCAATATATTATCTAAAAGTCAAATGGAAATACAGCTGCTATTGATATTTTTCAATATATTACCTAAAATTCAAATGGAAATACAGATGCAGTTGATATTTTTCAATATATTATCTAAAAGTCAAATAAAAATACAGCTGCTGTTGATATTTTTCAATATATTACATAAAAGTCAAATGGAAATACAGCGGCTGTTGATATTTTTCAATATATTACCTAAAAGTCAAATGGAATTACAGCTGCTCTTGACATTTTTCAATATATTATCTAAAAGTCAAATGGAAATACGGCTGCTGTTGATATTTTTCAATATATTACCTAAAAGTCAAATGGAAATACGGCTGCTGTTCATGTTTTCAATATATTAAATAAAAGTCAAATGGAAATACGGCTGCTGTTGATATTTTTCAATATATGATATAAAAGTCAAATGGAAATACAGCTGCTATTGATATTTTTCAATATATGACTTAAAAGTCAAATGGAAATACAGCTGCTGTTGATATTTTTCAATATATTATCTAAAAGTCAAATAAAAATACAGCTTCTGTTGATATTTTTCAATATATTACATAAAAGTCAAATGGAAATACAGCTGCTGTTGACATTTTTCAATATATTATGTAAAAGTCAAATGGAAATACGGCTGCTGTTGATGTTTTAAATATATTAAATAAAAGTCAAATGGAAATACGGCTGCTGTTGATATTTTTCGATATATTATCTAAAAGTCAAATGGAAATACGGCTTTTTGATATTTTTAAATATATTATCTAAAAGTCAATTGGAAATACAGCTGCTGTTGATATTTTTCAATATATTATCTAAAAGTCAAATGGAAATACAGCTGCTGTTGATATTTTTCAATATATTACCTTAAAGTCAAATGGAAATACAGCAGCTGTTGATATTTTTCAATATATTATCTAAAAGTCAAATGGAAATACAGCTGCTATTGATATTTTTCAATATATTGTCTAAAAGTCAAATGGAAATACAGCTGCTGTTGATATTTTTCAATTTCTTATCTAAAAGTCAAATGGATATAAAGCTGCTGTTGTTATTTTTCAATATATTATCTAAAAGTCAAATGGAAATAGAGCTGCAGTTGATATTTTTCAATATATTACCTAAAAGTCAAATGGAAATACAGCTGCTCATGATATTTTTCAATATATTATCTCAAAGTCAAATGGAAATACAGCTGCTATTGATATTTTTCAATATATTATCTAAAATTCAAATGGAAATACAGATGCAGTTGATATTTTTCAATATATTATCTAAAAGTCAAATGGAAATATAGCTGCTGTTGATATTTCTCAATATATTACCTAAAATCAAATCGAAATACAGCTGCTGTTGATATTTTTCAATATATTATCTAAAAGTCAAATGGAAATACAGCTGCTATTGATATTTTTCAATATATTATCTAAAATTCAAATGGAAATACAGATGCAGTTGATATTTTTCAATATATTATCTAAAAGTCAAATGGAAATATAGCTGCTGTTGATATTTTTCAATATATTATCTAAAAGTCAAATGGAAATAGAGCTGCTGTTGATATTTTTCAATATATTATCTAAAAGTCAAATGGAAATAGAGCTGCTGTTGATATTTTTCAATATATTACCTAAAAGTCAAATGGAAATACCGTTTCAGTTGATATTTTTCAATGTATTATCTAAAAGTCAAATGGAAATAAAACTGGTGTTGATATTTTTCAATATATTATCTAAAACTCAAATGGAAATACAGCTGCTGTTCATATTTTTCAATATATTACCTAAAAGTCAAATGGAAATACAGCTGCAGTTGATATTTTTTAATATATTATCTAAAAGTAAAATGGAAATACAGCTGCTGTTGATATTTTTCAATATATTAACTAAAAGTCAAATGGAAATACAGCTGCTATTGATATTTTTAAATATTACCTAAAAGTCAAATGGAATTACAGCCGCAATTGATATTTTTCAATATATTATCTAAAAGTCAAATGGAAATACAGCTGCTGTTGATATTTTTCAATATATTATCTAAAACTCAAATGGAAATACAGCTGCTATTGATATTTTTCAATATATGACTTAAAAGTCAAATGGAAATACAGCTGCTATTGATATTTTTCAATATATTATCTAAAAGTCAAATAAAAATACATCTTCTGTTGATATTTTTCAATATATTACATAATAGTCAAATGGAAATACAACTGCTGTTGACATTTTTCAATGTATTATCTAAAAGTCAAATGGAAATACGGCTGCTGTTGATATTTTAAATATATTAAATAAAAGTCAAATGAAAATACGGCTGCTGTTGATATTTTTCGATATATTATCTAAAAGTCAAATGGAAATACGGCTTTTTGATATTTTTCAATATATTATCTAAAAGTCAATTGGAAATACAGCTGCTGTTGATATTTTTCAATATATTATCTAAAAGTCAAATGGAAATACAGCTGCTGTTGATATTTTTCAATATATTACCTTAAAGTCAAATGGAAATACAGCAGCTGTTGATATTTTTCAATATATTATCTAAAAGTCAAATGGATATAAAGCTGCTGTTGATATTTTTCAATATATTATCTAAAAGTCAAATGGAAATACAGCAGCTGTTGATATTTTTCAATATATTAACTAAAAGTCAAATGGAAATACAGCTGCTATTGATATTTTTAAATATTACCTAAAAGTCAAATGGAATTACAGCCGCAATTGATATTTTTCAATATATTATCTAAAACTCAAATGGAAATACAGCTGCTGTTGATATTTTTCAATATATTATCTAAAAGTCAAATGGAAATACAGCTGCTGTTGATATTTTTCAATATATTATCTAAAACTCAAATGGAAATACAGCTGCTATTGATATTTTTCAATATATGACTTAAAAGTCAAATGGAAATACAGCTGCTGTTGATATTTTTCAATATATTATCTAAAAGTCAAATAAAAATACAGCTTCTGTTGATATTTTTCAATATATTACATAATAGTCAAATGGAAATACAGCTGCTGTTGACATTTTTCAACATATTATCTAAAAGTCAAATGGAAATACGGCTGCTGTTGATGTTTTAAATATATTAAATAAAAGTCAAATGAAAATACGGCTGCTGTTGATATTTTTCGATATATTATCTAAAAGTCAAATGGAAATACGGCTTTTTGATATTTTTCAATATATTATCTAAAAGTCAAATGGAAATACAGTTGCTGTTGTTATTTTTCAATATGTTATCTAAAAGTCAAATGGAAATACATCTGCTGTTGATATTTTTCAATATATTATCTAAAAGTCAAATGGAAATACATCTGCTGTTGATATTTTTCAATATATTATCTAAAAGTCAAATGGAAATACAGCTGCTATTGATATTTTTCAATATATTACCTAAAATTCAAATGGAAATACAGATGCAGTTGATATTTTTCAATATATTATCTAAAAGTCAAATAAAAATACAGCTGCTGTTGATATTTTTCAATATATTACATAAAAGTCAAATGGAAATACAGCGGCTGTTGATATTTTTCAATATATTATATAAAAGTCAAATGGAAATACAGCTGCTATTGATATTTTTCAATATATGACTTAAAAGTCAAATGGAAATACAGCTGCTGTTGATATTTTTCAATATATTATCTAAAAGTCAAATAAAAATACAGCTTCTGTTGATATTTTTCAATATATTACATAAAAGTCAAATGGAAATACAGCTGCTGTTGACATTTTTCAATACATTATGTAAAAGTCAAATGGAAATACGGCTGCTGTTGATGTTTTAAATATATTAAATAAAAGTCAAATGGAAATACGGCTGCTGTTGATATTTTTCGATATATTATCTAAAAGTCAAATGGAAATACGGCTTTTTGATATTTTTAAATATATTATCTAAAAGTCAATTGGAAATACAGCTGCTGTTGATATTTTTCAATATATTGTCTAAAAGTCAAATGGAAATACAGCTGCTGTTGATATTTTTCAATATATTATCTAAAAGTCAAATGGATATAAAGCTGCTGTTGATATTTTTCAATATATTACCTAAAAGTCAAATGGAATTACAGCTGCAATTGATATTTTTCAATATATTATCTAAAACTCAAATGGAAATACAGCTGCTATTGATATTTTTCAATATATTATCTAAAACTCAAATGTAAATACAGCTGCTATCGATATTTTTCAATGTATTATCTAAAAGTCAAATGGAAATACAGCTGCTCTTGATATTTTTCTATATATTGTCTAAAAGTCAAATGGAAATACAGCTGCTATTAATATATTTCAATATATTTTCTAAAAGTCAAATGGATATAAAGCTGCTGTTGATGTTTTTCAATATATTATCTAAAAGTCAAATGGAAATACAGCTGCTCATGATATTTTTCAATATATTACCTAAAAGTCAAATGGAAATACAGCTGCAGTTGATATTTTTCAATATATTATCTAAAAGTCAAATGGAAATACAGCTGCTCATGATATTTTTCAATATATTACCTAAAAGTCAAATGGAAATACAGCTGCAGTTGATATTTTTCAATATATTATCTAAAAGTCAAATGGAAATACAGCTGCTGTTGATATTTTTCAATATATTATCTAAAACTCAAATGTAAATACAGCTGCTATCGATATTTTTCAATGTATTATCTAAAAGTCAAATGGAAATACAGCTGCTCTTGATATTTTTCAATATATTGTCTAAAAGTCAAATGGAAATACAGCTGCTATTAATATATTTCAATATATTATCTAAAAGTCAAATGGATATAAAGCTGCTGTTGATGTTTTTCAATATATTATCTAAAAGTCAAATGGAAATACAGCTGCTCATGATATTTTTCAATATATTATCTAAAAGTCAAAGGAATTACAGCTGCAGTTGATATTTTTCAATATATTATCTAAAAGTCAAATGGAATTACAGCTGCTATTGATATTTTTCAATATATTATCTAAAACTCAAATGTAAATACAGCTGCTATCGATATTTTTCAATGTATTATCTAAAAGTCAAATGGAAATACAGCTGCTCTTGATATTTTTCAATATATTGTCTAAAAGTCAAATGGAAATACAGCTGCTATTAATATATTTCAATATATTATCTAAAAGTCAAATGGATATAAAGCTGCTGTTGATGTTTTTCAATATATTATCTAAAAGTCAAATGGAAATACAGCTGCTCATGATATTTTTCAATATATTATCTAAAAGTCAAAGGAATTACAGCTGCAGTTGATATTTTTCAATATATTATCTAAAAGTCAAATGGAATTACAGCTGCTATTGATATTTTTCAATATATTATCTAAAACTCAAATGTAAATACAGCTGCTATCGATATTTTTCAATGTATTATCTAAAAGTCAAATGGAAATACAGCTGCTCTTGATATTTTTCAATATATTGTCTAAAAGTCAAATGGAAATACAGCTGCTATTGATATTTTTCAATATATTATCTAAAAGTCAAATGGAATTACAGCTGCTATTGATATTTTTCAATATATTATCTAAAACTCAAATGTAAATACAGCTGCTATCGATATTTTTCAATGTATTATCTAAAAGTCAAATGGAAATACAGCTGCTCTTGATATTTTTCAATATATTGTCTAAAAGTCAAATGGAAATACAGCTGCTATTGATATTTTTCAATATATTATCTAAAAGTCAAATGGAATTACAGCTGCTATTGATATTTTTCAATATATTATCTAAAACTCAAATGTAAATACAGCTGCTATCGATATTTTTCAATGTATTATCTAAAAGTCAAATGGAAATACAGCTGCTCTTGATATTTTTCAATATATTGTCTAAAAGTCAAATGGAAATACAGCTGCTCTTGATATTTTTCAATATATTATCTAAAAGTCAAATGGAATTACAGCTGCTATTGATATTTTTCAATATATTATCTAAAACTCAAATGTAAATACAGCTGCTATCGATATTTTTCAATGTATTATCTAAAAGTCAAATGGAAATACAGCTGCTCTTGATATTTTTCAATATATTGTCTAAAAGTCAAATGGAAATACAGCTGCTATTAATATATTTCAATATATTATCTAAAAGTCAAATGGATATAAAGCTGCTGTTGATGTTTTTCAATATATTATCTAAAAGTCAAATGGAAATACAGCTGCAGTTGATATTTTTCAATATATTATCTAAAAGTCAAAGGAATTACAGCTGCAGTTGATATTTTTCAATATATTATCTAAAAGTGAAATGGAAATAGATCTGCTATTGATATTTTTCAATATATTATCTAAAAGTCAAAGGAATTACAGCTGCAGTTGATATTTTTCAATATATTATCTAAAAGTGAAATGGAAATACAGCTGCTATTGATATTTTTCAATATATTATCTAAAAGTCAAAGGAATTACAGCTGCTATTGATATTTTTCAATATATTATCTAAAAGTCAAATGGAAATACAGCTGCTATTGATATTTTTCAATATATTATCTAAAAGTCAAATGGAAATATAGCTGCTGTTGATATTTTTCAATATATTACCTTAAAGTCAAACGGAATTACAGCTGCTGTTGATATTTTTCAATATATTACCTGAAACTCAAATGGAAATACAGCTGCTGTTGATATTTTTCAATATATTACCTAAAAGTCAAATGGAAATACAGTTGCTATTGATATTTTTCAATATATTATCTAAAAGTCAAATGGAAATACAGTTGCTGTTGATATTTTTCAATATATTATCTAAAAGTCAAATGGAAATACAGTTGCTATTGATATTTTTCAATATATTATCTAAAAGTCGAATGGAAATACAGTTGCTGTTGATATTTTTCAATATATTATCTAAAAGTCAAATGGAAATACAGTTGCTATTGGTATTTTTAAATATATTATCTAAAAGTCAAATGGAAATACAGTTGCTGTTTATATTTTTCAATATATTATCTAAAAGTCAAATGGAAATACTGTTGCTCTTGATATTTTTCAATATATTATCTAAAAGTCAAATGGAAATACATTTGCTGTTGATATTTTTCAATATATTATCTAAAAGTCAAATGGAAATACTGTTGCTCTTGATATTTTTCAATATATTATCTAAAAGTCAAATGGAAATACATTTGCTGTTGATATTTTTCAATATATTATCTAAAAGTCAAATGGAAATACAGTTGCTATTGATATTTTTCAATATATTATCTAAAAGTCAAATGGAAATACAGTTGCTATTGATATTTTTCAATATATTATCTAAAAGTCAAATGGAAATACAGGTGATTTTGATTTTTTTCAATATGAAATGGAAATTGGATTGGAAATTTAGTTTATTTTGATTTGTTTCAATAGAACATCTTAAAAACAATGGAAATGTATCTTATTTTTTGTATTTTTCTATAGAAAATGAAAAAATCAAATGGAAATATACCTTATTTTGATATTTTTCAAGAGGAAATGGAAAAATGAAATGGAAATATGGCTGATTTTGATATTTTTCAATTGGAAAACTGAAAATCTATTGAAAATATAACTGAATTTACTATTTTTCAATAGAAAATGAAAAAATTTAATGGAAATATAGCTGATTTTAATATTTTTCAATTTAAAATGTAAAAATCAAGTGAAAATATAGCGTACATTTATATAAATTCATATTTCAAATGGAAATATTGCTGATTTTGACATTTTCCCATAGGAAACCTAAAAATCAAATGGAATTATAGCTGATTTTGATATTTTTCAATAGAAAATCTGAAAAACTAATGGAAATATATTTGATTGTGAGATTTTTCAATTGTTACAGCTAGCACAATACAAAATAACATGAAACAGATTCTTAGATATTAAAGTGGAATAAAATATTACATGTAACAACCAAAAGTGGATTTTATTTAACATAATATAATATTTTTTTTAATCAGTAAGGCTCACGTTTAAACAATATACATTGGAAAATGATGACAATCATATAAGCGCGTAAGAGCTTAATGTGTTTGTATATGAGGCAGTCGTAGAGGAAATCCAATACAGTTAAGATTAAGTCGGCGATTGGGAATTCAATGCTTTTCATTGGTTTCCTGCTTTTGTTTTTGGGAGAGGACCAACACAGTCTACTAATACTCTACTGAAAGGTTCTTTAAATGCTGGAATAGGTTTTAGAGGAGCAGAGGAAATTTTTTGATTAGGTTTTCCAACCATCGTGACATAGGTGTGACAAGAGTTACAGAATTGAACATCTTGTTTTAACTTTGACAGGTAAAAATGATTTAAGACTTTTTAGTAAGTCTTGTTGATGCCTAAATGAACTGATATGTTAGTATCATGAGTTATGCTCAATATAATTTGTCGATATTTTTGTGGGACTACTATCTGATAGATAATTCCTTCATTCCTCAGGCTTGTATCCTGCAGACGCCATTTTCTCATTAGGATGCCAACCCTATTGTAAAAGCTTCCTCACTTGGAAATGCTCTATTAGC
Organism: Acanthosepion lycidas; assembly: GCA_963932145.1. Lineage (NCBI taxonomy): Eukaryota > Metazoa > Mollusca > Cephalopoda > Sepiida > Sepiidae > Acanthosepion > Acanthosepion lycidas. The sequence goes on along the minus strand of CAWVQA010001440.1, from coordinate 123,031 downwards.
AAGTAGAATAAGTTCTGGGTCTTTTTTTCTGTTCAATAACAAACTGATCTCGGCTGAAATTGTCTTCTATCTTGTCTGTTGCTTTGCTAATTTGTGAGGGAATATGATTTAGATCTTTGTTATAACTATTTACTGGCCCCCTGTCAACTTGATGAGCCTTAAATCTCTCATTCAATTTCAATAGATCGTCTGAAGGTAAAATATTTAGGTTTTTTTTTTCGAATCTGATTATTTCTTTGTTTTTGCACAAGCAGGATATAAATCCTGGTCTTCCACCTCACTTTCATCATTTATATATGGTTTTTTTATTTTCCTTCCACCAGCAAACTCATTTCCAAGTAGTAAGGAGACACCCTTGATAGGAAGGGAAGGTCGGGCGCCTACTATAACTGGACCATTAACTAATTCAGATTTTAAATGAATTTTATGGAGGAGAATCTCAATAACACCTAGTTCAATGCCTTGTAACAAGACTGAATCACCGGTAAAGGTCTTATCGGATAATGATAGCACACCTTCTAACAACAAAGTTTGAGAAGCACCAGTATCACGTAAAATTTGAACAGGCTCAGCATTTTGGGAGTCACTGATAAAAACAGATCCCTGAGATGAAAATGGCTTATAGGCTTCCATAGGTATTTGTCTTAGGAAGTTTTTCATCTCAAGGTGTTGAGTAGTCCTGAGGAAAAGGGATTTTATTACCAAGTTTGGTAGTAAAAAAGGAAAAGAGACACCTTCTGTATGTTTTCTTTTAAGAATCTGGCAGTCGGAGATAATGTGGTTACTTTTCTTGCAGTAAGCACATGAAATATTAGATTTTCTCGGAACAAAAACGCTTGTTTCTTCTTTTTTACGTGGCATATTGTGAGAGTTTAGCATAGACTGTGTTTAGCTCCGCCCCAGAGAACATGGCAGAAACGGCTTGGTGGATATTGCTGGTCTAGACAGTTGGTTGTCCTGCGTCAAGAAGACCGATCCGAACCAAGAGATAGAAATTGAACCTGTATGAATCCAGATAAATTCGTCAACAAAGCTGTGAGAAAGCAGACTGTTTTATCATAGAGTGCAGACGAAGATCTACGAATTATCTCCGTTAGATGAATTCCTATCAGCATAATAATCGTCTTTCTCTCTCTGTGACTTTCCGACTGATTGGACGCAAGGGTGTCAAATTCAAGGCTGGAAGGGATGCAACTCTTTCCGTCGGAAAATGTCTTACTCGCTGCAACGCAAAGCCATGTACACCGAACACTGGTGTAATGCTGTTCTGTTCATTTTTCCAAGCGACCTGCTTTTATGGAGTCCAGAAACACCTCATTACCATGCGTGTAACGCGACTTTGCGTGACTGCACGAGACCGTAAATATTAAAAGTCACGGACGCCATCTTGGACCCTTTCCTTTCTTAACCCACAGGCCAGACAGACGCGAGGGCGTTTGGGAGGTAAGCCATTCCTTTTTTCCGCACACTCCCCACTGATCTCATGATCACAGAGGTGACAGGGAGGCGGCGATCGCTTTCGCCGGTTGCTTCTTCGAAGAGGGACGCTGCGAGCCTCATCGTCGCTTGCGCTCATGTCCGCGGTCTGAGGGTCGAAAAACACCGCGTCCCTTGGAAGGCTGCTGATATCTGAGTCACTGCCTGATGGAGCTGGCATGAACCAGAGCGATGCCTCACTGGTCTCAGATTCCGATTCGCTCCCGTCGTCCAGCGATGGTTGCAACTGCGTCGCCGGCCGCAGGTCCTTAACGTGACGGGGCACACCGTCGACCCGCACCGCCTGTGGGCTGATCACCTCAGTGACGCGTCCGGTTCCGTATTTCGTCGTGCACTTGCTGCGCGGGTTTTTAACCCAGACGACATCGCCTTTCTTCAGCCTCTCTCCGGTTACTTTCCGTTCCGTCAGCGGGTTGGTCTCTATGCCCTTCACTCTGACGTGGTACCTATGCAATGTGTCGGCTGGCGTCGTAGAGGGTGAGACATCATCCTTCGGGGTCACGTTGTACAAGTAGACCGCCTCAGACACCGCGCAGCCCGTCCTGGCTGCGATGGTCTTGACAGTCCTGTGGTTCCGCTCGATGATCCCATTTCCACTCGGTACGTGGGCGCACCGGAACCGTAGGTGCACTCCCCAGGCATCCGCAAACCTCCTGAACTGCTCACTGTTGAATGCGGTGCCATTGTCGGTTAATATCTCAGTTGGGGGCCACGTTCAAGGAAGATACTGTTTAACTGACGGATGATGGTGGCTGAATCTTGCCGACGCAGCAGCCGCCATATCGCAAACCTGGATGGACTGCAATCAATGAGCGTCAGGAAATCCTCGCCGTTGTGGTGAGTAACGTCTATCGCCAGCCGGCTCCAGTGGTTCCTCACGCTCAGCTGCCCTTTCTTCCAGCGAACGGGTGCTGGGTCTATAGACTGGCACGCCACGCAGTTTCTGACCACTCTTCTGGCGTCTGTCTTTTGTACTCCTGGGTCAACCAACTTGGCGAAATACAGGGTCCGCTTGATTCCAGGGTGCCCGCTTTGTTGGTGGACTTCTTTGATTCGATTAGATCGAACGGGACTCATGGACGCAGCGCAGGCGGGTTGCACGGGCTCAATAGCTTTCTTAGTGGCGTCAAGCCACCTTTGGGGCACCCTCGTTAAACAATCTGCCTTGAGGCTAGATTTGACCAGGGACACCTCCATTGTCAGTGCGTACTCTTGCACCAGCTTCACGATCGTGTCGAGCCGTCGTCGGATAAGCATCTCGCTGGCGGCTTTAGTCCGCACCATGGCCCTCCCGGTAAGGGTATCCGAGATCCACTTATAGACGCAAGAAGAATCCGTGAACAGACGCAGGGTGGTCGACTTCCAGAGGATCGCCAAGTTGATCCCCTTGATGACAGCATCGAGCTCTGCTAGGTTTATGTGCTGGGAGTCCTTTTCTGGACGTAACAAGCAAGCATCTTCCACCACGGCTCAATCGTGAACTATCGATACACCGGTTGCAAGAGAGCTTGCGTCAACCCACACACTGAGGTATTGGCTGTCGACGTACCATCTGCCCCGCGCTGGGTCTTCCTTGCGTACTCTAGCGAGGACCTCCCTCATCATGGTGAGGAGAGGGGCGTCGTAAACTTCGTCATCCCATCCAGTGGTGACATCAGATGCTCTCCGCTTGATGAACGCCACCGCAACACGCAGCCAGCCACCTACAGGAAGGTGCCCAACTAACTTGCCGCACAAGGAAAATATGATTCGCCGCGTGACAACGGTGGGCATGTCTGGGACCTCGTTTCCCCGTTTCCAATACAGAACGTCATCCTCTCCCCAGACCTGCAAACCAAGCACTCGTGCACCATCCTGCAGCCTCTCCGGTTCCTTGCTGAGGAGGCCAAAGTTGTAGAGATGCTCCTTCACGCGCGCCGCAGATATGACTCCCTCGTTCACGTACACGTCATCAATATATGCAGATGTTGCCCGCCGTATACGCTCATCCTTCGTCAGAATGGCGTCAACAATCATCTGCATAATTGATGGCGCCACATTGAGTCCAAACCCCATGCGGGTCAGGCAATACCTTTGCCCCTTGATAAGCACAGTTTGATAGGGCCACAGTGATTGGTGCACACGCACTTGAAGGTATGCCTTGCACAGATACATTTGATCCTGCCTGTCGCCATTCCCTTAGCTTCTCGGTACACACGTCTGCGCGGGCTGTAAAAGGGTCCACGTGCTCGTTCAGTTCCCGATAGTCGAGCACCGGCCTCATCTTTTGTTTGTCGTGCTGGAGAACTGCCATTAGCGGGATCAGGCCCTTCGGGGGCCCCAATTCCTTCTCTGGATAAGGAACCAACCACCCGTTATTAATCCAGGTTCGCAACTCCTTGTCGTATTCCGCACGAGCTAGCGGGGGGATTTTATACTCTGGCACACTGTTGTACAGCTTCTCTGGCGGTTGATCGTCCTACCATTTCCAGGAAACCGTCCAGGACTTTGTTTCGCTGGTCGAATTCCGCACGAAAGTCAGGCCGTTCTAGCTCCATTGCTGCACTTAGAGCAAGACCAGTTTCAGTGAAACGCGCCCGACCCTCTTCGTCAACATGGACGCCACCCACTTTTTTGATGACGTCCATTCCCAGGAGCAGATCATAGCCGAGCAGTTCTCCGTCCACGACCAGGGCTTGTATGGCTACTGCAGGCCCATCGCCGATGCTTGCGCGGATGACGCTCACTCCACAAGAGGCTAGCGAGCCCCCGCCAACAGTCAGAATTGGAATCTTTTTCTCATCCCACGTGTCACAACATGCCTTGCGCACAAGGTCTGGGTGCACCCGGTGTCTACAAGCGCGAAGCGCTCACGCCCGTTAATCCGCACGCTCACTGCGGGTAGCGCCTTGTTCAGCGGCGATCTGGGGAGAAGACTGGCGCTGTAGCTTACTCCCCTTTCCCGGACAGCTTCTTGCTACGTGGCCCAGCTTGTTGCACCTGTAGCAACGCATACGTCTCCGTGTTCCTCGGTTATGCGTATCCTTCGCACTGCTTCGGCTTCGGCAGTCTTTGGAGAAGTGGTTCAGTTCGCCACATTTATAGCACCTTGTGTCCTCAGTTGGCGGTGCGGGTGCTTCTACAGCTGCTGAGACAGGCTCCGCGTCGTCCTTCAAAATATTCCGGGCTCTGGCCAGTAACTCGTCTAACCCCAGCTCATTGAGCCTTGACGATGCTCGTAGCAGTCGACTGGCGTTGTCTGGGAGTCCGGCCAGAAAGGCGCATCCTAGGATTTGGTCGCTTGCTCCACCGAACGGTGCGGCCAGCTTCCTCAAATCGGCCAGATAGACATCTACCGTTTCATCTGGCCCAAGCCGCCGTTCGGTGAACTGCCTCCAGGAGACAAAGGGGTCCGCACCGAATGCCACGTATAGAGCCTGCTTAATTTCCTCCAAGTCTGCGTCATCCCTGAGCTGCTGATACACGGCGTAAGCTCCTTTGGTGAGCCTCAGACGGATGACCAGTGCGGGATCTTTAACTTTACACAGCCGGCAGACCCGCTCGGCCTTTTCCCACCTCGACCACAGACGGGCCAGCAGGGGAACCGTCGAACTCTGGTATCAACTTCAAGTCGAATCTGTCCATGTTGTAGTAATGGCCAAAATAGCTTGTAGCAAGGGTGTCAAATTCAAGGGTGAAAGGGACGCAACTCTTTCCGTCGGAAAATGTCTTACACGCTGCAACGCAAAGCCATGTACACCGAACACTGGTGTAATGCTGTTCTGTTCATTTTTCCAAGCGACCTGCTTTTATGGAGTCCAGAAACACCTCATTACCATGCGTGTAACGCGACTTTGCGTGACTGCACGAGACCGTAAATATTAAAAGTCACGGACGCCATCTTGGACCCTTTCCTTTCTTAACCCACAGGCCAGACAGACGCGAGGGCGTTTGGGAGGTAAGCCATTCCTTTTTGCCCCACAGTATTGGTATGGTGCTACATTATAATCAGAACAGCTAAATCTTTTCTTACGAGTTAGGGTATAAGATTCCGAGATTACTGCGGCTTCATTAATTGTTTGGACATCTTTATCATCAAGATATGTTTGTAGATTGTGATAATGACCATCATCACACACATACATACATACATACATACATACATATATACTTACGCAAATTCAAATTATACAACCACAAGCATTCATTGGATAATAAATCAACACTACTGTGTAATGGATAATTTATAAATCACATCTATGCGACAATTTTATAATCGCTATATTTTCATGTAGTCAATTTTGTGCCCTTTTCGGAGAATAGAATCCCAGAAGATTTTCATGAGTCTCCCCAAAGCTCGCTCACTAATTGGTCAATGCCAGCGTGATTCTTCCCGCGCAGCGCTTTCGGAACCGATGATCACCTATATAAGAAGATTCTGAGTAAATTAGTGAGATTTCATCTGCCATCTAACGTAAAAGCCCTGTTGCCGGCAGCTATGTCCTGTCTCCCCGGTGGTTCTGGCTGCTAAAAGAAAGCCACCTGGTCCTCCGGTGAGCTGAAGGAGCCACCACTATTCGCCACGTTGTGAGTGTTTTTGACCCGAACAGCAGTGTTCCGATCGTTCAGGAGGGTCCGGTGGTAAAGGATGAAATGGCTGGGTTCTACGCTGAAAGGAATCGCTATTCATGCAGAAAAAAGTTCTTGTCATAACCACAAGGACATAAAAAATAAGCAACACTTTTGGTTCCTGTACAAAGAGCCTTTTAAGGCTACTGCTTTTATGTCACTACCAAAGAAATTGCACGAATACAAAGTGTCTTAACGAGATTCACTCATTTGGGTCGGAAAGTCACAGAGAGAGAAAGACGATTATTATGCTGATAGGAATTCAGCTGATCTAAGGGAGGTAATTCGTGAATCTTTGTCTGCACTCTATGATATAGCAGTCTGCTTTCTCACAGCTTTGTTGACGAAGTTATCTGGATTCATACAGGTTCTATTTCTATCTCTTGGTTTGGATCGGTCTTCTTGACGCAGGACAACCAACTGACTAGACCAGCAATATCCACCAAGCCGTTTCCGCCGTGTTCTCTCCGCGCTCGGTCCGCGTTCTGTTTAACTCAAGCGTGCAGGCGGCTTATATAGAGTGGGGCGGAGCTAAACAATTTTTAGGCACCGCCCACGAATTTTAATATGCAAATCGCCTTGACCACCATGCGTTTCCACCTAATCTCCGAATCTCCGCGGGAAACTATTTCTCAAGTAGTACTAAAAATTAATTTGGATTCTCTACTGGGTTTTCCGCAGACATCATCCACTTAAGCCTTGTGAAAAGTACTTATCTTGTCTAAGGACTTTGGCTGGATTTCGTCCTGCAGACCACCCAAAAATCTAATTCACCATTTATCACAAGCTTTACTTAACAAACCCGTCCATTAATCACTCTGAAATTAATTCACCTAATTAACTAATAACTCAAACCCAGAAACAATTAAAAAAAAAACAAACTATTTCTGGAATTACTCCGGAATCCCTTCTACCCAACTAATTAGTTCCTTCATCCCAATCCTTTAGAACTATTGATTAATAAACCCACCTGGTGTTGTGGGGTGTAACAGAGAGAGGTTGACGCACATGAATGCACACACGCAAATATAACGTTTATTGATTGAAGATGGAAAACGATCTTCCGTGAAAGTTACAAACTGTGTCAGCGCTATTAATAGGAAATAATCTAGAACAATGATATATGAAACCTGAGACGGCTGATGGATAAAGAATAAATTTCAAGTCATGTTGGCGAGGACTTGTTTATAAAGAAATGCAAAAGGGCAGGAGGCGATGTTTAATTTGGGTCATTAAAAAAAAATAGACGAAAATAATATTTTTGATAAAAACATATTGAAGTAAATTGGACCGGGGAGGTAAGATCAATGTATGTTTACCGCTAGCGAAATCTGATCTAAACATAAGTTGTATCCGCTGAATTTGGTCATCGAAAAGACAATTGAAATGAACATTGAACTAATTAATTTTATCCACTAAGAGATTTGAAATAGATCTGAATTTAAACTTTGCTTATGGCGACACTCGTGTTAAGCGCGTGAACAACCTGGCTTATAACCTGCGAGTTTTGCTGAGTTGGAGAGACTTGGGCGTTAGACGAGAGTGACGTTGAGAGAGAGAGAGAGACTGTCGTTGCAGTGAGTCGGTCCAGTGGCGAGTCAGAGATAAGGAGTTCAAGAAATATCATCGTCGTTGTAGCAGTCGCATTGAAAAGTCGCTGAAACTTAACGTTTGTCACTTACGACAACCAACTGAAAAGCTACACTTCCACGTAGGGCTGGAATTACGAGTCACACATCCTCCCAAGTTGATTTGGAACGAGTTAATCACACACACACCTCTCTCTGTTGGTATAATTGGTAGAGGAGTGGTCCTCTGTTCTGATGTTAATTGCTTTTCTATCCTTTCTGTAAACTCTTTCTACTGTTGTTGTTTTCTTATATAAAAGACATCAATATTTTACCCATTGTTGTTCGGCTTCTGCAGATATTATTTCCTTGTTTGCCACATTCTAATTTTCCTGCCGCTCACCCTCACAGCCGTGCCTACATCCCCAATCGACCGTGAACGTATGGACAACACCCCGCTTACTGGATCTAAAAACTAACAACGTGGGCAGCAGGCGGAACTTAGCCAGTGACCGGTCGAACAATCTACGGGTACTCAGGGAGCGTGCGACCAGCTACCCCTGAGTTCGGTTCAGACCGAGTGGGCGCCTCAACCCAAAGAGGAAGACGCCGGAGGTCGAGGGGCTAGAGGGACGAGTGGTAGAGGGGTATCTCTCTCTCTCTCTCTCTCTCTCTCTCTCTCTCTCTCTCTCTCTCTCTCTCTCTCTCTCTCTCTCTCTCTCTCTCTCTCTCTCTCACTCACACACACACACACACACACACACACACACACACACAGCCACAGGAATCTACGACAGTTGAAACCATGCACCAATCTTCTCACTCACACCATCACTCACATACTGAATATTCCCTGTACTCACATAATCTTTTTTCTTACACAGCAAAACTGTTGAAAACATTTATTACCAGAAACTATTACAACCTTATTTCTTTCAGTGAACTTTGGAACAATTGATAGTTAAAAAGATACAATTCTTGTTTTACTCAATGCATGCCTTTCTTTCACATCCTTGTTTGTACATCTTGTTAAATACAAATTTTATGTGTAATGATGTCTTTGGCTTATCCTCTTTTTCTTCACGTCAGTTTGGTTTCCTAATCTAAATTAAATAAATGTGGCGAAGTCCGCCACAAGATCATGTGTAGCGCATTGTCTAAATTCCTCTATAAGAATTAACTGGCCTAATTTTTGAAAATCATTGATAACTTTTCTAGCGTTAACCCATTAGTCAAAGAGAGGTCCTCTTTTTCCCAAGTGAATTCGATGTATATCTGTCGTTCACTCTTTTTATATTTCCTAAACTTTTGTCTATAGATCTCCGGTACTAATTCGTATGATGTTAGAATTGCGCCTTTTATTTTATCATAATCTGCGGCGGCGTCGATACTAAACGCTGAATAGACTTCAACTGAAGTCTATTTGGCGTTTAGTATCGACTTGAAGTAGGTTTTCGACTTGAAGTAGGTCGAAGTAGGTTTTCAGTGACTTTTTCGAAATGGGGAAAATATTTATCCACTGTTTTCTAAAAAAAATCTAAGAACGAGTCTGATATTTTTTGCTGCATCAAATCTAGCATTAAAAGGAAAATGTGAATTTTCAGAAATTTGTCTTCTTTTTTCTTGTTCATTTCTTAATTTTTCCATATCTATTTCTTTGTCTATTTTATTTTTCTCTATTATTGCTATTCTTTCTTGCATCTCTAGTATTTTATTTCTAGTCCTAAATGTAAATCTCTATAGAGTCATACGAATCTAATTTCTTACCTACAATATTTTTTATCTCTGCTTTTTTTCATTAACACTAGGTGCTTTTTCAGTCCGCAATTTACTCTGCAATTGAGCTAACGGAATTTCATCCTCTTCTTCCCATTCACTCAAGGTTAGGCTCAATCCCTGATTCCCCAGAATGTCCCGCTGGGGTTCAATTTATCTCCCTCAGCCTTCGAAGGGATGTTGGGCTAATTTCAATCTCCTCACTCCCTTCACTTTCACTCTCAGTCTCTAACCCTTCAGGTTCTACCAACATAGATTTCCTCGGCCTTTTCTGTTGAGTTTTTGTTTCGAGCCCTTTCCATTCTTCTATTTCAGCTAGCTTTATATTATTCGCATGCACTCTCTTTACCTGTCCGGTCAATTGGTCCCAGATCACAAAGGAAACCGGACCCGTCTGATCCACGATCCTATAGTATGGACTCCATCTCTGGTCCAATATACCTTCTCTCAGGTGTATTTTATGATACACTGGGTCACCTATTCTGGGCTCTTTGAATCCTCCTCCTCACCTGCGTAAAAAATTTATGCTGTTGTTCCAAAACTATTTGGAGATGATCATCTCCTAAATACTTCCTCCAACGTCGTAACAGATTGTCTATATGTAAGACTACATCCCTGCCATATATCAAGTAATAAGGGGAACATTTTGTCGTCGCGTTCGTTGCGAATCTCACAGCTGCTAACGCTTGGGTTACGAATAAATCCTAATTTTCCCTATTATCCTCTGTTAGTTTAGGTAACACATCAGCGAGGGTCTTATGAAATCTTTCTACCTTAGCGTTACTTTGGGGGTGATATGGAGAGGTGGTTATTTGCTGTATGTTTAATTCGTCCAATGTCTCTCTCATAATCTGATTCACATTCTCCGATTCATTATCGCTAACCAACTGTTCGGGAGCCCCATACCTTGGGAATATTTCGTTCAGTATTATATCTGACACTGTTCGTGCCTTCTTATCTGATATGGCAAATGCCTCAGGCCAATTCGTCAGCCAGTCCACAAAACTTACTATGTAAAGATTACCTCTATGTGTTTCTCCATAGGGACCGGAAATATCCATGCTTACTTTCTGAAATAAATAATTCGGAACATCCGTTTCTAATACTGGGGCAACTCTACTCCTTCGACTCTGTACTTGGCATGTTACGCTTTTTTTTTACATGGTTCACAATATCATTAAACAACTTAGGCCAGTAGTAATTTCTCATTATTAATCCATACGTCTTATCAATTCCCAGGTGTCCTAACCTCCTATGGCACTGGTCTAGAATATCAGCTCTCAACTTCTCGGGTATCACCATTTTTAAACTTACTTCTTCACCTCTTCTGAAAGGTAATACAACACTCCATCGTGCACCATATATCTGGAGGTATGCCCTGCCTCTACCCTGGACCTGATAGTTGCTATCTCGCTATCCTCTTGGCTTTGCCTAATAATATCTCTCCAGTGGGGGTCGGAAACAATCTCCGTTTCACTCGTTTCCTGATCTTCCCAACCAAGTCTCTGCTTCAACACCTGTGAATTCATCACATTAATTTGAAATGCTTTATCATCCACACCCGGCAGATTCGGTCTCTAATTGCCTCGGAATCCTCGATAACAGGTCAGCACAGGTATTATCCTTCCCTGCCAAATATTCTATTTTGCAGTTATACCCACTTAACTTCAATGCCCACTATTGTATCTTCTTATTCGTCCACTTCGCCTCTAACAAATATTTCAGGGATTTGTGGTCTGTTAATGGTAAATACAGCCCCACTTAAATAATAATCTAATTTCTGCACAGCATACAGAATGACGAACGCCTCTTTTTCTATTACTGTCCACCTTTGCTAAGTCTCGGAGAGCCGATGAGACAGAAAATAGATCGGAACTTCCTCAGGCACACCCGGTACTGGTCCATCCTTGTTGAGACACGGTTGTATAATAACCGCCCCGATGTACTTATCGCTAGCATCGGTGTACAGCACCATGGGGTTACTCAGGTCTGGGTAGGCCAACAAGGGTACTGCTGTCAGCTGGCCCTTTAGAGCCTCGAATGCACGCTGACAATCCTCGGTTCACTTAAACCTAGCATGCTTCTTAGAGCTATTAGAGGGTCTGCTAGCCGACTAAATGCTGGTATGAACCTCCGATAATATCCGATGGATCCAATAAATCCCCTAATCTCTCTTACGGTCTTGGGTGCGGGCATGGCTCTTATAACCTCTACTTTGTCTAAATCCGTTTTTATTCCTTCTTTGTTTATGATAAACCCTAAGTACTTTCTCTCTTCTTTCATAAACTGACACTTTGATAATTTTAACTTTAGTCCATGTTCTCTTAACCTATTGAACACTTTCTGCAGATGTTCAAAACGCTCCTCCGGTGATTTTGAAAACACCATGATCTCATCTAGATACGCCATGGCAAAGGCCTCAGTACCATTCAATACGATGGACGTTAACTGACTAAATACACCCGGGGCGTTTGCTAACCCAAACGGCATAACTCTAAAATTGAAGAGACCCATGTGACAGGAAAAAGTGGTCTCTTCCTGATCCTTTTTGCTAAGTGCTACCTGCCAATATCCCGACTTCAAATCCAAGGTGGAAAAACATTTAGACTCTCCTAAAAGAGCTAGAATATCATCAATCAAGAGGAGGGGCAATGTCAGAGGTTTCGTAATGGCATTTAATTGACGAAAATCCACACAAAACCTCTGCCCTCCATCCTTCTTTTCAACAGTCACTATTGGAAAACTCCAGGGAGATTTGGATCTTTCGATTATCCCTGATTCCATCATTTCATTCACTGCGTTCTCTACTAATTTTCTTTTGTGGATTGCGGTCCTATACGGTCTTAACTTAATAGGTGGGTGATTACCCGTGTCTATCTTCATTTCAACTGTCTCCGTCTGTCCCAATTCCTTATCCATAATGGCTATTACCTCCCGATTACCGTTCAGCAACCCCCTCAACTTCCTCCTCGGGAGCTGTTATATCTTCATCCCTTATTTCATTGCTACCTGTCTTATTCCCAGGCCTATTCTCATTCCATACTCTCACCTGTTCGACTTCTCTCACTGGGCACGCCTGTGTCAGCTCCTCTCCCTGCTTTATTTTAATAGTTTTATTGACAGTATTGGTTAACAGTAAGGGAATAGTCCCTGACCTCTTCACCAACGAAACACACATGGTTATTTCCCCTTCACTATTATCATACCTATCAGTAGGGACCACTTGGTACAGGTTACTGTTCAGAACTCATGTTATAATCTTGCCCTTCCCAGATACAGTAGTCCTAGGAGGAACTTTATGTCTGTCTGGGTCACCACTGGCAATTGTTCATAATTATCCTCTCCCAACAGTATCCCTACCCCGTGGCGGGGTCACTAAGCCAGTCACTCACCAAAATTAGCTCACCGCACAAGTCAGGTACCACATAAACCTTAAGTTTACTTCTGGTTCTTGCCAACTGGAAAGGTAGCCACGTCATACCCTCTATCCTCATTCTGCTACTATCAGCCTGACTTATTAGTAGATCGAAGGGACTAAGCTTCGTTTTCCGTCACAACTGTCTAAAAACGTTGGAGCTAACCAGTAACACTGAAGCTCCTGTATCGACAAGGGTTCTTCACCTTGTCTCCCAGCAACACATTACAGGTGAAGTCTGGCCATTCCTTCAGCAAACGGTATACCTGTGCCTTTCTTCTGCCCGTATGTTCTCTCCCTTCCTCCCACTTTCTCGACAACCGAGACGTGGGAGTCGGTGACAGGAGTTCACCTTTTTCTAGGGGCCCTCCTGGGTCGGGTAGAGCTCGGATGACCCTCTTTTCTCGGACTAGCAACCCATTTTCCCCTCCATTTAAGTTAGGGCTGTTCCGTTCGGTGTGGTCCATCTTTCTCCTGCGAGGACAGGTTCGTCTCAGGTGACCCGCCACAGCGCCAACACCTTCGCTCCTTACAACTTGCCGAAAAGTGCCTGACCACACCACATGTCCAGCATCTCAGATGTCTTACTTGCACTGGGGCCACCCAGCCTCTTACTTTTTCACAGGCGACCCATCGGCGTTTCCCGGACCCTTTTCCTTCTCGGTAGGGGGCACCAGCGTATTAACTTGCTTTATCCCCAATTTACGGTCTCCCTCTGCCGTACATCACCGAGCCTTGTGCCCGAACTCGCCACAAGTCGTGCAGTCTGGCCCTAAAGACCTTGGGTCGCCTCCATAATTTGTCGGACAGTCGCAGTCCCGATGCCCACCATACTTGCAAGTGCAACACATATCAGCCCGGTGTGGGCTTGTGAAACCCGCCAGATCCCAGATCCCAGACTCTCCTATTGGGAAATGCCTCAGCCTTCCACCTCTTCTTTCGGGTCCCGTATCTGTATCCGCTCCCGGTCCTTCTTTTTCATCACTACCTTGCCCCCCACGGGGGGGTTCCTACCTACACCCGTTCTTATTCTTTCCCAGTGTCGCTTGCTGGTCCGAGCCGCCTCTATGACTGCGACCAGGCTGACCGGTCCCTCCTTCAGAACATAGCCCCTCAAGTCCCTGTCACTCAGCGCGTCCACATGCACATCGGCCAATAAGGCCTGAATAGGACCACTGTCCCGAGTCGCCAACTCCGGAAAAGCTAACGCCGCTAGCCTCGCGATTCTTTCCCCCAATTCCTCATTAGTCTCTCCTTTTTGCTATAGCCGAAATAATTTCCTGACTGCCTCAATGGCCGTACGCTCACTTGCGTATTGCCGCACCAGAGTGGATTTAAGCTCTGTCCACGTCAGGGCCGGGTTTTCTTTGTATCACCCAACTATGAACTGCGTCGTAAGATAGGAGCGCCATTTCTTGGTCCGAGAGGCCATAGATCACCTACTTCTTCTGAATGATCAGAATCCATTCGTGCAGGTCCGCAGGGTTTCCTTTATAAATAGGTAGCTTCATGCTACCTATCAGCCTCCTGAAACCCATCGATATTTCGGAGGCTTCCACGCCTCCAAGGTCATCTGTGGCCTCTGATCCTGCTACGCTCATCCTAGCGTCTTGTCAACTACCACTTTCCCACGAGAAGAGAGACCAACGACACAACGAAAGGAAAAATATTTAACACGGTGGTGGCGCTTCAACTACGTACAAAGTCGACAAAGTCAAAACAAGATCAGCAATATTACTGGCAGATCTAAGTGCAATGAGCGAACAAAGGAAGCCAAAAAGTGACTTACCTGAGGTCCACCGCTCCGTGTTTTGTTTCTTTTTCATCATTCTTTTGCTTCCTTCTCTTTTCCTCCTTATGTCTCTTTCAGACCAATATAGTCCTTTCTAGTCTTACTCAGGCCCGACTGGACAAAACAAATGCAACCTTCTCTCCTCTTTCAGACGGTCGTGGTAACCGAGGTTCGAATCCTGGTCACGGCACCAGTCTAACACTTTCACCTCGGCCTCTCAAACTCTGACGTCTTACTCTCGGGGTTGAGGTGTCTACTCGGTCCTAACTGAACTTAAGGGAGTGGCCATAGGTCCCCTGAGCATCCGTAGATTATTCGACCAGTCCGCTGGTTTAATCCTGCTTCCTGCCCACGTTGTGATTTGTTTGATCCAGAAAGCACAAATGATGTCCGTCTATTCACGGTCGACTGAAGATGTAGACACGGTTGGGCAGTCTGCACTAAGAAATTTAGAATGCAGCAAAAAACAAAAAGATTAATATCTGCAGAAAGCCAGACAAACATCGATTCAATGGTTGAATTGGTAATGTCTTTTATATAGCAGAAAAGTATAGTAGAGAAGAGAAACGGGTTTACAGAAAAGTAAAATAAAAAAACTCATACACTGGATTCTAGACACATAGAGAGAGTGTGTGTGTGTAATTATCTTGTTATTAAATCGTCTCAGAACGATATATGAGTCTTGCGATGGTGGGAAAAACATTTCTGTGCGGGGCTTAAAGTTATACTGGCGTTCCTCCTCCCAAGGCTCGCTCGGGCCAATTCTCTTTTCTCTCTTCACGAATTTTCTCCTGTCTGCCTTTTTCAGCATAACTACGCGTTTATATAGATAAACCCGGCTGGTTTAACTGACCCTCGGTCCTACTACTTCGCACGCGATTATCACGGGGTTCTGGCTGCTTTAACCAAAATCATGTTAATTCCAAAGTTCCTTGTAGCTTACTCAGCTCTATTTCAATTTTTAATCGATAAAAATTAATTCGACCACGTCCATTGTGTATTGATGACCTAGATTCAATGGGTACAACTTCTGCCCTAGATCAGATTTCCCCCTCATTAAAAAAATGCTCTGATTTAATTTCGCTATTCAAATCTTCTCCAATTTCACTAAAAAAAACTATACGTGTGTGTGTTTCCCTGACTCCCTCTGTCACAGCCACAAACACTGACCCAGGCGTACCACAATATTCCTAAAAACAACACATTCTCACTACCTTTACTACAACCACCATAATACCTCATTGTCCTAGCGAAGGGCTCATCCGAACAATTACCATGGAAGTATTTATAGAAAAGGCACAGGGAGGCAACATTACGGTAGTGGAAAATGATTGAAACCAAGCCGCCATATCAGGACCAATAATATTGCTGATTCTTCTTGGGATTTTATCAAGGAGCTCAAGGTAATTAGCAGGGACACCATATGTGACAGCAATATTCCATAAATAACACAATCAATATGAATATTGAAAACCAATAAAAAAAAAGTGCGTCAGGTGGAGGGTAGGTGAGGGTTTTCAATGCAATAGTCAAGTGGGCTTTTCTACAGAAACACACTTCTCTAAGAAATAACTACATTTTTCATTTTTTTTTTTTTTTTTTTTTTGGTTATACTAACACCGAATAGACACTCCTGATTAGGAGGTTTCAGTTTGATAAATAAAAATGTTTGGTTTGCTTTGGTTTTGTTTACAGCATATCAACGTCAATGCTTTATTTAATGCCGACAAGATTTTTATTGCTGGTAATATTTATTCCAAAAATGTATTGCTGGCAAGATTTTTTTACTTCAAAAATGTATTGCCGGCAATATATTTTCCTTATTTTTTTCAAAAATGCATTGCTCGTACTAAAACGTGTAAAATGAGAGCGTGAAAAAGGGAGAGCGCGAAAAAAGAGTATGCTTAATCCGGCTGCGTGGTTGTTGGCTATTGGTTTAAGCTTGTCCCGTTGAAAGTGGAATCCATTCTCTTTCTGTTTTCACAGCCTAATGGTCGGACAGACTGTCAGCTCTGCTCTCGGGTAGCCTCTAGTGTTAGCGTGTGTATGTATGAAGTCACTTTCTCTCTGCCCTGTTAGGCTTCTCCGATATAAGGGAAACGCACGGACGTAGTTGTAGACATCTGTGGAAAACGAGAGTCGTGTCGATAATGGCTAGCACTCTGGTATATTTGTGCTTGTTTTAAAATATGTTTTGAGTAGTGTGGGGCATGTGTGTGACTTAGCTAGACGAAAGTTGGTGTGTAGTTAGAGATATATACTTTCTAATAGTTGTATAAATTTGTCTTTAATTTTATATCACTATGGGTAAATTGTGTTTTTCTACTACAAATGCCCCCTTTTCTATAAATACTCTCAATGAAAGTATTTGTACTGATAAGCTTCGCTGGTACTAGACTTTATGAATTTCAATGCAGTACTAGATTGGCGGCTAGGTCTCATCATTTCACAGCTGAAATAACTATAAGATTTTTTTTTCATTTCACTCCAGGTAAGGTGGGGATGCCACTAGTATGCAAGGGGTGAAAGTGAAAAGAGAAGACTGAGAATAGGGAGGACTGAGGAAAGGATAAAAAAATGAACAGGGTTCAAGAAGACAGAAGATAACGTTTGACATTGCATTTAAAATTTTGAAGAGTGTAGTTACCAAGGAAACAAGTAAACAGAAGACAATTCCACGGGTGGGGAGTGTGAGAAAATAAACTGTTGGAGTAGAAGTGGCAGTTGCATCTAGCTATTTCAACAGTAAATGGATGGGACTTAGATGCCAATCTAGTAGCACGCTTAAATGCATGCTCGTTAGAGAAGTTGCCATGAAAATATTTTTAAAAAAGACAGAGAAAAGCCACATCACATCTGTGAGAAAGTGACTAAAGTTAAAGTTGCCAAGTTAGAAGCAATTACATTGCAGATCCTTCTTTGGATTTTGTCAAGAATCTTGGGATGTACAGCAGGAGCACCAGACCAAGATGGATTCAATGGACGGCAGATTTGTAAATGTGCAAGATGCACTCTGATGAAAAAAAAACCTTCTGACACAGTGAACCAACTTTCCTTGCAGTAGATGCAGCTATTGATTCAATGTAGTCATTCCACTTTATGTCAGTTGGAAACGTGAGGCCAACAAGGTGCAGTGAGATACTCTCCAGGAGTCAACCGTCAGCCATACTGATGCTAGCTGTAAGTCTACTGGGAATGAGGGACGCCTGCTCTTCGCTAAGACATCTGTTTAGGAGATGGAAAATTTTGATGTAATAACTGTAGCTTCATTTGTATCCAATGATGTAGACCCGTTCTTTTTTTTTTTTTTTTTTTTTTTGACAAATCTTGTCAAAGTTCAGGGAGTGAGAATTAAAACCACCACACACCACACACACACACACACACACAAGCACGCATGTGTGTGCACACAATGCATTTAACCTCATGAAAATATTTGTAAATTCCTTATGAATATCAGAGGCACCAGACCATATACGGCAACAGTATTCAATGGGTGAATGAATGGTAGATTTGTTATTGGACTCTGACAAGAAAAACCTTGTGGCACAACACAGTGACCCAACATTCCCTGCAGTAGATATAGCTGTTGATTCAAATGTAATCGTTCCACTTCAAGTCAGTTTAAAACGTGTGGCCAAGGAGCCATGTTTCTATGCTAACAGTTTCTTCTATCGCACTTCTTGCTTATGGAACTCTTTTCTAGATTCTTGATTTCCTGTAGACTTTGATCTTCAAAACTTTAAATGCAATGCAATGTTCGAAATTTTACAATTATGTAGACCATTCTTCTTCAAACATTGTGGCCTGGCACAACAGAATCACGAGGAACTGTACCACATCACTTGAGGACATTCAACAACAACTAAAATGGATATCACATGTAACTCTAAGAAAAAATGATGTCTTAATCATGATGTTGGCGTTCCACACAAATTCAAAGAAAAGGTTAGAAAAGACCCCCCCTATCAATACTGAAAAGAGTGATAACAGCTACTGGGCTTGAGAAACATTTCCCTGAAAAATTGTATTAAGAGAAAGATTTTTAGAATTTTAATGGACCATAACATTGGTTGCTCGGTCAATTAATGGAAAATGTTTCCTTATTAGGAAACAGTTAATATTACTATTTCTGTTAACATTCATAGAAATCTTCAGTCATCAGGGGCAAGATGGAGTAAGGTTTTGGGACAGAATTGTAAGAAATAAAATTAAGCCTTTTCAATATTGATAATACTTTTATGATAAAGGAAAATAATTATTGGAAATTCTTTGCCAAAATATTTTTAGAGGTTCACCTCATAAGCAAGAAAATTTAGACCCACCCTACATCATCGACTGCAGCCAAGATCATAAACTCATTGAGTACTCCCTAATTCTTCCGGAACATTGTAGTATGTGTATTCACCAGTTATCCTCCTGTTTTGATTTAACTGAGATCTTGTGGGTGAGCAAGCTGTGTGCAAGAATGTGGACACCAGAGCAGAAGCTGAAATGGGTTGACATTTCCAGGACACTCCTGACTTGCTTCCAGGCTCACCCTGAGAATTTCCACTTCAGATTAGTCACATAAGATGAAACCTGGGTTCACCACATCAAATCTGAATCAAAGATTCAAAGCAAACAGTGGCAACACTGTCGTTCTCCTCCTTGAAGTAGTTCAAGCAGACAGCGTCTGTTGGCAAGGTGATGGCTTCTGTTTTTTTTATTCTTAAGGCGTAATCATGATATGACTACCTGGTAAAGGGGAAAACTATTAATGGACAGCACTATGCATCAGAAAAACTAATTCAGACAACTGAAGGAAGCAATCAAGTCAAAACACAGAGGGAAGCTGAGGGCAGGTGTGCTCTTGCTTCAGGATATAACTTGGTGTAAACTGTTGAAACTTGTTAAAATCAATATTTTTCCATCGATACCATATCAATTTTCAATCATTTTTTTGGTTTTCTAATGTTTCCAAATACCAAATTAAATTTTTAAACAACCGCTTAACGTTCAAAAATAGCCAAAGTAGCTTGCTTTTGCACGAAAATTGAATATTATTCAAAAGTTGATAAAACTTAACATTTGTTATATAACTTTGTGAAAACTGTTGAAATTTGTCAAAATCAATATTTTTCGATCGATACCATATAGATTTGCAATAACTTTATTGGTTTTCTAAAGTTGTTAAATAGCAAATTAATTTTTCATGTAACCGTATTTAACGTTCAAAATTAACCAAAATAGCTTCTTTTTGCACAAAAATTTCAATATTTTTCAAATTTTGTAAAACGTAATATTTATAATATACATTTGGGACAATATTTGATACTTGTCAAGATCAATATTTTTCGATTGATTCCTTATCGATTATCAGTAATTTTATTGGTTTAAAATTGCAAATTAAGTTTTCAAACAACCGTGTTTAACATCCAAAAAGTAGCTAAATCAGCTTGTGGACACCAGAGCACGTAAATTTCAGTATTTTTAAAATTTTGTAAAACTTTAAATTTATAATACAAACTTTGTGAAAACTGTTGAAATTTGTCAAAATCAATATTTTTTGATTGTTACCATATCGATTTTCAATTAGCAAATTAAATTTTCACACAACCGTGTTTAATGTTCAAAAAGTAGCTACAGCAGCTATTGCACGAAAATTTTAATATTTTTCAAATGATTGTAAAACTTAAAATTTGTAATAAAACTGTTGAAACTTATCAAAATCAATATTTTTCGATCGATACCATATCGATTTCAGTAATTCTATTGGTCTACAAATAGCAAATTAAATTTTCAATCAACCGTGTTTAACGTTAGTAGCCAAAACCGTTTGTTTTTGCACGTAAATTTCAATATTTTTCAAATTTGTAAAACTTAAAATTTGTAATTTATGTTCGTGAAAACTTTTGAAACTTGTCAAATCCATGTTTTTCGATCGATGCCATATCGATTTTCAATAATTGGTTTTCAAAGAGCAAATTTAATTTTCAAACAACTATGTTTAACGTTCAAAAAGTATGCAAGTCAGTTTGTTTTTGCACGTAAATTTTAATATTTTTCAAGTTTTTAAACCCAAAATGTTTAATCTAACTTTGTGTAAAAGGTTGAAATCTATATTGTCTATTGATTGATACGATATCAATTTTCAATATTTTTGTTGGTTTTCTCATATTTTGATAGTCCAAATTAAATTTTGAATTTTCAAAAATCTCCAAATCAGCTACGTAAATTTCAATGTTATTCAAATGTTTTAGAACGAAAAACGTGACATAAACTGATGAAAATCATTATTTTTCTATCGATTTTCTATATTCAAATGTTTGTAACACCGACAATTTTTAATATAACTGTGTGTAAATTGTTGAAACTTGATAAATCACTATTTGTCGGTTGGTATCATTGTGGAACGCCTAACATTTTCCACAGCAATATTTAGACGTGCGCATGCGCGAATTGCATCCCTTCCCTTCTCGTGTAGCTAGATATAGTAGTAATCGTCGGTGAGCCAACTGCTGCTGATAGTGTTGCCGACGCCCTCGGGATTGGCTGCTACTGATGTTTGAAATTTGTTTTTTTTTCCCGCGCGATGAGTTCTACGTCACGAGAGACCGGCGTTTTGATTTCAAATCAGTTGCTGTTCTGATTCGAAGCTGAAACAACACAATTACCCCACGCTCCTAACCATAAACGAGCTGGGATATTTAACGGCTTCCCAAGACTAACTTTCGTCTTGATGTGAACAGCTTACGAGCATTCCTACACTCACGACCATAATTTCCAATACGTCGTCTCACACCTTCCAAGACTATCTTCTTCGTCTTGATGCACAGAACTTACGAACTATTTCTACTCACTACTATATTCTGCAATACGGTCGTCACACCTTTCCAAGACTAACTTTCGTCTGGATGCACAGAACTTACGAACCAGTTACCTTTAAAAAATTCACATACACTCACATTAACACAAAATTACGCAGTGAGTATTTTTATTCCTTGCAATATTATTCATGTTTCTAATTACTCAGGCAGACATCCTTCCAGAACTTTCTCACAGAGAAACTGTTCCCGCCAAAGCCATCTTGTTTCCTCTTTTTTTGGCGCAAAAATCGGATGAACTATTTTTGACTGCCTCATAGTCTTTTTGCAAGTTACAACAGTCTAATCTCTGTCTCCACGTACGAGACAATCTACTTGTTGAATATTTAATAAAATCGTAATTGTGTTTATTTGCAAGTCTTGCTTCAGTCATTCTTTGTGCCTACCAATTTTTCTTTCTTCTCATGCACGTTGATATGACCCTTTTTTCCTTTTTCCTTTTTAACATCCAGGAGATTGTGAAATTTAGTATGAGAAAGAACACGTGTCGAATATTTATATAATATTCCTCTTTCTCTCCTCTCCTTATTACTTTGTTTGTGGATCCGGTAGTCGTGTGTAGTGTCTGGCACAAGGCCACCTTTTTCGTACGCCAGCACTGCATTAGCCACATTCACACACCGGGTCCGCAACATCATATCGATTTTCATTAATATTCTTCATTTTCTAATGATTTATTTTACACGATTTTATTTTCTAAGAAACGTGTTTAACGTTTATATAGTAGACAAATCATTTATTTTTCCTCGTAAATATCAAATGTGTTTCAAGTTTTTAGAACAAAATTGTTACATATAAGCTGATGCATTTTTTAAAAATCCATGGTTTTCAAATACCAAATTCAATTTTCAAACTACCTTGTGTAAATTTCAAAAAGTCGCCAAATCCACAAATTTTTAGACGTACATTTCATTGGTTTTCCAATGTTTGTAAAACACAAAATTTTCTATATATCTGTATGAAAACTGTTGAAACCTGTAAAAATCAATGTTTTTTGATCAATAGTATATTGATTTTCAATATTTATATTGTTTTTCTACTGTTTTGAAATACCAAATTAAACTTTCATGCAACGTTCAGAAAGTACCCAAATCAGGCTGTGTTTTTACATGTAAAATTCAATGTTTTTCATAAGTTTGTAAAACCCAAAATTTTTAATATAACTTTGTGGAAACTGTTGAAACGCCTTAAAATCAATATTTTTCGATCGATACCAATATCGATTTTCAATATTTTATTGGTTTTGTAATGTTTTATATTGCCAAATTAATTTTCCAAATTTTCAAATTGAACATTATTCATGTTAAATATTTTCAACAGTTTACACACATATTAAAAATTTCGGGTTTTACACACTTTTGAAAAATACTGAATTTTACGTCGAAAAACTACTTGATTTGGCTATTTTTTTATAATTACATACGGTTCTTTGAAAATTGAATTTGGTATTTGAAACCACTGGATACCAATAAAAATATTGATACTCGATATATATTGACTTTATCAAGTATGTCGGAGTTAGCTCCTCCTCACTTTCTTAATCCTTCAACAGGGGTCTCTCTCCCCTGGCTATAAATACTGGGTGACCCTTTGCCTCGCCCGCTTTTTTCCTCAGGCCTTGTGTCTTATACTACCTCGCAGATGTGAGCTCTCACAGATACAGCGTTTCCCAAATTCTGGGAACACGCTAAGAACAATACACGTACGTACGAACACTCACCACAACACACACATAATATTCGCCACACACACTCAATGTAACTGTCCATGTGCTTGTAATTTGTACTTGTTAATACATATATTTGTTTGTATATAGTTATCAGTCTTGTTTGTTTTCTTTGGATTTAATTAAAGTCCAACTTTCTCGTGTAGCTGGACTGACTAGCAGGAAATTCTACCCACATGTGTTCTTCTACAATCCATACTCATCACCGCCACAGTCCATAGAAGTATCACTAGTTTACACACAGTTATATAAAAAAAAATGTTTTTTTATTACACAGTTTTGAAAAACATTGAAATTTACGTCGAAAACTTGTGGATTTTACTTCTTTTTGAACGTTAAACACGAGAGTTTGAAAATTTATTTTGGTATTTAATACTGTGCCGTGCTAATGAGATTTAGTATAAAATTGTTAAGAAAGTTTTGGTGAATGTTGCGTTTTTGATTAGCACATCACATTTAAATTTTACAAAGAAACACAAAGAAGGAATAAGAGATTATTCAGTAATCAACAATAACATGTATTGAAAAACAAGCGAGTACAACAATTGTGTTTGGTGAAACAAAGTTAAGAAAGAGGAAGTAGTTCCCCTTGTACTGATGTGAGATTGTAAATATGTGTTAAAAGAACTTTCTTGTTTAAAATGTTCAGAGTTCAGCAATATGTGATAACTGAGTTTAAGTATGAGAAAGTTGTACAAAAGAATGATAGAATTCTGAGTTGGTTACTTGGCTTTTTGGACAGACTGTTCACAGCGTAGTGCAATTGTAATTTTGTGTCTGTGCGTGTGAATAGAACAATGAGAATTCACGTACGTGGTTGAGCTCTGGCGATTTACTGTTCTACTACTGTTCTTTTCTTTGATTTTCGTGTTATTTATACTTTCTGAATAGGCTCCAGGAACGAGAGCGGGAAAGATATTGAAAGGAGTGTTATATTATTCATCAAAAATCAACCAAAGTAAACATCAAAAAATTTGATGTGGCTCATGCGATGCATAAATTGTCCTATAGAAAATAGTGCTTATTTTCTATCCAATGGCTATTGAGTATTTTGTGGGCGTCGTGTATGTAAACAACCGCTACAATGCATTAGAAAACAAGTAAAAATTTTGAAATCGATATATTATCGATCGACAAATATTTCAACCAGTTTCAATATTTTACACACATATTAAAACTTTTGTGTTTTACACGCATTTGAAAAACATTGAAATTTACTTCGAAAAACCGGCGGTTTTGGCTACTTTTTTAAACTAACACACGGTTGTTTGAAAATTGAATTTGGAATTTGAAACTTTAGAAAACCAATAAAAATATTGAAAATCGATTTGGTATCGATCGGCAAATATTGCTTTTATCATGTTTCAACATTGTACACAAAGTTATATTAGAAATTTTCGGTTTTACCAACATTTGAAGAACATTTAAATTTACGTGGAAAAAGTAGCTGAGTTGGCTACTTTTTTGAATTGTTAACAAAGGTTGAATGAAAATTAAATTTGGTATTTTTAAAACATTATGAAGCCAATAAAATTACTGAAAATTTTTATGATCGAAAAATATTGATTCTACAATGTTTCAACAGTTCACTGAAAGTTATATTAAATTTTTTTGCCTTTAACGTATATTTGAATAACTTTGAAATTTATGTGGACAAACTAGATGATTTTGAACGTTAAGCACCGTTGTTTGAAAATTTAATTTTTAATTTGAAAAAATTACAAAACCATTAAAATTATTGAAAATCGATATGGTATCGATCGGACAATATTGATTTATCAATTTTCAACCGTTTATACAATGTTATATTAAAAATTTTGGGTTTTACAAACTTTTGAAAATCATTGAAATTTACATGGAAGAATTAGCAGATCGGGGTACTTATTTAACATTACACACAGTTGTTTGAAAAATTAAATTGCCATTTGAAAACATTAGAAAACCAATGTAATTATTGAAAATCGATATGTGATCGACCGAGAAATACTGATTCCAATAAGTTTCAACATTTTACACAGTTATATTAAAAACTTCGTGTTTTACAAACTTTTGAAAAACATTGAACATACCTGATTTGGCTACCTTTTTAAAGTTAAACATTTTTATTTGTAAATTAAATTTCGTATTTAAAAACATTAGAAAACGAATAAAATTAATGAAAATCGATAAGGTATCGGTCGACAAATATTGATTTTAACATGTTTCGAGACTATACACACATATAAAATAAAAAATTTTGGGTCTTACCAACTTTTGAATAATCTTGAAATTTTGTCAAAAAAATTGCTGCTTTGCCTACTTTTTGAACGTTAAACATATTTGGTATTTGAAGACATTATAAATCCAAATAAAATTATCCGAATCTATATCATATCGATCGAAAAATATAAATTGCAACAAGTTTCAAGAGTTTGCACAAAGTTATATTAAAACTTTTGGGTTTTACAATCTTTTCAAAAACATTGAAATTAAGTGGTTTGGCTACATTGAACGTTAAATACGGTTGTTTGAAAATTTAATTTGGTATTTGAAAATATTAGAAAACCAATAAAATTATTAAAAATTGGTATGGCATCGATCGAAAAAATATTGATTTAACAATTTTTAACAAAGTTATATTAAAAATTTTGTGTTTTACTAACTTTTGAATAAGATTAAGTAGCTGATCTGGCTAATTTTTGAACATCAATCATGGTTGTCTGAAAATTTAATTTGAGATTTGAAAACATTAAGAAACCAATAGAATTATTGAAAATCGATATGGCATCGATCGAGAAATATTTATTTTAACAAGTTTCAACAGTTTACCCAAAGTTATATTCAAAATTTTGGGTTTTACATACTTTTCAAGGGTATAGAAAAGTTTGGGCGGAAAAGTAATTATGTGGCTACTTTAAGAACGACCGTCTTTAACGTTGAAAGCGTTAAAGACGGTCGTTCTTAAATTAAATTTGGGATTTGAAATCATTATAAAACCAATAAAATTATTGAAAATCGATATGGTATCGACCGAAAAATATTGATTTTAACATGTTTCAACAGTTTACTCACCGTTATATTAAAAATTATTTGTTTTACAAACTTTTTAAAAACATTGAAATTTACGAGGAAAAACTAGCTTCTTTTAAAAATCGGTATATTATCGACCAGAAAATATTGCTTTTTACATGTTTCAACAGTTTACACAAATTTATATTAAAAATTTTGTTTTACAAAGTTTTGAAATCATTGAAATTTATGTGGTAAAACTAGGTGGTTTGGCTACTTTTTGAACGTTAAACACGGTTGTTTGAAAATTTAATTCATTATTTGAAAACTTTAGAATACCAGTAAAATTATTGAAAATCGATATGCTATCGATCGGAAAATATTGATTTTAACAAGTTCCAACATTTTATACAAATTTGTATTGAACATTTTGTGTTTTACACACTTTTGATAAACTTTGAAATTTACGTGAAAATCTCGCTGATTTGGCTACTTTGAACGTTAAACACGGTTTGAAAATTTAAGTCGTTATTTGAAAGCTTTAGAATACCAACAAAATTATTGAAAATCGGTATGGTATCGATCGAAAAATATTGATTTTAACAAGTTTCAGCTACACGAGAAAGTTGGACTTTAATTAAATCCAAAGAAAACAAACAAGACTGATAACTATATACAAACAAATATATGTACAAATTACAAGCACATGGACAGTTACATTGAGTGTGTGTGGCGAATATTATGTGTGTGTTGTGGTGAGTGTTCGTACGTACGTGTATTGTTCTTAGCGTGTTCCCAGAATTTGGGAAACGCTGTATCTGTGAGAGCTCACATCTGCGAGGTGGTATAAGACACAAGGCCTGAGGAAAAAAGAGGGCGGGCAAAGGGTCAAGGGGAGAGAGACACCTGTTGAAGGATCAAGAAACTGAGGAGGAGCTAACTCCGACATACTTGATAAAGTCAATATATTTTGATCGATACCATATCGAGTATCAATATTTTTATTGGTATCCAATGGTTTCAAATACCAAATTCAATTTTTACTCCATGGGGACCTAGATCTCTCTGTTACTCAACATTTCATTTACTGCATCTTCAACTAATTTTCTCTTATGAATCGGGGTCCTAATTGGCCTCAATCTAATTCCAATGTGGAAAAAAAAGGATGGAGGACATACATTTTGCGTGGATTTTAGACAGTTAAACGCCATTAGCGGTACCTTTACCCTTGATCAATGATATTCCTGTCGCTTTTTGTCAACCCGTTTTTCTACATTGGATCTAAGGTCAGGTTATTGGCAGGTAACTTTGGATGAAAAAAAAAAAACAAGACAGCTTTCACTTGTCACGTGAGTCTATTCAATTTCCGTGTGATGCCGGTTGGGTTATCTAATGCTCTAGGTGTATTCACTCAGTTGGTTACCAGTATCTATTTTCCTTTGCACTGTACTAACTCTTTGTCAAGTATTATCTACCACATCTCGATTAGTTTCTAGAAGTTTCCTTATCTCATCTTTATATATTTCAGGCAAATATCAAGTCTCCTTCCTTTATTTCGGTTCTTGCTTACTCGCACTTGCTTCATAATTTTTACCGGACAGGTGTAACCTAACTCTTCTCCCTGTTTTATTGTAATAGTTTTATTGGCTTTATTAGCCAGCAATAGGGTCACCCTTTCCATCACTTCTACCACAAGGTCACCTCTTCTTCACCATTATCATACCTCTCTGTAGGTGTTATTTGATATAACCCTTCCGTTAGTTTCTCTACTGTATATATTCTTCCTTCACATGAAATAGCCATTCTAGGAGGAAATTTCACATCGATCTGGGCTACTACGGGGCACTTCCTTTCCGCTTCATTCCCTAATGGAACCTCTACTCCTTCCAAAACCAATGTAGCCGGGTCAAAACGGATTTGAGCCTTATTCAACCTAAGCCAGGCACTCCCCAAAATTAATTCTCCGCACAAATCAGATGCCACATACACCTTAAGCTCACCTGTGGTCCTCGCTAATTTGAATGGTAGCCATGTCATACCCTCTCTTCTCATCTAACTACTATTTGCCTGGCTAATGAATAAATCCACTGGCTGAATTTGTCTATGTAACCCCAGCTGTCTAAACACCTTGGGACTTATTAAGGAGACCGACGCTCCAGTATCCACTTATGCCTTATGACACATCCACACTTTACAGGTAAAGACCGTCCCCTCTTTAAATAGCTGAAATATCTGTGCTCTGTCCCTATTCCTCAACCTTACCTTATTTTTATTTCCCTGTTGGTTATCCCTACTTTTCAAACTCGACATGTGTGCTGGCAATAGGGGCTTATCGTTCGCTACCCTAGGCCAACTTCTCTTGGGTAGGGTGGGGACTGGTCTCCTTGTTCCCCTTATTTCTTACCCTCCTCTCTCAGCACCTTTTCTTCCTGGACAATTCCTTCTTAAGTGCCCAACCGTCTTATATAGACACAACTTACGCCATTGACTGCAAAATGTCCAGCCACACCACAGGACCAGCACTTCATAGGCCTTGATTTTATTAGGACCACCTTGCCCCTTACTTATTTACGGAGTCCCCACTGTTATTTCCTGATCGCTTATTCTTTTCGGGGGTACTAGAATGTCTATTTTCTTAATCCTTAGTCTCCTATTCCCCGCATCTGTGTATCACTTTGCCTTGTAGCCAAAATTTCCGCACTTAGTGCAATTCGGACCTAGAGACCTGGGATCTCCTACCCAATTGGTGGAATAGTCTCTGGTGGCCCTGTGTCCTCCGTAATTGCAGGTCCAGCATACCAGCCCAAGCGCCCCAGAGTGGAATATCCGTACCGTATATCCCATTCCTTCCGGTTGGGGTCGGCCTCCCAATCCTCCTCTTTCGCATCCTTACGGGGTTTTATGTTCACTATTCTATTTCTGGAGCTTTTCTCTGTACCCTTCCAACCCCTAGATCCTTGGTCTTTATTGTTTCTTATCCTTTCCCAGATCCTCTCGCTATTTTTAGCTGCCTTCCAGACCTCCTCAGCTACAGAGCCCACCCTTCAGGACGTCACCCTTCACGTCATCATCACGGATGGCGTCCAACAACAGCACTTGAATTACCCCATTTTCTCTTAATTCGGGAATGCTAACCGCGCCAATCCCGTCATCTTATCTCCTAGGTCCTCTAGAGTTTCCCCACCTTCCTGTTTAATCCTAAACAATTTCCGCACCGCCTCTATGGTTGTTAGCTCGCTAGCATACCGTCTGATTAGGGTTTCCTTCAGTTCGTCCCATGTTATCTGGGGGTTCTCCCTGTATAAAGCCCCAATAAATTTTGAGACTGGTCCAGCTGCTGCATCATAAGCTAACAGCACCATCTCCCGGCCTGTCAACCCGTACACCAACTGTTTCTTTTGCACAGCTACTAACCAATCATGAAATTCGGCCGGGTTGCCTCGGTAGGTGGATAACTTCATCCCACCCAACAGACCCCTAAAGGCCGCCGTTATTTCCGGAACCATCGCTTCGCCCTCTGAAGTATCGCCCAATCCAGTAATATCCAACTTATCTATTCTGGCGGTGTACCTCAATTAATAAGTAATTTGAAGAGCGTGTGTGACACTAATCCTTACTGGCTGTTTTTCACGGGCCACAATTAAGCGATAATAGAGGGAAACCAAATAGTGACCTACCTGGTGTGTACTTCTGCTGCTGTTTTGTTACTTCTGTAACTACCGGCTCTTCGAATCAATATATAAAGGAAAGAAAAAATGTAAAATTTGATTAAATCGATTCAAGGATTAAAGTTCTTTGTCAGTTTAGTAGTCCTCAACAGTTCATAGCACAGTTCTGATATTCCACATGTGGAATAATAATTATTCTCTTGTTAGGTGTATATATATTTTTTCCAATTGATGCAAAATTCAATAACAATCATATTTCTATTTCAGTTACTTATGGATCCTTCAACACTAATTTACTGCTCAATCAGTCTTTATTCACTTATCTTTTCTGTCCTACCTTGATTTCTTCACTTGTTAGCAAAATAAATTTTGTTCTGGCCAAATTCAAGGCTAAAATGTCCGCTTCCACCTTGTAGCTAGCCTCAGCTTCTAATTTTTGATTTGCATAAGTACCAGAGGAAGTAATCTAGTCCACAGCCAGCGGAGTCACGCATGTAATTGGGGGCGGGGGATTCCACACACCGGTTATCACCGATAACCACAGTCTGGTCCACATCTCGGGCTCTTCTGCAGGTACCATATCAATCTTCTTATTTTCTCTATTTTATTTCTGCCCCTCTCAATTGTAGCTTTATAGGTAACTCTACGTCCTTAGATGCTTTTTCGGTTTCTAACCCTTCTTTCAACTGGGCTAATGGAATCTCATCCTCTTCTTCCCAACCTTCCGATCCTTCATTACTCATCTTCAGTGCACCATCTGCTTCATTACCTTCCTCAATGGAGCTACTTCCACGATTGTCGATCCTCTCTATTCTCTCCAAACTCTCTGGGGTAATCATAATTTCCTCCTTCCCTTCTTCGCTATCAATCTCTAATACTTCGGGTTAACCAAGGTTGCCCTTCTTATTCCTCTGTTCGCTCTCCTTTCCTTAGCTCCTTCCCATTAATCTAGCTCTGCTAATTTTATATCGTTAGCATGTACCCGTTTTACTTTCTCTGCTACTTGATCCCAAATTATGTAAGTAACAAGTCCCGTCTGTTCCACTATTCTATAAAAAGGAATCCATCTCCGATCCAATTTAACTTGCCTCAGGTGTATTTTATATTATACTGGATAACGTAGTTGGAAGTTAATTTCCTTCCTATTTTTATTCTATCCTTACGCCTCTTCTGGGGTCTCCTGATTTTTCTTCTCATCTGAGTAAAAACCTTATGTTGTTGCTCCAAGATCAATTTATAGTGATCTTCTCCTATATATTTCCTTCTGGTTCTTAGCAAATTATCTATCTGCCAAATAGTATATAATAAGGGGAAAAATTCGCGGTTTTGTTTATAGAAAATCGCACGGCAGCCAGTGTCTTAGTTAAGTAATCATCCCAGCTCTCCTTATGGCAACTTCGTTAGCACATCGGCTAAGGTCCGGTGGAATCTTTCTACTTTCGCATTGCTCAGGGGATGGTAATATGTACTGTATTTAATTCTCTCACAATCTTTTCCATGATTTGATTTACATTCTCTGGTCCATTGTCAGTGACCAACTGCTCAGGGGCTCCATATCTAGGAAATATCTCCTGAAGATATTTGATACTGTTTGTGCTTTCTTATCAGGTATCGCGAAAGCTTCTGGTCAATTCGTCAGCCAGTTCACGAAGCTCATTTCCACAAGGAGTTTCTCCATAGGGCCCTGAAATATCCATGATCACCTTCTGAGATAGGTAATTTGGAATATCTGTTTTCATCACTAACGCAACCCTATTATCTCTGCTCTATTGACACGTTATGCACTTGTTCACATAATTCAAAACATCATTATAGGCTAGAAATAATTCCTGACTATTAATTCATAGGTTCTGTCAGCCCCCATGTGTCCTACCTTTTCATGACACTGGGCTAAGATTTCTTGTCTTAACATTCTTAACTTCTTTCTTCCTCTCGTCCCGATATGTAATTCAACACTCCATTGTGTATCTAGAGGTAGTTCCTGCTTCTACCCTACTCCGCAGAGAAGTAATTTCGCTATCTTACTAGTTCTTCTCTATGAGAGCTTCCCAGTGAGGGTCCCTAATATTTTCTTCCTCCTCATATTCCTTCCAAACTGGACATTAGTGTGAGAATTTATCACATTAACTTGATAATGCCTCTCGTCAACCCCTGGTTCTAACCTAATGGATTCAGACTCTAATCTTTCTGGAATTCTTGATAACAGATCTGCACAGGTATTATCCTTTCCAGATAGATACTCTATTTTACACTAATAGCCACTAAGCTTCAATGCCTACTGCTGAATCTTTTTATTTGTCCACTCTGCCTCTAATAAATGTTTGACGGTGCTTATGGTCAGTTTTAATGGTAAACATGGCCCCACTTGCGTATTAATCTAATTTTTGTACTGCATATTATAAGGCAAACGCTTCCTTTTCTATCACTGGCCATCTCTGTGGGACAGAAAATATATAGGCACTTCCTCGGGTATACCTGGCACTGGTCCATCCTTATCAGGACAAGGCTGGGTAAATACCGCGCCGATACATTTGTCACTGGCATCTCTGTAAAGCAGTATCGGCTTGCTCAGATCTAGGTAGGTCAGCAAGAGTACTGATGTCAGCTAGTCCTTAAGGTCATCAAAGATTCGATGACAGTCTTCCGTCCACTTAAATCTAACATACTTCTTAGTCAAGGCTATCAAAGGTCCTGCTAATCTGCTAAACGC
Organism: Acanthosepion lycidas; assembly: GCA_963932145.1. Classification (NCBI taxonomy): domain Eukaryota; kingdom Metazoa; phylum Mollusca; class Cephalopoda; order Sepiida; family Sepiidae; genus Acanthosepion; species Acanthosepion lycidas. The sequence goes on along the minus strand of CAWVQA010001440.1, from coordinate 90,417 downwards.
AGGCATAGAGTGTCTGTAATATTTAATGGCTCCTATAAAGCCACGAACCTCTCTCACTGTCTTGGGCTCCGGCATAGCCCTTATCACTTCTACCTTATCTAAATCAGGCTCTATTTCCGTTTTGTTTATAACGAAACCCAAGTATTTGGTCTCATCCTTCATAAACTGAAACTTCGGCAATTTTAATTTCAACGCGTGCTCCCCCAGCCTATCGAACACTTTCTGTGAGTGTCTAAAATGCTCATCCAGTGTCTTAGAAAACACCAGATATCGTCCAGGTAAGCCATTACAAAATCTTCCATACCTCCTAACACTATGGACATTAACTGAGTAAATACACTTGGGGCATTAGATAACCCAAACTGCATCACGTGAAAATTAACTAAACCCATATGACGTGAAAGCCGTCTTCTGGTCCTTTTCAGCCAAAGCTACCTGCCAATAACCTGACCTTATATCCAACGTAGAAAAACAGGCTGACCTTCCCAAAAGTGCTAAAATATCATCGATTCGGGACAAAGGTACAGCTAACGGTTTTGTAATGGCATTTAACTGTCTAAAATTTAAGCAAAATCTATGTCCTCCATCCGTCTTTTCCACAATAACTATTGGAAAACTCCATGGGGACCTAATATCTCTCTATTACTCACAAGGCCAGCATCTCATTTACGGCTTCTTCCACTAATTTTCTCTTATGGATCGAGGTCCTATAAGGCCTCAATCTAATGGGTAGGTGGTCACCAGTGTCTATTTTCATACATACTGTACCGTTCTGTCCCAACTCCTTGTCAGTATTATCTACCACATCTCGATTAATTTCTAGCAGTTTCCTTATCTCATGTTTATATCTTTCAAGCACTATCAAGTCTTCTTTTATTTCGGAGCTAGTCTCTACCCTTCTTCCATAGTTCTTGCTTACTCTCATTTGCTTCATAATTTTTATTGGACAGGCGTAACCTAATTCTTCTCCATGTTTATTGTGATAGCTTTACTGGATGTGTTAGTCAACAACAGGGGCAACGTTTTTATCCCTATTGCCCCAGAACTACACAAGGTCACCTTTTCTTCACCATTATACCTTTTTGTATGTGTTAGTTTCCGTTAGCTTCTCCACTGTCTTTATCCTTCCTTCACACGAAATAGCCATTTTCACATCGGTCTGAGCATTTCTTTTCCACTTCATTCACCAATAGGATTTCTACCCCTTCTAAGATCAATGTAGCCGGGTCAAAGCCAGTCTCTCCCCAAAATTAATTCCCCACACAAATCAGGTGCCACATACATCTTAAGTTCACCTGTGGTCCTTGCCAATTCGAATGATAAGCAATGTACTCTCTGTTCTCATCTGACCTGTCTGGCTAAACCATTGGTTGGAATTACGTAACCCCAGCTGTCTAAACATCTTGAAATTAATTCGCGAGACCGAAGCTCCAGTACCCACTAAAACTTTTACCGTCTTATGCCCCACCAATACATTACAGGTGAAATCCGATCCCTCTTTAAACAGCTGAAATATCTGGGCTCTGTTCCTATTCCTCAACCTCCGCTTATTTTTAATTCCCGGTCGGCTATCCCTATCTCTCTCAGGTCTCGACCTGGGTGCTGGCAATAGGGGCTCATCATTCGCTACTCTAAGCCAGCTTCTTTTGGGGCTTTCCTTGCGTAGAGTGGGGACTGATCCTCGCGACATCCTTGCCTCTTCCCTTCCACTCTCAGCACCCTTTTCTCAAGTGTCCAACTTTTCCACATTGCCAACACTTTCACCATTTACAGTTGGCTGAAAAATGTCCACCCACACCGCATGTCCAGCACTTCAGAGGTCTTAGTTTTATTGGGGCCACCTTGCCTCTTATTTATCTACGGGCGTCCCACTGTCGTTTTCCGAACGCTTATTCTTCTCCGATTTTCTTAATCCCTAGTCTTCTATCCCCCGCATTTGTGCACCACTTTGCCTTGTGGCCAAAATTTCCGCACTTAGTGCAATTCGGACCTAGAGACCTGAGATCTCCTCCCCAATTGGTGGGATAGTGTCTGGTCCTGTGTCCTCCGTAATTACAGGTCCAGCATACCAGCCCGTAGCGCCCCGGAGTGGACTTATAAAATCCGTACCGTATATCCCATTCCTTCCGGTTGGGGTCGGCTTCGGCCTCCCAATCCTCTTCTTTCGCGTCCTTACGGTGTTTTATGTTCACTATCCCATTACTGGAGCCCTTCTCTGTACTCGATTAGGTATCGATCGAAAAATATTAATTTCAACAAGTTTCAATAGATTATACAAAGTTATATTAAAAATATAGGGTTTTACAATGTTTTGAAAAAAATTGAAATTCACGCTGTAAAACTATTAGGCGGGTGCAAAAATAATGTCTATTTCTCACATATGTAACTGTGTGAAAACGACATTATTTCTGCACCAACCTAATAGTTGTTTTGTCCAATTTCCAGTCTTTTAGGAACGTTAATAGCCGTTGTTTGAAAATATAATTTGGTATTTGAAAACATAAGAATAATAATAAAATTATTTAAAATCGAATAGGTATCGATCGAAAAATATTGATTTTAACAAGTTTCAATAGTTTACAGAAATATTAAAAATTTTGTGTTTTAAATAACATTGAAAAACTATTTGTTTGGTCCAATTACGATTATTTTTTGAACGTTAATCGCGGTTGTTTGAATAAAACATCAGAAAATAGTTTCAATATTTTACGCAAAGTTATATTAAAATTTTTGTTCATAAAACTTTTAAAAAACATTGAAATTCAACTTGAAAAACTTTGTTTGGCCAATTTCGATTAGTTTTTTGAAGAAAACCAATAAAAATATTGAAAATCGATTAGGTAACCATCTGGAGTTACATGATCATCAGAGGAGGGATGGGATGTCAAGTTGGGTGTCGCTTGGAGAGTCTGTGGAGGAGGTGGCAAGTTCGTATAAATAAGGTAGTCAGGCCGAGGTACAAGGCGACGTACGTGAGCGTGATGGATCCAACTAGTTTCGCCATGATCGTTTGAAATTTTGAGTACTATGTCGTTCGTCTTGATGATTTGGTAAATACCTGTCCAAGGCAGATGTGAATTGTGAACTGTAGCTGAATGAGGTCTGTGGAGTAGCCGTTGTCTCCGACCCGTATCAGATCTTTATAGATGAGCCGATTCAGCTGTTTGTTCCTCTTGTGGTCAGCCTCATTATTGTGTTGTTGAACCTGCCGCAACAAAGCTTTTATCAGCATATCGAAAGCACCAGGGTCGTCATTGGAAATGTTCATGTTGGTGTGCAGACTAGTAATGACGTAATGCGGCGCAATTCCAGTTGCGCTGTTGGTGGTAGTGTTCATTGATGACAAAACAGATTCGAAAACACCGATCCATTCCCAGTTCCTATCCTCACAGAGCATATAAAGAGCGTTCTTTAATTTGCGATGTTGTCATTCGGTGTTGTCGGAACTGTGGACGCCAAAGACAGTGAAGGTGCTGCGTGTCATCTCGCAGAAATTCTTACACTTGTGAAGTGGGTACCACGGTCGGAAGATACGATACAGGCGGTGAAGGAAGAATTGGTAGAGTTCGCAAGCAGCGTCGATCGCACGGACTCTGGCGCAGGGAATGGCTGTGAGGTGTTGGCTAAAGCTATACAAAATCGTTAGAATGTAGCGTTTACCCTTTGAAAGTGGCATCATGACGAAGTCTGTGTATACGACCTCGAAATGTCTTTTGCCTCGTTTGCAATATCCGTTTAGGCGCTTGCCGTAATTCCCCTTGCGTCCAACACAGGTATTGCATGATTCGACGTATGCCGTGATGTAACGATTTTTGAACTCGCACCAATAGTGGGTGCGCGTCTAAATGATACCAGAGTGGTTGATGTAGTCATGGGCTTGGTGTAAGTATTTGGCTCGTAGCTTGTAAGGCAAGAAGAGTTTGAGCGTATTTTGGGAGTCTTTTAGCATCAGGGCGGATGCCCCCGTTCAAGATAGAACTGTTGTAGGTGTTTTTGATAGATTGCTGCCCGGTGGTCACTGGGATGTGATGTTGAGTGTAGATACTTCACCTGAGTCCACCCCTTGTAGGGCTTTGACGATCCTTGCCAGCATGTCGTCGGAAGCTTATTCAGCTGCGATGTTAATGTGGTCGGATACTTCCTCTGTGTGATCGTTGAGGTGCGACAGGCAAAAAATGTATCGGTGGCCTGTCTGTTTCTGAATTCATGTTGGTCGAGGTATGTCAGTGAACGGTGGTTAGTGAAAATAATGAATGGGCGGCTGCTATGATCTTTTTTTCGTCCGTTTGTCAGCTTCCTGCATAAGGATGGCACCACACGCGACGTCACTAGCATCTGTAGTGAGTGTAAAGGGTTGAGCGGAATCTGGAAATGAGATCACTGGTGATGATGATAATCGTTTTTAATTTTTTCAAAAGCCTTGTCGGCCTTTTCTGTCCAGACGAACGCCTTGTTGATCCAGTTGAGTTCATGTAAAGGAGCCATCAAGTGGGAAAATGTAATCGTCTTGTTTCGTTCATAAAGACAAGTCTCCAGAAATTGGCGTATCCAGACGTCCTTTGTAGCTTCTTTCTTGTAGTGGGTGGCTTCATCTCGACAATGGCACGAATGTGTTCTGGGTCGGGTCTGAATCCTTCGCTGTCAACAACGAAACCGAGAAATTTGGCTTCTGAAGCGAGAAAGGAGCACTTCTCGAGGTTGAGTTTCAGTCCGAATTTTTGAAGAGAGATGAATAGCTGTTTCATCGCAATGATGTAATCATGAAAGGTTTGGACGTGAATGAGGTTGTCGTCAATGTATGACGAGATATTATCCCACGAAGTGACGATGGTCAACACCTCAGCTATGCACCGAGAAAATATTTGACCAGCAGATGTTAGACCGAAGGCTAGGCGTGTATATTGGTAACATCGACCCTTCCAGGTGAATGCAGTTTTGTGACGGTCACGATCGTCGATGGGGATTTGCCAGTATCCGCTGCGGAGATCGAGGGATGAAAAGTATTTGTTTCCTTGGAATATCGTGTTAAAAATAGAATCGATCGTGGGCATCGAATAAGGATCTAAATCTGTGAGTACCTTGTTAAGAGTCCTCTTGAAATTGGCCACTACGCGGATTCGTTCCTTTTTCTTTAGAACGGCAAACACAGGGCTGTTGAAATGTTTCAGGTCGGAGCAGAGTTCGATGATCCCTTCAGTAGCCATGCGTTGTATCTCAACGTCGACGTCAACTTCTAACGCCTGCTGTGCGATCGGTTGTTGCTTTTGGCTGCGGGACTGATCATTAGTGGGTGCACTGGCTTAATGAATGTACCCTGATTGTCGTCGTTACCGATGATATCAGAATATTTGACGAGAAGGGCTTCTAGCTCATCGTGTTTGGGGTGAGCGGGGCGGACTATGCCCGTGTTTTTTCTAAGCCAGTCCATTTTTTGCTCCAAGAACTGGATATTGACTTGGGGTGTCGCCATAGGCTGGCTGGTTCATGACGGGTTGGACCCCATATGCGTGTGTGGTGGTGTGAGGCGTTTCTAGGTTAGTGACTAAGATCAGAGGTGCTGTATGGGTTACGTCACCCGATGTCAAGGCTCGGCGGAATTCGACTGTGGCGTTTCTGTGTACAACGCGAGCATATCGTGACATAAAAAACGTTCTGGCCGACAAGGATTGGTATAGTGGCATTAGTGATATTCATGTTCTGAAATGTGGGTGAGCTGGCGTCACCCATGCTGATATCGCTGATTATTTCGCCAATGACCGAAACATCACCGCCAATTCCAGTTATGTCTGTATTTGATGTATGCATATGTTTCCTTGCTTGCTCAGTTAGGCGCGAGATAGGTATGACGCAAATGGTGCATCCTGAGTCTAGCATGCCTATCTCGGAGAAAGTAAAATGGCCGATAGTGATGTCTATTTTTGTGAAAGGAGATTGCTGCGAGTGCGGATGCTGAAAATTGAAGGTGCGATCTTGTTTGTTAATATTCTGGACCGGGGACTGAGCCATCACATCTCGTCTGGCCCTGACTGAAAATCCGTTTCATGCAGTTGGTTTGTATCTTCGAGCTTGTTATGCGGCCGCTGTAGGTGTGTTTGAGTATACGGTCACAACGTGTGCTTGAGCGCGAGGGGTGAAAGTAAGAGCAATTTTTGCCCTGAAACATGCGAGGCCCTTCATGTAGTTTCTGCAGACCGAATGGTTGACTCTGTTATTGGAGTTGTTTGTGGGTGTGTGTTTCTGGGTTCGCCTCGGTGTTATGCAGTTGTGCCCCATTTTCGTAGAGGTGTTCTTGCCATGCATTGGATGATTTATATGTCGATTTATCTGGTGTATTTGACACATCAGGTCGGCGAGATCCTGATGGACATCTTGATTCGTTTGTGTATGTGGTCGCTGTTTTTGTGCGTACATGACGTCTGCGGTCAGGTTGGGGATAGCGTCCGATTTTATGCCGCGGTCAAGGTAGCGTTCGGCGTCATTTGCTCTACCACCCGCCGAGTAGTGGCTGTCCATCGTCTTTACGAGGTGAGGGTATAATTTTTTCGCTCATGAGCATCGCGACCCTGAGAGAAAAAACGGAGCCGGCGCTGATATCGGAGTTGTTGCTGTCCGTCTGAGATTTCGCTTTTATATGTTTCTCTGATCGCAGTCTCGAGCCGGCCTGCAAACACGGTGATCTTTTCGTTGTCATGTCGTTGCAGGTCCCACCCTCGGCTAAGATGTTGAAAGTTGGTCATTTGACTCCCGTCGGTTCCTAGAAGATAGGCCCTCAGCTGCTCGTACGAGAACGTGGTCTGTTGTGAATTCTCCATCTGTTGGAATATGCCCTCATTGAGAAGTTGCTTAGCGATTTTAACTCGGTTTCCATCCTCGGATAATGTGTGAGCTCAGGTTTTACGTGGATTGTATAGGCCTTCTTTAAATCGGTTATGGACCGATTGACGTCGTTACCGGGATGGAAACTTTTACGTCGCGCATAGCGTCACGTAAGGATTGTAGTCGCATGAATAGTTCGTAGTCTGTTGAGGTCTGGGACGTGTGTACGATCCCGACGGAGGCAGAGGTGAGAGCGGTCAGCGTTTCCTGAAATTCTGCTTCAAGTACGTCAATGATTCTGGCTTGTTGTTCGTTTGTGGATTCTGGGTCTCTTCTCAGTTTGAAAACGGTTGCTCGTTGCTGTTTGATCAATTCTAGCATTTCGTGGTGAGTAAATGCGGTGTAGTCCATTTTCTTGTTCTGGTCGCACGCTTCTGACACCAGTTATATTAAGAGTATGGTAGAAGAAACAAGAAACGACAGGAGTTTAATAAATAAATAATTGTATTAACAAAAAATACAACGAATGGTCACGTGGTGTGAAAGTCTTTCGTTGAAAGAAAGAGATAAGTAAAGCCGTCCGCAGTGGCTTAGAAGGGAGGGTGAGTCATGACTTACTGTGGCAACGGGCTTTGGCGAGTTGTCCTTGGAAATGGGAGGCCAGTTGTCTTTGGGTGTGGAGATGGTGTTCTGACGAGCGTGTGAAACCTGGCTGTTGTGCCGACCGACTGCCAAACATGTCTCTTTGATAGGCTTTTGTAGGCTCAGATCGGCTCCAATTCCTATTTCGCTTCTTTAGGCGGGAGTGGGTGCTGTTGGGTAAAAAACTGGATTGTATGTTTTTTGTGGGGGTGGGTGAAGAAAGCGGAAGGTGTGTGTGGAGACGATGCGTGTTTGATGGAATTTTTAGTTCGGTCTTGGGTTTCGAAGCGTTCACATCCGGCCAGTGGTGGAAATTTGTGTAACATGAATGAGAAGAATAACTGATTTAGGAAGATTATAAAACTTTTTTTTTATAAAACTTTCTAAAACCCCATATTTTTTTAATAACTTTGTGGATTCTCCCCTGCACACTCTAGACAGATCAATTTGTTTCTGGGTAGCAATTGCTAGACCCCGTAAGAGATACTAATAGCTTGTGTTAACACTGCGTTCGTAAGTATTTCTTTTATCCTCTCTTTGTGGCCTTTAAACAATTCAAGCACACACATTCCGTGATTACCCGTCACATAAATGAGGCTTAATGAGGTACACATCCGACTCTCCCTCGCCTCTTCGGCCGTCAGCATCAACTTCGTCGTAGCTGAGTTCATTACTATACTCCGTTTCTACTCGATAGTTGGTGAGGGTCGGGAATAGGCAAGTTTATTACTTGATACACTTCAAATATATACTCTCCTGGTCCAGCATCGGAATGGACATCAGAACTTGTAGTTTTTTTTTATTCTAATGTAATGCAACCTAACGCATTGTAATGTTTCCATAATTCTTCGGCGGGATCCACCGGCAACTTTAAATGGTGGGTAACTCTGCCTGTATTTTTAACACTTACTCCCTTAGGTGGCTCGGGGTCACTATTCTTGGAAATAAGTGTCCCAACCTCCACCAGTTTCTTTCTTATGGACTCAATATTGGCGTTTGTTACCGTTCCGAAGACGTTCCGTGCTTCCCTGCAATAGGGAGCACGACCATCTTTTTCCTGATTTGTAACAGATCCACCCACTTCAGGTAATCTATCATATCCCTCTACTGAGCCTCCAATACGGCTGTTTCCAGCTCTTAGGAACCCAGTAATCTAAGGTATTTCTCTTTGATATATTTCTGGATTACCCTGTTCCTTGCCACGTCCAGCTTCCGTTTTGTCCAGTAGCAGCTCGTATGTGTTTAAATCTATTACAAAAGTGACCAGCCATTTTGATCTGGTTATTATCACTTCACTGGATTTCTTGAAAACCGTATTTTGGTTGTGTCTCCAGGCGTCTATTATCATCATCATCATCATAATCACCATCATCATCGTCAGCAGGAGTACCAATCCTTTCACATTAGCCATACCTGCAAGGACAACAGATTATCCACTTTATATCTCTTATCTTAGTTAAACTTTTTAGTAGGTTGATTGATTTCAGACAGTCGCAAGGTGTTTCTGCCCCACGGTTGGGTTCCACTGATACTATCGCCAGATTTGCACTGGCTCGTGTGCAACTCAACGACAGCACCAACAGACATTGGACACTGGAGAAAAACTGATTACTTGTGACCAGCTCGATTGGTTTGGGTCACCCCTATAATCTCCTTGGTTCGCAGGCTGGATTCTGTTTCTTTGAGTGACTTCTACAGCCGGCCAGTTTTGATATCTGGCTGTATCTGTGGACGAACTCATCGGCTGAGTCCCTCATCATCACGTGAAGGCGTACCTTCCCGACCTTGAACTCCTCCACCAATAAGGAGATGGGAAGTTGCAGGTTTCCGGCATTAATGTAGAATCCCACTGTGGAGAAACAGGGGGTAACTCCAAGTCACTTGCACAGTTACTTTTGATACACTGTTGCGTCTGCTCAATAAGATTAATCTCATACATATGCAATGGCTGCAGAAGCCAGGGTAGTAGCATCAAGCCATGTTAGTAGCATCAAGCTTTCATTTTACCTGTTGATGGATCCAAGTCCATCTAGTGCTACATTCTGCACCACTTCACTTCGGTGCCGATCAGTAAGTGGAATCTCGTACAGCCACCCGAGGCTCTTCACTGGCTTCTCTTTGACCGTCGAGATCATGTCAGAAATGAATCTCCCTGACAACCTCCATGTAATGGTAAGCTCCGGCATTTCTTGGCTTTAGCCTTCATTCTCGCCCACATGAAAAGTATATGGTAACGCTGCAGCAGTTCATCAGCACGGACCTTAGACGGAACCAGAATGGTGATGTCATTCATGAAAGTTCTGGAAGGTGGTAGGACCATTTTTTCCTTAGTCATCATTCCCTTTGTTGTGTCCTCTGCATCCCGTAAAAGGACAAAAAGAAAAGAAGTGGTGAAATCACACATCCTATCATGATGCCAACCTCAAGGGCCCGTCACTTAGTGGTGTAGTTACCAACAGTGAACGCTGACCTGAAATATTTAATTATGACCTCCACAACCTTACTAAGGAAAATTAAAAATTTGAGGGACATTCGAATTAGCTCATGAGGAACTGATCCATATACCTATCTTTCCAAGCATCAGAATACGTCATCCTCAGGTGGTTTTTGAGTTCCTCCTTTGGTATGTTGAGTTTGCCGTTCTTAGTCTCAATGAACAGCTTTCTTTTAAAATGATGTCAGAAACTGTCGCTTTTCCTTCCAAGGATTTCTTTGGTTCTCAGCTTTAGAGATAACTAAAATCCTTTCCTTAATATCATTAATCAGGTCCTTAAAGCATACCCCCTCATGAATTGGAGCTTCTTTGAGTCGGAACTCCAAAGCTCTAAGTTTAACCTTCTGAATCTAATGTCTATTTAGTTACTTCTCTTCTTTCCTCCTCACTTTTTCAGTTGCTATACCAAAAAACTGAAGACAAATCTCATGCACAACTCTGCAGAATGATGTGATCTGCTGTCTAATGGGCCCTTAAGATGGTTGGTATCAATGAGAGTTCCTGATCAAGATTCGACCAAGTAGTTCTCTGATTGACTTTGGGCCACTGGATTCTTGGTTTGCATATAATTTCTCAAGGGTGCTGACCTCAGCAATGGGATCCTGAATACTGTGGGTGTAATCCAGATTTATAAGGGGAATTGCATTGACAGCATGTGTGCCTTATGGATGCGTAAACCTCAGAGACAGTCGAATTTCCTGCTGCAATCACATGTTGTAGCCGGTTTCAAATCCATGTCATTATCTTTGTTTGTTTTGCTAGACATATTTGCATTAGTATTCCTGTCTTTCCAGGATGCCACCCCAACTTTCCGGTGGGGTTACTTCATCTTTCTGAAGAGTCATCTTATTTTCCAGAGACTTGTTGCTCAATTTTGTGTGAATCTTGTTTGATTTTTATGCAACTGCAAGTCAGATTTTCCAACATTGTGTTCAATAAAAGAACACAACGTTGCTTTTGATCACTAAACAAAACACAACATGCTCATAATGACCTTTATCAAAATATCACAAAATAAAATGTCTTTATTCATTCAAAATAAATTATTTCATATTAATTTAAAACATTACCCATTCAAAATGAAAATGTCACTATATTCATTACAAAACAAAATAAAATATTATTTTACTCAAAAATCCAGTGACTAAAAAACCACCTCGGATATTTTCATATTCAGCAACCAAAGTTGTGAATTTGCTTGCTTCCTATTTTGAGATTCTATAACTTTATATTGTAACTTTTGTTTATTACTTTTATTCTGGTTACAGTTACCTTTTTCCCTATATATCCAATTATCAAAATTTAAATCTATTAGCCATCCAATATTGTCCTGTTTAAGGTCCTAAATTAATTCAAATTGATACTTCCAAAATTATAACATCGTATAGAAAACTATAATTTAGACTATTTAAATTCATTACATTTTGGTTTCTTTTCATAAAAAATGTCACTTTACATTCAAATTACAATAAACCACAACCTTGTAAAAGCAGGAACATAGTATCAAAATAACCAGAAGTTTCCAAGAAAGTGCCTTTATTGTTTAAGTTGCAAAAAATATATATAAATAAATAAACAGTGCATTTAATTTTCATTTTTTAAATTTCTTAGATATACTGTCTATATTTATATATAAAATTTAAAAAGTTTGTGAATGAAAGTTAACAATTTGGAAATTAATATTGGAAAATAGGTATATATCAGCAGTTCTCAAAAATGTAAAATATTGTATACTATTTTTTTCAAATAAATTTCATTTTTTTGTTTTAGTAATTTATTTTGTTACAAAATAAATTTTATTGTGAAAGGTTTAAAGTTTTGTATCGTCACAAATACAAGACTACTAGCCATCACAAAAGATCAATCATACAAAAAACACATTACAATCAAACATCTCAAATGTAAATTTTTTCCTTCACCAAACTCTGCTTGGTAAACATAATTCCATATTTCATTCATTGACATTGCATTTCTCTTACAAACTCAACACAAGCCCTTTTACTTTTGTGCTTCTCTGTAAGCATAAAAAAATTTCAACACTTACTGAATTGTATTTTTATTTTGAACATAACATTTTACTAATGGATTTATCAATGACTCTGAAGAGATTTCTTTCATACATAGAGATGATCTCCTGCAGAAATTCAATTATTCTTTGTGTTCACCAGTAAATATTATTTCAAAGATGTCCACATCACTTTCTTTTAACAATCTGCCTAACACTTTTCAGATCTTTCCACTAATGACAAAAATTATTAAGATAAAATTAGCATTTTAAAAGTTTCATGTGTTCTTATGGACACATCACCCTGACAAAAGACACTTAGACTTTTTATGAAAGAAACATAAATTGACTAATGGAGAAGGATGTAGCATTAGATCTAAAAGGAAAAACTATTGAAAAGTGAGAAATTATCAAATTAGGATGACCTACTTCTCTACTGTAAATTAGCATTTGCTTCAAATCAGATGACATCAACAGATAATGTGCAAGAAAATATAGATGGTGATTAAAGTAATTATAAGCATATCCTGAATGACTGCAAGTATCTTTCTAAATCAATGATTCCTTTAAATAATTAAAATATTTAAAAGTATATTGTATATATAACATAGTAACTACTACCAGTGTCTTAAAATGGAGTGGCATAAAAAGTTAGTTAAAGAAAGTGGACAATATTTAAAACAATTAGTAAATATCTTTACAAACACAAACTGCCATTGCACAGGCATGAAGGAAAAGAGAGCTTTAAAACAAGAAAAGAGAGCTTTTAAACAAGAAAAGAGAGCTTTAAAACAGAAAAAGAGAAAATTATTGTGAGTTTTTCATCGTTTTGCTGAAATGACATCTTTGCATCAAGACTTCCTACCAAACAAGGATCTAAGCTTTTTTCAAAAGTTTCAAGTCCAATACAAAATGACATTATATATATATATATATATATATATATATATATATATATATATATAATAGATGATATAATTCAAAATATATATGAAATACATGTCTATTTACATTATTTGGACTATTGTCCTCATCTTTGTTAGCATATTTATCACGTTTCAGCCATTGTACGCTCTGGCCTTCTTCAGGCTGTTGAAATGTCGAACTGAACCCTTTATTTCACTCATTAGGGTAGACTGATCATTGTTCCATGTCTAATGGATGTTAGTTATCAGTTATCTTCTCTTAATTTACTTCTCCAAGTTCTCCATTGCCTTAACCAGTTATTGAACTCTCAACTCTTTGGGTCCTGTCACTGGATCTAACCAATGCCTTTATCCACTGTGCCATGTCTCTGGCACTCCTTATTACTGGTTCCCATACTGTATTCATTTCTATGCTTGGTCAGCTCAGGAGATTGTTGTGGCCTAGCATATGTGCTGATTCCTTAAGTTTATGAATTTTACAATGATGTTCTATGATTTCAACCTGAACCCACAAAGGGCGATGATCTCCCTTTTCTCTCTATATGTGGTCAGCCACACCTTATTTTTCCACTTCCACTCGTGTTACAACTATTTGGTGTTCCTGAAGCCTTACCTAAGATTCACAATGACGGTATTCCACTCAGGCCAATTGTTAGTTGCCAAGCCTCTGTGTGCCACCCTCTGAGTCACTTGCTTATAGACATGATTGACCCATGAATCAGAAAGTCACCTTCATATGTCCGAAATTTCATGGAAATAATTAAAGATGTCCCCATCCTATCCAACCAGATGGTGAGCTTGGACGTAGTGAGTTTGTTCACCAAGGTACCCACAGAGGAGGCACTCTCAGATCATCCCTAGAAGAACAGACCAGTATTACAATAGATAATCTGATGAAGATGTTGACTTTCTGTACACACACTTCAGAATGGGATCACACATATGTCGACAGGATGAGGGCTTAGCAATGGGCTCACCATTATCACCAGCAATGGCAAATATATACATGGAATACTTTGAGGAAATGGCATTAGAATCTATATCTCTAAGGCCAACTCTATTGTTAAGATATGTAGATGACACCTTCATACACTGGCCACACCAGAAAGATGTTCAGGTTATTCTGGACCATGTGAACTCAATAAGACCTTCGATAAAGTTTACAATGGAGAAAGAGAGTTACAACATACTCCTATTCCTGGATGTTCTAATATCTCAAAAAGAGGATAGGTTCAAGACATCCGTATAATGCAAACCGACATTCACCAGACAGCACCACAATTTCAACTCTCACCATCCATACAGTGTAAAGAAAGGGATCATCCACTGCTTACAACACTGAGCAAAAGTCATGTGGGAACCCAGAGACATTAGATAAAGAGTTGGCCAGTATAAGTAGTACCCTACAATGTAACAACTACCCTGGGTACATGGCAGTAGCCCCAATAAACTGGGATCAGTGGGTACAAGAGGAGGACAACAACACTCAGAAAACATTCTGCCTGCCTTATGTAAAGGGGCTATCGGAGAAAATACAAAGGATCCATGGTCCATATAACATCAGGACAACCTTCAAAAGCTGGACAACACTTTGCAGATACCTTTCCAGAGTAAGAACCCCCCCCCATAGAGGAGAACATGACTAAAGACTATGTGTATGCCATCCCATGTAGCTAAGGAAAGAAAGGAGAGACAGGCAGCTCCCTTAAGGTAAGGCTTCAAGAACACCAAAAAGCCCTAGCATGAGAGAAAGTGTTAAAATCAGGCATGATTGACCACATATGGAGAGAAAAGGAGATCACCGCCCTCTGTGGGATCAGGTTGAAATCATAGACAAAGAACATCATTGGAAAATTTGTAAACTTAAGGAATCAGCACATATGCTGGGCCACAAAAAATTTCCGAGCTAACCAAGCATAGAAATGAATACAATATGGGAACCGGTAATAAGGAGTGCCAGAGGAAAGCAATAATGAAAACAAAAATTGCAATATGAACTCTGGTGTAAAAAAAACAAAACATATGCAATGATAACAGCAAAAATTGCAATTTGAGCACTGATAAAAATGGTTACTGAAGACATTAGGTTTATAATACCCAGAAATTCATACACAGATGTCCTTAAGGACATATGTCCTTAAGGACACATGGCACAGTGGATAATAGTGTTGGTTAGATCCAGTGACAGGATCCAAAGAGTTGTGAGTTCAATACCTGGTTAAGGCAGATGAATTAACAGATAACTGATATCCATTAGACATTGAACTATCTACCCCAGTGAATGAAATAAAGGGTTCAGTTCGACATTCCAACCAGCTGAAGAAGGCTGGAGCATACAACAACCAAAACATTGTGATAAGTATGGCATCAAAGATGAGGACGATAGTCTGAATAATGTAAAAATACCTCATCCCAGAAATATAGACAGATAATATGTTAGCCTCTATTATTGCTAGATACGAAAATGCTTGCAGAATAACTGATTTTATGATGATAAAAGTTTGATTAATACAAAATATTTTAAGTTCCTTCAGTGAACCATGGAACAGCTGTGATGATAGTTGAATGAAGCAGAGTAGAAACAAAATTAAAGGAGAAAGGAAACAGTGATTTCATTGTTATGCACATAAAATTTAGTTCAGAGTAGACATGCTGTTTAATGGAAATCAAATATTTTTCTCATTTCCATAAATTTAGTAAATCTTGCCAATAAACCATGTTTAGTGTTGTTCTGCATTGAGCTTCCTTATTGAGCCTGTTCTTTACAACCTTTATGAAATTGAGAAAATATCAGAAAATGATTTATTTATAGACATTTCAATAATTACATATAAAAGTTCCTAATGAATTCATGAAATAAATTAATGGAAAATAAAAAATAAAATCTAAAAAAAGGAGAAAATTAAAATCATTATCAATGAAAATGTTTGAGAACAATTGTTTTTCTTCATGTGCAAGAAAAATAAATCTATTTTTTTAATTATGAATTATCACAAAAAACTCTTTAAATAATAAAATTATAAAGAACATAGCATACAATTTCTTTGTAATAAAATGTCATTTTTATTTATTCCTTCATATATATTTTATGTCACATCACACAAAATGATTTCTGTCTGTAAAAAAATCACAGGAAAAATTCAGTTTTCAACAAGAACAATTATAATTTCAAAAAATGATATCAGCTCATTGGAAGATATTATCTTTCTCATCCTATTATGATTAAAGATGTGGAATAAAGAGCACACTATTGGCCAAATACTTGATTGCACTCAAAAGGTGTGCATTTGAAAACACTTCTTTATTTAGTTAAGAGTGTAAACAAAGAAAAATAGATTTTCTTTAACAAAATTTGTATTTCGCATATTTTTGAAAAAAATAGAATATGACAACACAATAGATATACCAAGTTATATTAACATTTTAATATTGTGAGATGAAACATTTTCATGTTTAATTAATAATCTTCAGTTTATATATAGTTACTTGGTTACTCTAAGATTAAGTATTTTCTTCTTGTTCCTTTTTACTACAATGTTACACTAAGAGTTAATATAGGCAGCATAAATCAGAAACAAAGAAATAGCTGATGGTGAGATTTTAATGTCCTGGAAACACATCTAATATAGATGTCATCTTGATTTAATAAAACACAAATTCAAAGATAGTCATAGAGTTACTCTTTTTCTCATCCAATTATTTAGAAAATAACATTTACTATTTAACAATAGCAGCAATGTTATTAAACTTTCTGAATTCTTTTCATAATTAGTTTTTGATTAGTTTTAATAATAGTAAATTATCAAATCCCTAAGCCCTAGGGAGATTGCATTATGAAAAAATTTTACAGTTAAAGGGAAACAATCATGTTGGTTATTACACAATTACCTATTCAGTAATTGTGGTGAATGTATGTACCATTCTTCAATTATATCTAGATTAAATTGGAATTAGATACTGAAACTTTTCTACCCAATATGATATCCTAAGTTGTATAAATTAAATACTAAATTTTGTTAAAAAGATTACTCAGCCCAAGTAATACTAATCTTAGATTAAGCAAATCTCTATTGGTAACCCTGGTATTAATATATAAAAAAGATTGTGTAATGTTAGCTAACAAGCTCTTCTTCATAGAAAACTAAATATTTGTGTATACAATGCTGATATAGCCCAACCCTGATACATACATTTTGAAAGTAAATAAATAGGTATAAATAGAGTTGTGTCAGTACTCATTCTGAGCTGACCAAAATCTGAAATATGCTTACAAGCCAGTAGCATTACACATTTTAACAAATTACTTAGAAAGAGTTGATAAAAAAAAAGAAATATCCATATCATTTCGGAAAATCTCATAAAAAAATCCTTGTGCATCTTCATTGGATGAGTCAATGGCATGTTGACTAACATAAGACTACAAGTGTGGATCAAACTTGCTAACCAATAAAAAAAAATTACTATCATTTTATAAAATTGATTCAACTATAATTCAAGTTATACATTATACTTGAATCTATACTCCAGTGGCACAATGATATAGAGCCAAAATTTAGTCAATGATAGGGAATTCTTATTTTAGTGAAAACATTGGCAGAAAGCACTTTAGTACACAAAAACTAGCAGATGCAGAGTTGCTGAAAGTCAGAAATGAAATGCAGTATGTTTCAAAATTATTGTTGTTTTAAAGTAATAAATCTTAAACAGTAGAAATGAATTTCTTGAAACTTAAAAATAATATTTCATGAAAGTCCAAAATGGATATCAATTTATTAGCTTATATATTTATCACTCTAAATGTTATTTTAAGTAGATACTCGTATTTGAGTAAACACTTTGTTTACTTATTTGTATACCAGCCAGAATGTTCAAGATATCTTGTTAAAGAATGAAAGATATGACAATACATTCAGTGAAACTAACAAACTAGCAAAATTGAATAACATCACTTTCATGCTTTTCATAAAATACTGTCACATGCTGAGAACCTATTTGATATTATACAGTGTAAACAGCTTCAAGTATGCTCAAGATAAAATAAGTGATTTTATTCAATGTGTGGAAAATTATTATAATGATGAACATTATGAAAACATTGTACAAGAATCAATGGCAAACATTAAACAAGTAAATGTCTGACACTCTACCACAAAAAAAACCTGAAGAGACCATAAAGCAACATATTTCAAAATATTTCAGAACATTTTATTGTCGCAATTTATTCAAATTGAGGAAATATTACTTGATGAGATGTTTGAAGTGTTTATTCAATACATAAAGACTTTGCAGCATAAATACTCTGATTACAGATCCTTAAATGAAATGTTTGTTATAAGAAATTATACATTTTAAATGTATGCACATTCCATGTAAAAGCATTGCTGATTTTAGTTTTATATGATTTCATAATGTGTATTGAAAATTAAAGAACAAATTTGGCTTTTTCTAATACAAAAAACTATTTTCTGTCACACTAAATAATTATAAATATTATAAGTTTCTCTATTTGTTAAATTTAAATGAACTTAAGATAAACAACATATTCAAAATATTGAAAAACATTTGCATAAATTCTCTTGTTTAAGCTAAATGTAAAATGTTTTAAAAAAGTGTAAATTATAAGCCTGAACAATAGCCACAATGGTCTTAAACTTTCTGAATTCTTTTCAGAATTAGTTTTTGACTAGTTTTTCTTACACCTTATAGCTTTTTATCAAAACACTATGCTATTACACTTTATTTCCATTTCATATGAGTTATCTTAATAATCATAGACTGAAATGACAAAGAGCATTATAATAAATACTCATCTATCAATTCAAATAACTTTTAAAAACTTCTACCACTGGTATGAAAACATAGTTTTATGATTGTATATTTGTTTTTGGTTAACCATAAAAATGTTACAATCAAAGCAATGTCCACATTAGACATACTCCACAGCTATGAAAAAAAATGAATGAAGAGTAATCTTCATTTTTTTTTTTGTCATAGAAAGAAAAAGTCTTTTTCTTTCTGATTTTGTAACAGATTCTATTTTTACTTATTGCAGAAGATAACTAACAGAAATAAAAGGACTTACTTTTCAATTTACATTCTAACATTATATGAAAATCAATAAAATTATAAAACTCTAATGGTCCAAAAGTCATGAAATTTGGATTAAACTTTGGCCTTAATTTTATGTAAAATCTAATATACTAGCATATACAAAATACAATTATTTAAAACATTCCAATTTATATGCAACCATCTCAAAAGAATCAATTTGATAGTGGGATTAAAATAATAAACAAGAAACACCAAACACAATCACTTTATTCAAAACAAACTATAACAAATTTGGTCAAATAGCATGGAAGGAAAGTAACATTATTTGCTGATATAATAACCATTGTTTTATGACTTCAAGAAGTCTATTGCCTATAGAAGTTAAATTTAGAATTTCTTCAGGGGTGATCTTCCCAAAATTCATTCTGAAAGGAAAATTTCTTGCCATTCACATAAAAGGAACCTTTTGAGAAGGCTTCAAAGATTTTTATAGGATTTGGATCTGGTGAATTTGCAGTCTTCTCCATAAGTCAGTGTTTTTTTTTTAATATTAATTTAGCTAAGCCTTCAATGGTTACAATCATTGCATATAAATTGGAACATTTTAATCAATCATAATTTTGTGTATTCCAACCTAAATGAAATTCTATAAGTTTTTATATTTTTTAATATTCTACATAAATGTGAGGTCAATGACAAAAATGTGACAAATCTAGAGTCACTATTTTTATAATTTTATTTTATTTGCATATAATATTGGAATGTACTGTATATCTTACTTTTTCGTGTTGAAAAGTAAAATTTGAATGAACTAAAATAACATTTTAAATTTAACTGAATGTATTAGTAGAGAACAAGAAGTTCTCTAGTAATAAATTCAGAATTGTAAAGAATCTGTAAAGAAGCTATTTAAAAAGTTTTGCAAAAAGTCAATAACAACAATCCCAAACTTGGAGTAATGTGCTAATGTAATAAGCATACATAGTTATGAACACAATCAACAACTCATCATTTTACAAATTAATGGACACAGCAAGACAATTTTGCTCATAAAATATTGTTATGGACTTTATTTGGTGTTCTGTTAACTTAAATTTTATATATTAAACAATCTTCCATTTTCGTCATATCACATTTATATAGATAGACCAGTGTAATTAACATAGTACATACTATTTTTCTCTATAGTAAAATAGTATGATATTTAATAATGAAAAATAGGCAACTGAGAATATCAATATTGATCTTTATCCACATTATAACACATACCAAAAGTATGCCATGAGAAAAGACGCCTTTTTCTAATTAGATAGAATGATATTTCCAATCAGCAGAGCAGGAACTTTAGCTAAATTTATCAAGAACTGGTGATCATTCAAAAGAAGTCAATCTTTAGAACAAAGAGTGGTTGCTTAAGTATTTTGGTCAAATTGATTAATATTAAATTTTTTCAGTTTTTAATTTCTGTATTCATAAGCACTTTATTATGGAGAACATAAGGGTTTTTACATTTTGCAATAAAAGAAATTAGATTTTATCAAATCAAAGCCACATTGTTCAGTTATAAATCAAAGAAAAAATGCCCCAACTTTCAGATCAAAGTAAATATTGCTCTTCAACTTGGAATTATATTAATCAAGTATATCCAATTATTAAACACTATTTTAATGTAATGTGAGAAAGGAGCAAAAAAGAAAATGATATTTTTGACAAGCTAAAAACTCACTAAGATCAAAGAAATCTCTCATAGGGAAAGGCACATTATAAACAAATAAATGAACAAGAGATTTTATAATGTGATCCTTTCAAAAAAAGTTAGATAGCAAGTAATAAGTTGGATAAATCTCAACAAATGTAAAATTATTCTTATCTTTCAGATTAACATTTACAAATTTGATTGACTTTCTAAGGAATGAACTCAGAAGATTATGAAATTATAATGGAATCTTATTGTAAATGTTTAAATGCCTAAGCACACTTAATGATCCAGTTTACTTTTTTCACTGTCGAAAACTTCTTTTAAGTGAATTTGTATATTATGTCAAAAACTAAATTTATCTAGGTTTGTACACATAATTAAAAGTTACTGTTTCAGATAGAGCATTTGGATTAAGATCAGACTTATGGTTGCAGATTAAGAAGTTTAATCTGATTTAAAATCTAAATATTCTTTAAATTAATTTTGGTTAGTATATGAATGTTAACAAATTCAAAAAACATTCAATAATTGTTTTTTAAATACAGAAATAG
Organism: Acanthosepion lycidas; assembly: GCA_963932145.1. Classification (NCBI taxonomy): domain Eukaryota; kingdom Metazoa; phylum Mollusca; class Cephalopoda; order Sepiida; family Sepiidae; genus Acanthosepion; species Acanthosepion lycidas. The sequence goes on along the minus strand of CAWVQA010001440.1, from coordinate 69,233 downwards.
AATTTTGATTTCTCTAAAGGAACTTAGCATTAGCACATTATTTGAGTTAACAAAAAGAAAACTAATATTCAGTTGTTGTCATGCTAGATATAACATTAAAATGATATTAGATATTAATTAAAATGACTTGACATTAGTTCATCAAACAAATATGAAATCTGACTAATAAACAGTCTACTATATCTATGAATATATCTATGTTGAAATAATAGAGATGAATTGAAATTACTTTATTTCATTCATAACTTTTAAAAATGTTAAAAATACATATTTGAAATTTCTGAATATTTTTCTTGATGCAGAAGTGATGAGTAAAGTTAAAGGCAAAATAAACAATAATAGGCAGACTACAACACCTTAAATGACATCAATATTCAAATAAAGATTCCTGATTATCATTATAACCGAAAAGTTTAAGGTTTTTCTGTATAAAACATTTAGATTTAGACACAGCATTCATTGAAATTTCTTTAGAGTCAAAAAAACTGAATTATTAACTTGAACTGTTTAATAAAAATGCCAATATTTAAATAATGCACAATGCTTACCTAAGACATCTATTTTGGTGAATATATTAAGATCAATTCAAGACGAGGCCTTACCTCTGAAACATCATCAGTTCTTAGCCTGCTTGCTCAATACACTGATTCCCAGTGCTAGAGAACTTGAATATCCAAATTAGATGTGTGGTTGCAACCAAAGAACAAGGACAAGATAAATGATCAGATTCATTAACAGATTTTTGTCACTAGATATGGAAATGTGTTTTTATCAGTGGTTGAACAAAACTTCCTCTCTGTTCTGACCAATGTTATCTAAAAATAGAATATATTTGTTATTTCAGCTACAAATTCATACAAAGATAAAATTACTGACAAAAAATAGATGTAACTCAGATGAGAAGAGAAAGTATAAAAATGTGTTTTATCGCTACCTGCTTTTATAACATTAAAGCTTGGATCAACATCAATATCAGTAAAAATTATTGTTAATATCCTATGTTGTGTCTTTATGATTTTTGTTTTTCATTTTACAATTTTACTGTCAGTTTTCTTCCTTGATATTCAATAGTTTTATTTATTTATTTATTGAAAGAAGTTAATAATTTTAACATTTCTGAAGTAAAATGTTTTCATAAGAGATGAATTTATTTCTGAAATAACGCAATAGAATTTTTTGTCTTTTTTTACGAGTTTACAAAAACTGATGAATGGAATTTTTAAAACACTCAATTTATTTTAAATATTAGGAATTAAAATAAAATAATTATCTTTTATCATTATAATTATCATAATTCAAAAATAAACTTTCTAAAAACTAATACAGCTTCACATATATATATATATATATAATTTAAATAAAAACAGACCACTTTAAGGTTCCATGTAATAAATTATTCCACCACAGCCCTTTTAAAGGACTGTGGATCATCAGACTTTACTTCCAAAGGTTTTCAAGTCTGTTCTTTCCAAAGAAAATTAATGACACCTTCTCTCATGACTTCCTTCTCTCTTTTTCTTTTTATGTCTTTTTTCTCCTCTACACCTTCTATATCAATATATAACTTGCGTTAAGTTAACCATTTAAATGTTTCAATGTCTGAACCTCCTCAAGTATGAAAGAATAGAAATATTAAATTACATCTAACTCACTCATGTCTTCTCTCTTCCCCCTCACTTCATTAATTTACATATATTTTCATTTTTCATTTCAACCTTTGGAAGTAAAGTCTGATGATCCACAATCCTTTAAAAGGGCTGTGGTGAAATAATTTATTACATGGAACCTTAAATTGGTCTGTTTTTATTTAAATTATTTGCTCTGGATTTACATTGAGCTCTCTGCATTTTATCCTCCTTGGTTCTACCCATATGGATTATCTAGTTTTTCATAAACTAAATATATATATATATATATATATATATATATATATATATATATATATATATATATATATATATATATAATGCACACCTATATATTGCATGCATATTTAAATAGATTATATATACATATATTTATAACCAGTAATTAAATATAAACCACTATACAGAATTAAATATTTAAATATTCGACCTATATATACTCAGATTATAATTTAAGTAGAGATTACAAGGATAATACTATAATTGTAGAAGAAATCAGTATTTGGTAGATCTACATTATACACACATTCAAATACAGAATGCTTTCATAATTTTAATAAAGCAAATGTTTGTGCTTGAATAATACATATGCATGTATGTATCTGTCTATATTTCTGAGATGACATATTATGTACATTATTTACATTATTCAGACTATTGTCCTCATCTTTGTCGCCATATTTATTACAATGTTTCAGCCGTATGCTCCAGACTTCTTCTGGTGGTTGGAATGTCGAACTTAACCCATTATTTCACTCATATTTCTTTCTGCAGCTGCTATCCTGTGCAGCTGCAGAAAGAAATATAAAGGGGAGACAGGCCACCCCCATAAGGTGAGTCTTCAAGAACACCAGAAAGCTGTAACACGAGGGGAAGTGGAAAAATCAGGCATGGCTGACCACATACGGAGAGAGAAGGGAGATCACTGCCCTCTGTGAGATCATGTTGAGATCATAGACAAGAAACACCAATGGAAAATTTGTAAACTTAAGGAATCAGCACATATGCTAGGCCACAAAAATCTCCTGAGCCGACCAAGCATAAAAATGAATACAATATGGGAACCAGTAATAAGGAGTGCCAGAGAAAAGCGATAATAATAACAAAAGTTGCAATATGAGCTCTGGTAAAAAAACATGCAGTGATAACAGCAAAAAATTGCAATATGAGCACTGGTAAAAATGGTTGCTGAAGACATTAGGTTTATAATATGCAGAAATTCATACACAGATGTTACAAGGACACATGGCACAATGGATAAAGGCATTAGTTAGATCCAGTGACAGGACCCAAAGAGTGTGAGTTCAATACCCAGTTAAGGCAGTGGAGAACTTTCAGTGGGAAAATTAGCTGACATCCATCCTAGAACAGTTTACCCCAGTGAGCGAAATTAAAGGCTTAAGTTCGACATTCCACCTGAATAAGAGTGTACACCGGCTGAAACGTTGTAATAAATATGGCGACACAGTTGTAATAAATATGCCAAAACGTTGTAATAAATATGACGACAAAGATGAGGACAATAGTCTGAATAATGTATGTATGTGTATGCTTTTCTATACACATTGTGCCTGCATATTACTATAATTGTATTTGGCCTTCAAATTAATTTTCAAATCTACTAAACCAAACATAAATTTAAATTTTCCTTTAATGTAAGCATTATTTCTATTATTATTATAACATTGATTCCTTAACTCTCTTGATGTCTTGTAATGACTTTTTAAAAACAGTATTTCCTAGATTATTTTTATTAGATACTTTAAATTCTTGATCTTTTTTGAATTTAAAATTGCCTTCTGCTATTTCTGATATGTACTTAAATGGCAATTGCAAATATATAATGTTCAAATATTATAACTCTTCTAGAGTAAAATTATTTTGACAGATAAAGAAAATGGTGACTATTGGAATAAACAGTTACATATGATTCGGACATTTATTACCCTCAGTGTCATTAATGTTATGCATACTTTTTTAGTCTTGAAATATAATTCATTTTTTGTTTAATAAAACTGCAAAAGGCAAATGCTTTTCTACCCACATCTCCATTGAGAAATATAATTTAGAAAGTTAAATGCATTAAAGTATATATAAATAGGGAAAAAATCTAATTAGAGAAATAACAATTTCAAAAGCAAAAGAAAAACTTCAAATACAAATCTGAAGAAATATACTTTTTATATGAAGAAAATGTGTTCATATAAAACCATCACAAAAATGTGGAGCACAATCATTTTCTAAACAGAAGTTGCCTTTACCAGTAGCAAATATAAGTCTAAATTTTCAACAGCTGGAGTAGCATAATACATATTTCAAATAAAATAACATTAAAAATAAAGGAATTTCTCAAAAAAACAAGATTCATGATCATAAAAATATTTGGGACTAAAATAAAAACCAACATATTTTTATAAAAAATCAATACAGAAATTCTCAAGAATTAATATCAAAGATTCATTATTGAGAATTTTTTGAAGGCCAATATTAAAGTTCAAAACATAAAATCTTAGTAAGGCTTAATAAAGTAAAATTCCATTCTCCCAGCATAATGAAAATCCCATTCAATATTGAAAATCTCATAGATCATATCATTCAAGAGATTTGATACTCAAATATAAGAGGGAAAGTTGTATATGCAAACCTGAAAATATAGAATAACTAAAGTGAATAAAATCTAAACAATGGTTAAAAGAAACAAAAAAAAAGTACAGGCTAGTGATTCATATTTGTTTTGAATAAAACCCCAAATTCTTGTGATGCAATCTAAACCAATGACAATAATTAATATTCTTGAGTGTGTTCATTTGTGAGCAAGTCAACCAGAACACATTATGTATATTTCTAAATAACTGTTATTGCAAAAGTACTCCAAGATTTTGAAGGTTGTGCTGCCAATGGGAATATTTCTGAAATAAAGAGGCATCCTGATTAATATCTTATTACTGGTTCTATTCAACTAACATGTATCAGCTTTCTTATTTAGCTGCATGTTCTTTAACCAGATCCTCTTTCAACTGAGCCCTCATAGATAGAACCAAATTTGGATTCTCGAAAATGTCAATGGCTGTCATCGCAATGGATTCAGCAATTTTAAGTGTAATGCACTGGGCTGAAGAATTACCTGCAAGAAAAAACAAATACAAAGTTTATTTAAAATACCAAAGATTTTAATTTTTTATTAGGTTTTGTTAAGTTCAGCTGACAAGATCTGTTTATTTTTTATTTCATTTTTCTAATTGTCAAACAAGTTGATGCACATCTGGACCAAAATTGTGTAGAGCCATAGACTAATCATGCTCATTAATGTTTATGACCAAAAGCATGTGAGCATCAAAACATGACCCCCATTGATATGACAAAATGTTACTTTATCCAGAGAGTTTTGATTTCTCTTGAATAAACTGGATGATAAGATATGTGTGCATCATTATCATGGGAGGGGGTGGCACTGGCACTAAGATGCACTGTGAGAAAACAAGTTAACTTAGTGGAGCTTGTATGAAGGTTGTATAAATATATTAGCAGCAGCTCAGATTATGGATTGTAAATCGATATTAAAAGACAACAGTTGATCGACACAAAGACTGATGTCAAATATATTGGCTGCCTAAAATCTGCAACACTTCTTAGTCCCAAAGAAGAAAATTTTGAATTTTTTAAAATATTGTCCAATTATCAAGACATAACTGAACAAAAATTCAATGCCTATGTGGTAAAACATGACATAAAACACTGCACTGAAACAACTCAAAATTATTAAGTTACTTCAAAACTTTCTTTTCCTTAATTAAAAATTTTCACTGAAAACTGAACCATGATATTTGCAATGAGTAGGACATCACTTAAACAAAAAGATATTCATCTGTCAGATAATTTCTATTTACTTACTGAGTAATTAACTTATAGCAAAACAAAGGATTAAAATAAAACATACATAAAATAATTTTATGCATATGAATTTGGGTTCTGAAATCTGAAAACCTGCACAATTGTCTCCATGATTTTAAAATGATTTTTGATGGATTTGAAGAAACCTAACTGACTTTATTTTTATGCAGTTTTTTCATGTAATCAATCACATTGGGAATATAAGCATTTCATGTCAATTTGATTGGGCATAGATTCAGTGTGCCAATAAATGCCAATATATTAGTGATATGTATAATGAATGCTCTTTTATGAATAAATGAACTTTTTAGCTTTTTTTTTTATTAGTAATTCAATTGACTTACCTGCAGTTGCTGCAAAATCTCTTGTATGCTGATGAGATGTTGTACCAATATTAAATTTTGGATGAATACTGGGTATGATATGGGAGACATTTCCCATGTCTGTTGATCCACCATATCTGATAAGACCAGGATCTGGCTCAATCCCCACAGTTTTAGCATTTGTTTCAAAAAGGTTTGCAAGTGTGTCATTAGATAACAATGACCAGTAACCTGGTTGCACCAATTCATAGTCCAACTGTACAACAGAAAACAAAGCAAATATTAATCATTGTTAATTTTTTAACAATATTTCAATATTTCTTTCATAATTTCAAACACTTCCTATTGCAAATACTTAGACCATCACTCTATGACAATGAGTAGACATTCATCTAATAAAAAAAAATTAAGGAGACTACTACTAATAATATTACTAATGTAAAAATAATAACAGTAATATGTAAACTTAGAGTGAAACTAAGAAAATTGAAGAGAGCCAAAGCAGCACACAAATTGCAATACACAGACTCCTGAATGACCGAAATGTGAAGGAGAAATATATAGACAGTGTTAAAAGCAGATACACTGAAGAAAATGGAAATGGAAATTCAAAGTGGGATGAATTAACAGAAGCTTTAGTCTACCACTTTCAAACGGCCGTAGTAATTCCCATGGGTCTATCCTGGTCAACACGGCACCAAATCTACCACTTCGTCCCCAGCCCCTCAACCTCCGGCGTCTTCCTCTTTGGGTTGAGATGTCCACTCAGTCTGAACCGAACTTAGGAGTAACTGGCCATATGCTCCCTGAGTACCCGTAGATTATTTCAACCAGTCAACTGGTCAAGTCCTTCTCACTGCCCACGCTGTGTTAATTTTTAGATCCAGTAAGCGGGGTGTTGTCCATACATTCACAGTTGACTGGGGATGTGGACACGGCTGTGAGAGTTGGTGCTAGGAAGTTTAGAATGTGGCAAAATAAAACAAGAAATAATATCTGCAGAAGCCAGACAACAATGGGGGAAATAGTGACGTCTTTTATATAAGAAGATAACATCAGAACAGAGGTTACAAGGAGAATAAAAACATTTAACATAAATGAGAAAAGAAAAAGACAAAATTCATCTAGCAAATTCCCAACAGAGAGAGGGTTTTTGCGTGATAAACGTGTATTGAATCGCCTGGGGTAGGTTTATGACTAATAGTCCAGTCTCATACAGACTTCTCAGAACAGGGAGGCAGTCTTTTTTCTCTCCTCCAAAATTCTCCCGCAAAAATCTCAACACACTGCACCGATAGTCTTGTTCCCCGACTCTCTCTCCCATCTGGCCTCTTCCATCTTGCTCAACCGTCTGCCTCTTCCGTCTCCTTGTAGCACTGCAACCTGTAATGGTTGCCTGCAGGTGCTCATGCACGTGACAACAATGTACCGACCGATTGCGGTCTCTCCCGTCTCTCTCTCCTGTCTGGCCTCTTCCGTCTAACTATATGTTTATATTTGATCACCTTTCGTCCGGCACGCAATTATCATGAGTGCCATTTCCAACCCAAAGTCATGTGAGTTTCAAAGTTCTGATAGCCTGAGTAAGCTGTATTTTAATTTTTAACCGATAAAATTTATTTTGATCATTTCCATTGTTTTTTCAATGACCCAATTCCAAAGGTGAGATCAGATTTCCTCATTAGTAAACAGAACGCTCTGATCTAGTTTCACTAGCTAGATTCACTCCAATTCCAATAAAAAAAATATATGTGTGTGTGTGTGTTTATGTGGATGTGTGTGCATATACCTCTCTCTGTTACATTAGTAACATCAGCAATTAAGATCATCCCAAAGAAAACCGGAAAAAGGAATAGCTGATAGATGAAATTCTCAACATGATGAAAAGGAGACAAAAAATAGTGTCAATGTATGCTATAGAATATAGGACATTGCACAAAGAAATTAGGAATAAAATCAGGTAGGCTTATGAGGAATGGCACAATGTGTGAGTGTACAGAAATAGAAAGAATATTACAGATAAAACAGATAAGCATAAAAAAATAAGAGAACAAGACAAAAGGATGCATAAAATCCAACAACAGGATACTAAAGAAGAGTACTTCAGAGATGAACAAATGTATTGGAGAATTTGTCTGAGAGAAAAAAATACATAGAAATATCAAAAAACAAGAAATAATAAAATCTGAAGTAAATCATCAACGGCCAAATTGAACAGATACAGCAAGACCAGACAGAATTGTAATAGAGATGCTGGCAACCTTAGATGACTTTGATAAGATTAGAGACATCATTAATGAAATCTACAACAATGGTAATATACCATAAGACCTAAGTAGATACCTTTTCATAGCACTACCTAAGAATGCAGGTGCAAATGAATATGAACACCATTGGACAATCAGCCTAATTGTATGTGAAGAAAAGGAAAGAGGAGAAGAGAGGGAGTTACTTACGGACGGGTTGCTTCAGCCTCGGGGGAATTGTGTCCAGCTAAACTGGAACCAAATGACCAACTGATATTTATGGTCTTGGTCAGAGGAGGATTGTGGGAAGAGGTTAGCCTCCTTATAAAAATCGTCCTCCGTACTCTCACGAGACCGATTTTCTCTATCAGCCGACGTGAGACTGGTTATTTGTCGTGCTGAAGGATTATTACTTATTTTTCTTCTCTGTTACTAGACCTAGTTGGAGCGGGTCGCAAGAGGAGGATTCCTTTTGCAACCCTTACCAGGCTGTCGCTGCTCTCTTCTGGGTTTTCCCCACTTTTACTGCATCAAAAGTTTTTTTTCCGACAAATTGCAAAAGGAACTACTAAGGAAATTTGCTTTTTTTTTGTTAATGACATTTTTTAAAAAAAATGGATGTTACTAAAGAACAGCTCCTTCATAGGTTGACTGTTCTTAAAATCAAAGTCAAGGAACGACTGAAGTTGTGTCATGGAGACAGAGTAACGCCTCATGTTTTCTCTGTCTTCCGAAAGGATATTCTGCAATACATCTTCGAAATGGAGACTTGTATCACAAAATTAGAGCTGGGCTCCTTCCCCGAGACAGACTTGCTTGAGACCGAAGCTGAATGGGCGCATCAGCTAATGGAGTACCACCGAGAACTGGGCGATCTGGATGGTTCATTTTCTCCCAGTTCCTGCTTGGATCCTGTTTCCCAGTCCTTTGGGGTTCCGTCAACACCGGTAAGAAGTCCGGCTTCTTTTGTTGTCAAACCTCCGCAAATACAAATAACGGGGCCCACCTTTAGTGGACTTGAGATGGCTGATGACCACATGAGTTTTCGGAATTTTTTGACGAGATTCGAAAACTGTGTGGTTGGCATGGCTAATGACTCTGAAAGATTAAACTTTCTGAAATGCTCCCTCTCTGACAGAGCCTTAAGACTGATTAACCATTTGAGTTGCATGGATGCCAACTATCGGCATGCTCTTTCGGTGTTAAAGGAGGAGTATTTGGACATTGATGAGATAATCGACCAGATATTTCAGGACATTCTAGACTATGTCCCTAAAAAGGACATCTGCTGTTCTGATCTGGGTGAATTCATCTCCAGGACTGCCTCTCTCTTGGAGGAGCTGGGGAACTCTTTTTCTTGCGACTTTTCAGCGGACGATTCTGGTGGAGCTCGCCTAATGGCCAAGATTCTCTTCCAGAAATTTCCCAAAGAATTGAAGGGGGAAATGATAGGACTAACAGGTAAACGAATAACATCATTGTCTGCCATATTGGACCTTCAAGTGAGGCAGTCAAACGATTACGGGTTAAGGGAAGCGCGTCTGCTGCTTCTACATTCACCACTGGCCAGGGTTCTTCTCAAAAAACTGCACGGAAGGCCACTGTTACTTCTTCCTTTCATGTGGATTCAAACAATCTGACTTTTGCTGGTTATTCCCATAGCTTGCCCCCCATCCTATTGGTCACTTTTTTCAATGGAGAAAAAACGGTGTCAGTTAATTGCCTTTTGGACACTGGTAGTGGGCAGTCGTACTTGTCTGCTGATGTACTGAGGGACTTGGGTTCAGTTGAGACTGTTGGAGTCAGTTGTTGGCTTAGACTTTTCACCCTCCTTGGTGAGTGTGACCGGGATTTCACGGAGGTAGTTCTGGGGGTTGACCTTGGTTCTGGTGAGGCTTTGGCTTCCTCTGTTTTGGTCACTGATGCAATGGACTTGTCTGTACGACTGGCTCACTTCGAGACCCTGTTGAGTGCCTTTAGGGCAGCTGACTATAGTTTGGCTGGCCAATTTGAGGCTGGGTCAGACCTTGTGCCTATCAAGGGCATTATTGGATTGGACCTTATTCATCGATTGATTACATTGAAGTTGGTCCCCTGTCTGAGGGGTTGGGCTTTTTCTGTTCCGTCAGGTCTGGTTCCCTTTGGAGCTGTGGAGTGGCCCACCTCTCCTTTAATACTGTAATGGAGGATACCCCCGAAGTGAATTCCTCACATTTGTGCTGCGTTCTTGAAAACCAACCAACCTACCTTGACCCCTTGGCGGAGTTTTTTCCTGACAGTGCAGTACAAAGAGGATTGGAACAGATGTTTGACATGGAGTCCCTGGGAATATCTGACGAGGATACCTTCTCTGATTACGATCAAGAACAGATGAGACGTTTTAAGGATACTGTGGAGCTCAAGGATGGAAGGTATTATGTGGAGCTTCCCTGGCATTCTGATAAGCTGGCTCAGGTCCCATCCAATCATGCCGTTTCTTTGCGCATCTTGGACCGGGTGGCTTCAAACCTGACTAAAAAGAATATTCATCTTGAATACTTAGAGGAGTTCCATCAGCAAGAACAGGATGAAATAATTGAAGAGATTTTTGTTCCCCAACACGAATTTGATAAATATGTGTGGATTCCACATCAACCGGTTTTCAGGTCTGACCCAACAGCTACTACCAAAATCAGACCTGTGTTCAATTGCAGTCTGAAGACTGGTGGTGGATTGTCCCTGAATGAAGGAGCTTACTCTGGGGTCAGTCTAACTGGAGATATGTTGAAGTTATTATTGTCTTTCAGAACTAACAATTACATCCTGCTAGCAGACATTCGAAAGGCATTCTTAATGATTCGTCTCAAGTTGGAGACTGACAAAAACCGGTTTTGTTTCTTCCTTAAGGATGGGGATCGTCTTTGCTGTTTTCAATATACCACCTTGATATTCAGGTTCACTTCAAGCCCCTTTGTACTGGGGTGTATTCTGAAACTACATGCAGCAAGATACCCACTAGATGCTTGCCGCAGGATGATTGAAGACATATTTTATGTGGACAACCTTGTAACATCAGAAGCAGATCCAGTGAAGCTGGTGAAATTGTACTCCCTGGCACGGGAACGTTTGCAGGAAGGCGGCTTTGTTATTCAGTCCTGCAACTCCAACGATGAGGCTCTCCGAGCCAAGATGAAAGAAGATGGTACACTGAGTGCACATGATGAAGAATGGGCGAAGGTACTGGGTTACCGATACAACCCTCTTTCAGAAGAGATGCACGTGGGCCGCGTCAGGTGCGATCCCGATGCGTCAACAAAGAGGGGAGTGCTTTCTGAGTCGGCCAAAATTTTTGACCCCTTATCTCTTTGTCTCCCAGTTACGGTTCACAGCTAAATACTTATTAGGTCTGTGTGGAAGAATGGTTTGGGTTGGGATGATCCTCTCCCTACTGCGGTTTTAAGTGATTGGAGGGAGCTTGCTGGGAACCGGTCTGGACTGAGTGACTTCCATTTTTATCGAAAGGTTCTCGATGCGAGACAGCCTGGAGATATGTACCTCCATTTCGAATTTGAGGTCCCTTACCAGCATACAGGTGTTGATTTCACCGGCCATTTCTGGGTGAATGATGGTAAGCAGGACAAGAAGATGTACTTGCTCTTGTTCACATGCTTGAATATCAGAGCAATACATATTGAGTTGGGTCCAGACATGAGTGTGCTATCCTTTTTTCAAGCCCTGGTCCGCTTCACCAACCAAAGTGGAGTTCCGGAAGTAATCTATAGTGACAATGCTAAGACCTTTCTGGGAAGTGGAAGACTTTTTAGTCACCTCTCTGTCTTCCAGGAGTATAAAAGCAAGTATGGTTCTTGCGGGTTAAAACTAAAAACCATCCCTCTGTTTTCACCTTGGTATGGGAGCGTTGCATTAAAATGGTGAAGGATTGCCTTTTTAAGATTCTTGGCAGAGGTAAACTGGATTATTTTACCCTTCTGACAGTGGTCTCTGATATCCAGAGATCGGTCAACAACTGACCTATCAGGTGTCTGCTGATAACAATGCTGCGGCTATCGCACCCAACATGTTACTTAGGCCCAACAAGAGTCCGGGGCTGTTGTTGCGATTGAACAGAAATGACATCGCTTCTGCAGTACCAGCCAGTAGAAAAAGGCTCGTGGAAGCAATGGACCTCAGGAACTAGTATTTATTAAGGTTCCATGAGTCCTGGTACAAGGAATACCTTCTGGAGCTGGGAAGAAGGGTCCCAGGACGAACACGGTTGCGGACAGAGAACCAGCTTCAGAAAGATGATGTGGTCCTGATTAAGAGTCCTCTGAAACCATGACCATTTTGGGTCTTGGGAACAATTACAGATCTCATCCCCGGTGATGATGACGTGGTCAGGTCAGCTCGTGTCCGAAAAGGGGGGGGGGCGGTCTTGAAGAGATACACTCTTTGAAACACCTCTACCCACTGGAACTTTCCCTGACAGCTAACCGTTCTGCTGAGTTACCAACTAGTGGTCCTGTGTCACCCCCCTGGGAATGCTTCGATTGCAGAGAGGGACGAGGATCCATCATGTTCTGCTGCCAACGATGAGGAGCATGTCTGGTTGTGTCCTGTGTGCAACTCTCCTCAGGGAAATCTGGACATGATTGGGTGTGATTCTTGTGATGAATGGTTCCATTTTCGATGTGTTGGCATTGACAAGGAGCCGCCTAAAAGGCAGAAGTGGTACTGCCCTGAGTGTGTGCCCCAAAGACGACGCAGGGGTAGACCAAGTCTGCTTCCCGCCTAATTGGCAATCAGTTAGCCATTTAGAAATAAGAACTCGCCTGTCTGGGGAGGAACATTGTTGCCTCGTTTTTTTTTCTTATTTATTTTTTTTTTCTCTTTCTCTTTCTTTTCTACACTTCTTTTTTTTTTGTGTTTTTGCTGTCAGGAATGTGTGAAGAAAAGGAAAGAGGAGAAGAGAGGGGTTTACTTATGGACGGGTTGCTTCAGCCTCGGGGGAATTGTGTCCAGCTAAACTGGAACCAAATGACCAACTGATATTTATGGTCTTGGTCAGAGGAGGATTGTGGGAAGAGGTTAGCCTCCTTATAAAAATCGTCCTCCGTACTCTCACGAGACCTATTTTCTCTATCAGCCGACGCGAGACTGGTTATTTGTCGTGCTGAAGGATTATTACTTCTTTTTCTTCTCTGTTACTAGACCTAGTTGGAGCGGGTCGCAAGAGGAGGACTCCTTTTGCAACCCTTACCAGGCTGTCGCTGCTCTCTTCTGGGTTTTCCCCACTTTTACTGCGTCGAAAGTTTTTTTTCCGACAAATTGTAACAGGGCATTGACCCTGTTTAAATGTTTAATTGCATGAAATTACAGGATGGTGAATTGGAGGAACTACTAATTGTATAATAATTACTAAAATCGTAGGTTGAATAGTTGAGAAGAAAACTAAAAACAAAACACATTAAAAATTATGTTTTAAAATAATAGAATGAGCAGTTCCAATCTGAATCAAACCCAGAATTAATTAAACAAGATTCAATACAACTGAGCAAAACCAAGGCTCCCAACCCTATCCACTTCCCACTGATAAGAAGACATGTATGTGTTGTCCAAATTTCTTAGGTCCTGAGAAATTAAAATTCAGGAGTTTATTTATACTATGTTATCTATCTGTGACACTATTTGGCACTGGAAAATGGAAAGAAAGGGGTTAAATCCTAAAACATACCTCAGAATGAGACGAGAAGGGTTAATGAATAGAATGACAGATAGACCGAGAGAAAGAATGTAGATTTCTCTTTTCTTTCAAAAGGGAAGCTAATTTTCTGAAACCAGAGATTTACTAAAGAAAAGTGATATGATCAAGGAAGCACTGGTCAAGCTGTCAGTAGCTATTGCAATAGCCAAGGACAGCCAAAGGATTTGGGAGAATGTAAAAGGCAAGAGGTCACAAGTGCAAAGTCAGAAGGTAGGCAGGCAGGAATGGGGAAGAAAGCCCCCTCCCCTACATGGGATAAAAAGGTAAAGCAGGAGGTCGAGCCAGAGAAATGAGAAGAGGTCCACAATAGAAGGGTGTGGATGTTGGGCAAGGGTTTTACAAGCTCACACCCAGCCGGTTAAGGCTAATCTGTTGGACCTGTCATTATGAAGGCCATAGAGCAGTAGACTTTCCAACAAAATGAGGATTGCCCCCAGATTTTTATGACCTCAGATGTACTAAGTGCGGAACATCATGCACATGAGACAAAGTGGTGTGAGATCAAAAAGAAGCCCCCATTGAAAAGGATGAGGTAGCTTTGTGTGAGACAGTAATGGGGGTGGCAGAGATGGTGCTAACAAGACAATAAAGATAAAGAAAGGAGAAGTAGGAGGAAGAGGTAAAGTTTGATAAAGAGGGAAAGAAAGGACCAGAGTGAGTAGGATAGGTATGGAATAAAAAGATAGTGGCCCCTGATATATTTAGGGCTAATATGGGATATCTGATGAGGGCCAACTGTGATATAGTGGCCAACTCAGACAGGGAACTGGGTCAGATCTGCATGGTGAAGATGTGGATAGACACTATTGATCAGCCATCAATCAAATCAAGACTTTATTGAACACCCATCCATAAGAGACCCCTAGTAGAGGAAGCAGTCTGAGATGATCAATAGATCTGTGTTGACTTGGAACTTTCCCATAGTAGTAGTATATCTACTAGCACTATAGGAAAGCTTCAAGTCGACTCAGATCGAAGCTGGTAGGCACAGATCCGATGTCGACTTTAGGAGGTTAAACACCATCTCAAAGCTCCTAGCAGTGCCCCTGCCACTGATAGATGACATACTGGCCCTGCTGGGGAAGGCTAAGTACTTCTCCACCATAGATCTAAGATCAGCATATTGGCAGGTGGCCCTGGATGAGGCAAATAGAGAGAAGGCCACATTTGCATGCTACCTGGGCCTATTCCAGTTTAGGGTCATGCCATTCAGTTTGGCCAATGCCCCAGGTATTTTTCAGCAACTAATGTCCATAGTGCTGAACAGGATTGAAAATTTTGCTGTGGCCTATCTGGATGACGTTTTGGTCTTCTCAGAGATGCCAGAACAACATTTCAACCACTTGAGGCAGGTACTGAATCAATTAAGAGGGCACAGGTTGAAGCTAAAATTATCAAAGTGCCAGTTTCTGAGGGAGGATACCAAATACCTGAGATTCATTATAGATGGAAGGGGGATTAAGCCCAACCTAGACAAAGTGTGTTTTTTGTTACACAGGTTCTCAGAGAAAGAAAATAAGCATGTATTTGTTGGGACCATAGGGGGAGACCTCTATGGGAAACATCATGTATATCGTAAGCTTTGTGGATTGGCTGACAAATTGGTCTGAGGCATACACTGAGCCAGATAAGACAGTAGTTGATTTAGTGATGAACAAAATATTTCCTAGATATGGTTCCCCTGTGTAGCTGGTCACAGATAATGGACCTGAGAATATGAACAAAATAATGACAGAGGTCCTGGCAAGCTTGAATATAGTACACATCACTACATTTCCCTATCATCCCCAGGGTAACACTAAGGTGGAGAGATTCCATAAGACCTTGGGAGATGTGTTAACTAAGTTAGCCAGGGATAACACTGAGAATTGAGACCAGTATTTGACACAGACCCTGGCAGCTATGAGATTTATGATAAATGAAAACCTCTAAATTCTCATCATGTTATGGAAGAGATGTAGTCTTACTGGTAGATAATTTGTTAAAACCTTGCAAGAAGTATATGGGAGAAGACCATCAACAATTAATAATCGAGCAACAGCATAAATTGTTCATCCAGGCCAAGAGGAGGATAAAGAAGGCACAGAAGAAAAGAAATGAAAGGGTAACTAGAGAAAGAAAGGAAGTAGAATTAGGGGTTGGGTACTACAAAATTCACCTGAGAGAAGGAAAATTGGACCAGAGGTGGGTACCCCATTTTAGAATAGTGGAACAGATATTTCCAGTATCATTTGTAATCCGGGATCAAATGGCTGGGTGAGTTACGCTTTATGTCATTAGCTTGTGCTAATGACCTAAAATCAGCTGAAATAGCTGATTAGGAAGTAACTGAACCAAAGACCAAAGAGGCAAGGATGAGGAGAGCAACCCTTGTGGAGCTGGAATAAATGGAAGTGGATGAAGAAAAGGGAGAGATAGGTCAACAGACAATAGAAACTGGTGGTGGCAAAGCGAGAGGTACAGGGTTTGCACAGCAGCGGGCAGTGGCTAGTGGGGTTCATTCATCGTTTGTGTCACCATCATCATTTAAAGGGCTTCACAACATAGTCATTCCATCCCACTGTCGTCGTGGGACTATAAGAAAAGCAAAAACCCCAGTGATTAAGTCCAGGGTTCTGACTTGAAATCTGCTGAAAAGGAAGAAGAGTTGAGTGAGTGGGAAGAAGAGGATGAGATACCACTTTCCCAACTCCAAAAATGGTTAAGGGATGAAAGTGGGCCAGAAGTTGAGCCAGAGTTACCACTTAAGAAGAGACTGAGAGGGGCAGGGTACCCCAAATCTCAATAAGAAAATAAGGATGTGAACGATGGATTCCGTGTCGGTGTGCAACAATGTCAAGCTCATTCAAAAGCCTATCCAGTACAGGTTGGTTGGAAAAGGATGGAGGTGCAGAAATATGTCACAGAGGGTGGAGGAAATTACTGCAAAAGCCCATGTATGACTAGCAATGTTATTGATGAGACACAACCTTTGAGGCAAAACCGCCACATACCTGTCTGGACCCAATCAGCTTACTAAAAGTTGGTTAAAAGAAGAGAAGGTAGGAAACTAAGAGAAGTGGGGGTGGTTCAGAATAATTGATTATCAAAATTAAACAAACAATGAGTGGTTAGAGGAGTAAAAACAAAGAAATCTTGTTATCTTTACATAGGTACCTCCACAAAATCTCTAAAAAAAGAGCATAGCTTGATGAAAAAAACGCCAACCTTGCCGAAAACAAAATTTTATCGTCTAAATGCTTATGTTATTATTAAGAGGAAAGACTAAAGTTTTTATTAATTATTTTTAAAAAATTTTCCTTCATTTTAGAACATTCTAAATTTTGATTAAAATTACCTTGTTTCTCTTTGAAACAGAAACAGTAAATAATATAGACAATTTTTAGCACGTTTTTTTGGTATGACATGCATTAATTTGGAAAATCTTGCAAAAATATAAATAAGTGTCGGATGTTAATGAAACTTTCAGGAACTATTCACAGATGATCGAAATTATTATAAATATGTTTTTTTATTAATGTCATGGCAGAAATATTTTTTTAATATTTATTACCCCCACCCCTAACTAATTTTATGAAAATGCTAGAAATTTGATCGAGTCTAGTTTAATGATTACAATAGTTAAAAGCACAAGGCTTTGAGAAATGCAAATCATGTTTTTTTTGTTTTTAATTAGACCCCCCTACCTGAAAATCAGCTCTGAATTGTAACATACAAAACTCAATAAAACAAAGATATTATTTAATTTCAAATTTACTTTTAGTTTATTTTGCTTTTATTTATTTGCTTTTAGTTTATTTTGCTTTTATTTTGCTTTCAGAAAATATTGTCCATATTCTTTATGAATATGGACAATATTTTCTGAAAGCAAAAAAATTTTTTGATGAAAAATGAATTTTTAATACAATTATTTGTTATTTCTTAATTATAATAGATTTTTACATTTAATTTTTGAAAATCTTATGAAATTTATATGATCTTATTTTTATATTAATCTCAGTTATGACATTTTTCCATAAATGAAATATCAAAATTAATAATAAAATGAATGGCAATACAAATAACACAGTAAAATGTAATAAATGTACATAAAATTATAGTATTTTATGTACACTTCTGATAAAATTCCATAAGAAAGGTACCTATAAATTAATTAGATACCTTTCTTATGAAATATGAAATTTAATCTCACTCTTAACAGTCTTATTTTAATTTCTTTATAATATATTTTCCATAAAGCATTGTAAATGTAAAGGTGAAAGCTAAGTACAAAAAAAAAAAAATTAGAGTGCTGAAAGTTTTCCTTAAAAATAACGAGGTAAATAATTTGTTCACTTAAATGTAAATTATTTCATTTTTCTCCTTCCATAGAACTAACTACGGAATCCGTCAATATGTCATTCACCACCTGTCAAGTGACGCGAAAGTTTATGACCTGTTTTGTTTTATTTTCAAATTACATCTTTTTGGCCAAAAGCTAAGTTAAGCATGGTTCAAAATATTTTAAATAAACATTATAATTTCTGATTTTCTTAAAATAAGTTTTGAAAAAATGATAATTGATATTTAAAAGAATTTCAAAGTGAGATTTCCAGTTTTTTATAAAATGGAAAAAAAATGGTCAATTTTGCTGACTCAAAAAACAAGATTTTTAACGTAAATTTCGGACATGCTAGGAACAATTAAAAAGTGTAAAAAAATACCCCAAAAATACTTTGATCTTTCCTCTTAATAATAACATAAGATTTAGATGATAAAATTTTGTTTTCGTCAAGTTTGGCATCTTTTTCATCATGCTATGCTCTTTTTTTAGCAATCTCGTGGAGGTACCTATTACAGGAATGGCTGGTATGAAGGGACTGATACTACTGATGATGACAGGAGCCTGTAAACACAGCCAGAATACAATTTTCAAGAAAACAAGTGAAGTGATAACAAGGTCCAAACAGTTGGTTATCTTTATGATAGATTTGAACCCATATGAGTTACATTATTTACATTATTAGTTGTAGTAAATATGGCGACAAAGATGAGAACAATAGTCTGAATAATGTAAATAATGTACATCAGAAATATAGACAGATACCATATGAGTTACTATTGAATAAATTGGAAGGTGAGATAAGAAAGCTGGGTATTGCTAGGGTGAAGGTAACACAAAAATATCCCAAGGAAGGGAGGTATCTTAGACTTGTACTCCCTGGAATTGGTGATAGCTATAATGGAAGCCCAGTGGAACGAGATGAGGAATTACCTGAAAGGAATTGAACTGCTACAAATGCGAAGTGCTGAGTGTCCTGTTTGGAACAGTGACCAAAAATGATTTCAAGGTTATAAGGAGAAAACTGGGACAAGTAGAAAAGGATTAAAGAGTCCTAGCCCAGATTGCAAGAGAGAGTATATCAATACTGCACGTGACAAGGTTAGAACTGGTGAAGAATAGAGCAAGTATCAATTGGTTAATAAATAACCTATGAGAACTAAGACAAGAAGTAGCTAATAATTCAGAGGCTGTGACAACTGAATTATAAAATTTAAATGGTTTTATACAGCAGCATTTGCAATTAATGACCATAACTAATAAGGTGCAACAGACTAGTCAGTCCCTGACTATTTTGTTAGAACATGTGAGAGCTCAGCTGGATATGTTGTCATTAGGACACCTGTTCCTATATGTAGAGACCCCTGGTCACTTGAAAGAATTATTATTGAAGATACAGGCTGAGTTTCTCCATCATTTTAGGTTACCAGTGAACCCCACCAAAGAATTATAGAAATACTACAATGCACTAGATTGTTAGAAGATAAGAAACTATTGGGCTTGATGTCCTTTCTGCTGTTAAACAGAGAAAGTATTTTTTAAATATATTAAATTATAAATCTACCCATTTCCCACCCTGGCAGTTGTGAGATACCAAATTGAGATGGAATATGTACCTTTGAATTCAGCTAGGACAAAATTTATGATGCTGACAACAGAGGAAGCGAGGAAGCTTTGGGAAACATGTACCTCACTAAGTCCTATATATGTGATGGGTCATCACAGGTTGTGTACACTTCAACTGTTTAAAGGTGATAGAAAGGGGATTAAAAAAATTGCCAAGCAGAGGTATTGACAAACACAGTGTTGCCACAAGCTATCAGTATATCGGATGGAGTTTGGGTCACCCAGAAGCCAATTGATCTTTCCAGAGTGTGTGGGGGAGAATCTAATAGCTGAAGAAAAGGAAAGACTTTTCACAAACCATAAAACAAAAGAAAGAGAGAGGGACATTGCATGGAAACACTTGAAAAAAAAGAAAGGCTTATTAAAGACATTGCATGAAATAACAGAAAAAAGAGAATGACTATTTTATTTTCTACTTTGTGAATTACTAGAAGAAAAACAATGCATTATAAATAGTGTTATTAATAGATTTGGGAATTGTGTGTGTCATATACAATGAAATGACAGTAAGGGAAAGGGAGAGATGTGACACTATTTGGAACTGGCAAATGGAAAGAAAGGGGTTAAATCCAAAAACATAGGTCAAAATGTGATGAGAAGGATTAATGAATAGATTGATGGACAAATTGAGAGAAAGAATGAAGATTTCAAATTCTTTCAAAAGGGAAGCTAATTTTCTGACATGAGAGGTTTACTAAAGAAAAGTGATATTGTCACAAAGAATCCTCGTGGCGAGCTTTAAGGCTGACAGTTTAATGAGGCTGTCCGCAGGCTGGTTACAAAAGCACAATATAAAGTCTCTTTGCATAACCTAAGGTATTTGGAGTGCAACAACCCCGGCAGGGCTTATGGGGGTAACTGTCTGAGAGGAAAACATCTAGTAAATAACTGAATTTAGACAAGGCCAGGATGAGAAAATTTTGCATAAATGAAATTTGAAAGGATAATTTTTAATTTATGACCATAAGTTAAGCCATGCCAAACAGTCAGGAACTAGATTGGTTAAAGGGTAGCCAAGGTGGCAGATGCAGGTGAAATACTGAGGGAGGTGGAACAATTGTCCATGCCAATTAGGAAGTATTGGTGTGAGATACTAATAAGAGAAAGAGGAAGTTATCAGGGTGGATCGATACCTGTGACCACTGCCCATAGGAGAAGAGGATCTCCCTAATTTTGGAAATGTAATTAATTTTCCAGTCAGACAACAAAAGGGCTTTTGTTGGAAGATAGGGGAAAACCAAATCCCGTAACCACATCATGCCCCACGCTGGTTTTCAGTGAATGCCAATAAATGCAAGAAATTGAAGCAGCCAAGACAGTTGTTCCAGAAAACAGATGACCTCACATGACTTTCTGCCTGAAAGAAACCTCCAACATAAGCCTTGTGTCAGAAGCCTTGTCCAGATTTAGTTAAACCAACCAAAGTGTTGCATTTAACTTACAAAGTGGGAAGAATCAATATTTTGCTGCATGAAGAACTAATAATTTTTAATATCAAGAATTCACCAACTCCTGTACAAAGTTCTTAGATATTTCTTTTACTCAAATTATTTTTTTTTTCTCATGACTTCACTCTGCCTGGACCAACCCAATACAATGATTCCCAATGACAATTCGATTTTTGCCAACCTTATGATCAAAACTAAACACAATGCAGGATAAAGCAAGATTTGGATCAAACAGATCAGACAGATTGGACATTCAGCCAGCCAGCTGGCCAAGAAGAAAGCGATTTAGAGACAAAAAATTGGCTCAACAAGGAGAAGTCAGATTGAAGCAGCCAGGATTGCTCATAAGACAGATGTCACTAAGAGCACACCTGCAATTCCTGGGCCAAAGCAAAAATACAGACAAATGCATGTGGAAGAATGTATGACAAAAGAATCGAGGGAGAATCATCATTACTTTAGCGTTTGTGACGAGAGTTTCCAAATCATCATTTGTGCAATAGAAAACTTGATTTTAACAGTAGATAATAGAGACATTTTATTCAACCAATATTTTTTATATATTCAATAAACTTGTTGCTATGTTTATCAACATTGATATGTACTTTATTGAAGGAGTTCTTATTCCAGCTGATTCAGAAGTTGTACTTGGATGTAAAAAGACAAGTTTACCACATCCAAATCAGAAATTATGTAGTCTTGTCTGTGGTGCACAATGTATATAGTGGTGTCGCACTAGAATTCACCATCAATCACAATATTGTAGCATTTTGGGCAACCCAAATCAACCCTAACGAGATGATACACCAGCCCCAACCTAGGAAGGAAAAGAAAGCTGAATGAACCATAAGAGTTGTATTACTCAACAAAACTAGCAAAGCTGGTGACTAGTGAAGTATTAAGAAACATGAAAATCCCATTATAAACAAAGAAAAGTGTACTTAACTGTTATGTAATATCAGTCCTCCTATATGCAAAAGAATGCTGGACAACTGCATCACAGATGAAGGAAAGACTTGAAACAACAGAAATGTGGTTCTACAGAATGCTGGACTGAACATGTGAGCAATGACAAAATTTTAGAGAAAATAGAAATAAAAAGGACACTTATACTTAATACCAGAAATTTCTATGAAACACAATGAGGAAAGAAGGCTTAGAAACTCTGACACTCATAGGACATAATGAAGACAACAGCGTATAACCTACCTAACAAGCATGTATGAATGGATGGCAGAACAGAGTTTAAGATAGCTAAAAGATAAAATTTACTAAGAGCAACAAAGGACAACAAATTGTGGAGAGCCATGATCACCAACATCTTGAAGGGACATGGCACATAGAACAAAAAGCTTAAACTGAATAAATTTCTTTTAGTAGGTACTTTTTGTAGAGAAAATTGTTTTATATACTTATTTGAATGTAAACATGCTTATATTTTCAATAAGAGTAAATAAAATTTATATAATTCCTTTTGATCAAAGCTACAACAAAAGAAAGAATATTTTTTATACCCAGTTATTTCTGATGAAAAAAATTATTAGCTATTTATTTATTTATTTATTTATAACAACATAATAGTAATTAAACATGAATCTGTTTCATAGTGACAATATTTTTACCTGATTATTTCCATTGATTTATTACTAGGATCAAAATAATAAAATTTACTAACCAAATTTTAATATTTCCTACTTTATGATAAAAATGTTTAAGAGACAAAATGAAATGAAACCTTTTATAAATTTCTTATGGGCTGAAAAACAATTTTAAAAATCTTTTAGAGATCATAACAGAATTCTAATATTGATTTTACTAGTAAAGTGGTAAATTGGTGGCCAGTTGGAATGAAAGTTCCTGTGGTTGTAATTTACTACATTGAGTAAAATACAAGTGGTTGAGAGAGGAATGTAACTCGTGTGGATTTTAAAAGAGAGTGAATTTTACTTGGTAATAGTTTGAATGGAAATTAACTTCAGAAGTTGTTGCAAAAAACTTAGATAGACAAGTGAATTAATTTGTATTTTACTAACATACCAAAAGTATGCCAGGTTCTGATTTTATGAACTGTTGGAGAAATGAACAAAAAAAGAAAAGAAAAGAAAAAACAACACTTCTTTTTAATCATTTCATCCCAAGCAAAACAATGAAGCAACTAATATGCAAAGAGGTTACTGAGTGGGAGAAAAAACATTAAGGAGAAAGAACAATAAAAGAACAAGAATTAAGAAGACAAAAGATAATGACTGACATTGCATTTAAAATTTATTTTAATTAATTACAATAAATCTAACACCTGAAATTGTCTGGGTTTTAATTAATAACTGAAGAAATTTTCTCTAACCTAAAAAGTTTTCATTTCCAGACTGATGATTGAGTGGAAGAGTTGGAAAGCAGGTTTTGAAAACCAATTATCTGCAGGCATGTGACCCAAGTTCCCTGATTGAAATGTTGAACTAATGCACAGTCACAAGTCCAGAGTATTTCCATTGTAATATATTGTCAATAAAGCTGACAAACCAACCATCATAAGTCACAAATCATAAGTCACAAACCAACCATAGTTGGGCAAATCATAACATTGGAATTGATCACAGTAATACACAACAAATACAATCTGTTACTGTTTCTACAAGCAAGAGTCAGTTGTTTATTGAAAATCAGTGCATTTTTAACTTTTCTTGTAACTCCTTAGGGCATTTCAGCCAACTTCCTCATATCAAAAACTTAAACATACTCTGAGTGGCAAAGACTGACTGGTAGAGTGAGATGCTGAAGCAGCCCCAAAACAGTGAGTTGAAATAGGGGTTTGTTTATAAAGATGACCATCTGGAAGCAACAGATTTGACTTAAACAACTTGCCACAACCATGATCAAGATACTATTTTGAAAATAAGTAGAAAACTGGAAAGATTTTGCTCTACTTTTCACTAGATTTTCTGTCTTCTCTAAGTCCCAAAACATCCTTAATGCTGACAAAAGTTTTCTATTAGAATTATTTACAGCATGGTATATATATATATATATATATATATATATATATATATAAAAAAAACGTTTTTTTCTTACTGTACATCCTGTGGCAGTTGCTGCCCCATTAGCACATGCAATTACTTTATCCACAATAATGTCAAGTTCACCCTTGGTTGGAGCCCGAATGAAGTATTCCATTTCTGTAAATTCTGGAATAATATTTGGGGCCATACCCCCATTCTTGATAATACCTGTGATAAATCAATAAAGGCAAATATTAGAAAAATAACAAGTCTTGCCAAGTAATGAAAATTTTATACTATGAAGCATAGTGACTACTAATATAATCACTCCTGTTTTTTTATACACAAACTAATCTTTATGTGTGCACGTTTTTATTTTATCTACATTATATGAATGAGATGTAATGAGACAAAATGGTTACCAGAACAAAATTAATTAAGGATGCTTATTTTCATTTTATTGGCACTTCATCCTATCACTGCTCTGTAATTAAGGTTTAACATTATCTTTGTAACAAAAGAAGTCTACACCATTTCTCTCTGACACATTTACCAATATGCAATAATAGTGTAATAAGAATTTGAGAAATATATTTTGGCCTGAAAACAACAAGTTGAACATTCTAAGCCTTCTCTATACTTGTTATTTTAAAACCTCTTTTACTACACACCAAATTGTTATGAAATGAAGTACAATGTAATTATAGCAATAAGTTGCTAAATTCTATTTCCCTACTACAATGCCATAGAAAAGTGAGAGCAAAAAAGCATTTTTTGAGAAAAACTGCATTGTCTAAAAAGTTTTTTATTCATTAAACTAAGCAAAATGCTATATTTTACTCAATATTAATATACAAGTACATATGTATATAAAAGAATAGCAAAGTGTAAAAAAATCTGTGTAACATGTTTTGTCCTCTAGAAGGTCTTAATTGAACTAAAGTAATGTTTTTGTTGATAGAATTACATATATGTAGAAGGAAGGGGAGATATAAAAACATAAATAAAAACACAAGAATCTGTTATCATTATGCATTGATAGAAACACAGAAAGTTTACACTTAAATTTAAATCTTTTTTCCTCGCAAATGTGTCTGGGCATGTA
Organism: Acanthosepion lycidas; assembly: GCA_963932145.1. Taxonomy (NCBI): domain Eukaryota; kingdom Metazoa; phylum Mollusca; class Cephalopoda; order Sepiida; family Sepiidae; genus Acanthosepion; species Acanthosepion lycidas. The sequence goes on along the minus strand of CAWVQA010001440.1, from coordinate 43,888 downwards.
GTTTAGACAATTTCATGTAGTTTCCTTATGCTTTTTGTTTTTATTAATTTTATTATTATAAATTCAAATGTACAATAATAATTTACTTATGAAACAGAATCAGACAACACATTACCATTCACCAATATCATGTTAAACCATACTAATAATTACTTAGTACTAAATGTCTATTGCAAATCAAGTAATAAAAATAATCTCAAATTTCTATTCTCATCCCAACATATAATTATTCTGGATTTTATTTAAAATCCAGAGTAATTATTAGGTTCTATTTAACAACAGTTTAATCCTCAATATTTATATGAGAAGAAATACATTGAAAATACTTTTAAGATCCTCTAAATACACTAATTACTTCATATTCAATGCGAAACAGAAGAATAAAAACATGAACAAATCAAGAAAATCAGCAAAACATTACTCTACCTACCAACTCTATCATAACTACAACTGAAAATTTTTCTAAGCTTAACATAAAATTTGTTACAACTGCTTCTAAAACAATAAGAGAATTAATGCAAAAGAAAATAATAATAAACTAAAACTTGAAGGAGGAATTTACTCTATCACCTCTAATGATTGTCATACATAAGAGAAACCTTGAGGAATTTAAATAAAAGATTATATGAACACAAAAGAGACTTTGATGTGAGGATTTTACTTTGCAACAAGTACTTATAAACAAAAGTAAAAATGTTAGTTTTCAAAATTTTTGAATTAAGAAATGCTCATAAATATTCATCAGGTTAACTGAAATATTATAGCAAATTATGGTGGATGCCAAGTAATGTAATTTAATGTCTAAAAATATGAGCAAATGATGATGTTGCAAACTATTTAAATATCATGTGAGTTGGTGTTCTTCCATCATTCCTATAAATAGTCACTTGGTCAGTGATTCTAGAGTTTGTACTTGTAGTTGAGTGAGGCTAGGATTCACTTCAAGTCTCTCTTCAATTACCAAGACTTACAACAACTCACTCAACTACTAGTCTAATGGCTGAATCTAATTCAAATATAGGATGGTGACCTAAAAGCCTAGACATGAATCCTAGCTCATACATTGCAGCAAAAGAATAGCGTCAAGGATTAAGAGGAAAAAATTCCTAACAAGCTTAGAGCCCTGATAAGTTTTGTCAGTTCTATAGCATTCAAATTTATGTTCAGACTATAATAATAGACTAGCTAAATTGGATGCCATTTTTATTAAAAACCCAAACGAGATTTTTGCAAGACATTTACTTGCTACAAAAAAAACAGAAACATAACAAAAATCTGGATGACTTCTTCAGGGGACTTGAAAAACTAAGACAGGATTGTGACCATACAGCCAAACAATGTCAGGGTCAAAGCTATGCAATACACTTTTATCAGTAGAATTACTTCTCCAGTAATATCAAAGATTGCTGGAAAATAAAACATTGGATTTACAAACAGCCTACAATCAACCTTAAGCAATGGATTTAGCACAGAAGAATAACAAAGATTATGTTGCTGCTATTTCCTCTCTGGCCATTGCAAATCTGTGAGAGTAACCCTTTTGGCAAAGACAAAATTAATATCTCAAACCTACCTGAAACAACAATGGTAGAGGCAAATTACAAGCCCAGGAGTACTAATCAGAAAGCCTGTTTTTTTGTAGGGCCATGCTGTACCATAAGAGAAATAATTGTCCAGCTCAGGAAGCCATATGTAACAAGTGTTCTAAAAAGGGACACTTTGCAAGAATATGTCAGTCTCGAGTAACAAATGCTACAAGTGCTATCATGTTCTCTACCAACATAGCAGTAAGTAAAGCAGAATTGCCAGGTGGACTCTAACATGCAACGATTAAAACTATAAAAGGAAAAATGTTTCATGCCTTATTGACTCTTGTGCTTCTGAAAGTTTTATTAGCAAAAATAAAGTTTAATCTTTAGAATTAAAATGTATTCCTTCATTACAACAGGTAACTATGGCACAAGAAGTCACTCTAGAGGATTTGTTGTTGTTAGTCTCAAATTTAATGATAGACTATATTTGGCCACTTTGGCCTGAGTATCATGAAAGACTTGTGCTGCAACATAGTGATGAGGAGGGATTTTCAGCATCAGCACTAGAAAATTATTTTCAAATAGAGTGGTCATCTTTTATGAGAAATACAGGAACATGTTATGCTTTAGAGGCTGCAGATATGGAGGAAACAACATTGTTCCCAAATATTACATCTACATTCAAACTGATAGCTAACAAAATTATCAAACCAGAAGACACAGGAAGAGATTATGTGTGAATTATTCACAAACAATAAATATCTACACTGAATCTGATGCATACCAATACCGATTGATGATCTAGTTACAAAGCTTGCCAAATACAAGTATTTTTCAACCATTGACTTAAAAGGTGCCTATCAGCAACTTAAAATAAAACAATCTGACAAAAATTACACTACTTTTCAGGCCAATAATCACCTTCATCAGTTTACTAGATTTCCTTTTGGAGTAACCAATGGGATCCTTGCCTTTCAATGATCAATGAACAAGATCATAAAAGAAGAAAGCCTTAAGGTACTCTACCTTATCTTGATAATATTATCATTGGTGGTGAGACTGAAAGGGAGCGTGATAAAAATGTTGAAGAAATTCTGTAAGTCACAAAGAAAAAAATTAAACTTAAATGCTTCTAAAACTATTCAGAAGGTAACAATACTGAATACTTTAGGGTATTGTGTAGGAAATTGCATCATTAAACCTGACCCAGGACAGATGAAGCCATTACAAGAAATGGACAACCCACCACAAACATATGAGAACACTTAATAGTAGATATCTCCACTAATTCGCCAAAAGACTGCATACCATAATGAAAAAAATGCTCCAAACTTATTGAAAACAAAGTTTTATCATCAAAATGTTTATGTTATTAATAAGAGGAAAGACCAAAGTATTTTTGGATTATTTTATTAGATTTTTTCATCCTTTCTAGTACAGTCAAAATTTTGGTTAAAAATAATAACAAACATTTAGATGATAAAAAAATTGGAAACATTTTTATCATCTAAATGTTTGTTATTAGTTTGGGGCCTCTTTTCATCATAGTATGCTCTTTTTCAGCAAATTAGTGGAGATAAGGTAGAGTGTGATGCTTCGGATGTTATATCTGCTGTACTAAGTCAGAATGGGAGGCCTGTTGCATTTATGTTGTAAATACTCCAAGGAAGCCAAAAAGGGTGTAAAGAAAGATGCTTTGGCGATAATCAATGCAATGTGTAAATGTAAGTATCTTTTGTTGCGATACCGCTTCATGTTATATGCCAATGCCAGGTCTGTATCATTTATGTATGATAATCGAAGGCATACAAAAGTTAAAAAAATGCCAAAATATCAACAAATGGAGAATTTACACATGCACAATAGACACAATTAAAAGCATCTGCAGCAATATTACTCTTCCCAGGTCGATATTTGATATCAAAACTTAGTTCACCAAGCTCCATTCTCCATTCATTGATTTTGGCATTTCTTATGAGGAAATATGCCATCCAGGGGTATCAAGATTCTGGCATTTTGTAAAATCAAAAATTCTCTCCTTTTCTACCAAAGACATGAAAAAAATATGTGCATCATGCAGAGTTTGTGCCGAGTTAAAACCTCAGTTTTATCAACCTCCCAAAGTACGCTGATAAAAGCTATTAGATCTATGGAACATATCGGTATTAATTTTAAAGGGCTTCCCCCAACAGCTACTCATAATCTGTACTTGTTAGTAATTGTCGATGAATATTCTCGGTAACCATTTGCATTTCCATTCCCCAAATATTCACACTTTCACAGTTATTTACTGCCTAGAAACTTTGTTTAGTATGTGTGGAATGCCAAGTTATATTCACTCAGATAAAGTTCTTTCATATACTGAGAATTGAAGGAGTATTCTGGGAATGAGTTTTACCACAATCTCTTCAGTCTATTCGATCTCTTGTGTCAGCTACTAACTGTACACCATGTGAGCAATTCTTCAAGTTTCAAATGCATATTTCTCATGGAAGCTCACTCTCATCTTGGTTAATGAGATCTGGACCAGTACTTTTAAGATGATTTGTGCATACTAGCAAGTGCAACCCCTTAGTAGATAAAGTTGAACTGATTGATAGCAATCCAACCTTTGCCAACATCAAGTATCCTGACTGAAGACAATCAACTGCATCTACCCGAGATTTGGCTCCTTGTCATGATCAGTCAGAACTCTCTTCCAACCTCAGAAATCAAGCCATATATCAAAGCCCCCATATACAATATGTGTGTGATAAAATTTAATGGAAAGATTTATGTCATCATTTAAAAAAACAACTCTCTAAATAAAATAGATTTTGCTTGTATCATCATTATATATATATATATATATATATATATATATACGATAATAAAAAAGTCCTTATTTTCTAGGAGGGAAGAATATTGTAAACTATTTAAATATCACGTGAGTTAGCATTCTCCCCTTCTTCTTATAAATATTCACTTGGTCAGTGATTCTAGAGTTTGTACTTGAGAAGCAGTTGAGTGAGGCTTGGATTCACTTAAAGTTAGTTACCAAGACTAATGACTGATGTCATTGAATTTTTAATACTACCTACTATCTCCCTTACATCTACTATCCAAAACAATTTATCCAATCTGAAAAATATCAAAATAATTACAACCACATCCACATAGATATGATCTGAACCCAAAATACCCATCACAATAATAATTCTGAAGCAGGTATATATAAAATAAACCATCACAACTGCTCTTCACAATATATTGGATAAACTTGCAGAAATTTAAAAAAAAATTATCTATGAACACTTAAAAGGATCTTATATACAACAATTTATCAAATGCATTACTTAGACATAGAAATAAATTCAACTACAATTTTGATCTAAAGAATGTCACACTTATTAAAAGAGAAAGTAACTTACTTAGACAGAAAATTCCCAAGAGTGCTGCTATCAAGTCTTATCAAAATAACCTTGCACCTTGGATTTTTCAAATATCTCCATTCCTGAAATAATTACTCCCAAACCAAACCAACATACATGACTTTAGGTAATTTTGGATAATGGATTTTATGGTGTTAGCATGTAAGTTATTTGTTTTTATCTAGTTTACTAATTAATAATGTAATAATCTTTTTTACAGTCATATATTCTGTATGTTTTTCTCTTAGAATTGTGGTTGAAATAATAAGGATATTAGAGGTTTCTAAAAGTCTTTTCTATGTATATTCCTGCTTTGGGTAAGTATTAGGGGCTGCAGATTCTTAGTACTTTTAAATAAAATCCTATAATTATTCCTGGTTAGATCTTTTTACAGCAGGAGGAATAAAAATTGACCCGGTCATTCTTGTTGATAGCTTTACTGTAAACATCAAACTGAAGTTCATTATTATTTCTGTGGTGCATGATATCTAGGAAGGGTAAGTTTTCCTTTTGTCTTTATTCATATTGTCCTTTTACAGATATACTCTACATTACATATATAAAATTACATGTAAGGTATATTTAGGCAGAAAAAATTAATTCAAATAAATTTGTTTAAAAAGAACCAACAAGGTCTGTCTGTTTAATTTTTTTTGATTTACTGTATCAAGATGCTGGTTAACAAACTGATTACTGCTAGCAACATGCAAATCACATCCCTCAAATTCTATAAAATTGTGTGTGTGTATTACTTGGCTACATAAAAACACACAAACCTAATACCCTATTATGTCCTTTAATCTCACAAATTCCAACATCTATATATCAACTAACAAAAATGAATTGATACTACAATACTTACCCAGTAAGTATAGCATTAACTCTACAAGCAAATTCTTCTATAATTCCACTAACCTCCCCATATATATCCATTACACCAACAACACCTTCATATTAGCCTAGCTAAAATAAACCTTAGAAAAAAACTCCATTCTAAACTTTCTTTCTTGAAGCTTTTATTTTAGTTTTAATTTCAAGCTAACTGATTAAATTTAATATTTCTAATAAGCAAAATACTTTGCTGTATTTCAAAAACTAATTTAATTGACTTGAATTTTGCTAAAATAGCTGATTAACACCCTATTTTAGTCATCATTCATTGCTATTAAAAAATCTTCCAAAAATAAAAAAAATACTTTTCTGAGACTTTATTTGAGGAATATTAACAGATTTAAAGTATAATTAATATGATTTGAAACAAATATTATTTAGTTTAAGTTTAAAATATTGCAGAAATACATTTTTTATCCTGACTGTTGACAGTCTGATGACAGGTTTAATTTTGTTCTACAAACTTTATCTATGAAACACAATTTAAGAAAATGACATAAGCACCTTTCTTATATAATTTTTAAGTTTAATTACTCAGTAATCTTAAAAATTTAGGAAAATATTTTCCATAATCTAATGTTTTATTAAATTTTAGAAATGTTGACTATAGTTATCAATTTTTAAATTTTAGAAATGTTGACTAGTTATCACTTTTAATTTACTATAGTTATCACTTTCATTTTCTGATGGTTAACTGTACTTACAAAAATCGGCATGTTTATACACAAAAAAATATTCAAAATTCTTTTAAAAATATTGTTTGATGGTTTTTATTAAGCTTTCCCATTTATGATTAGTAAATATAGTTTTCACTTAATAATATCATCTAAAAGGCTGAAATTAATACAGAATTTTAAAAGATTTGAGACTTAATAAATTTTCTAATTAAAATTTAAAAATCTGAAAACAATTCTTGTAAAAATTCATTATTCATCAAAAAAAAATTTTTTCTTAATACAATAGTGTCCTCAATATATCTTGGTTAGAAAAGCAATTAAAAGCTTTTATAATTAAATAATGTCATAGTTTTATTGCATTTCTTATTTTACAATTCAGAGCAAATTTTTTGATAATTTTTATTCTACAAGTAGTCCTGCTTTTAACTAATATAAATATGAAGAGGCTGAAATTTCATGAAATTAAGTAGAAGAAACAGATGTAAAAAAATCATATTTTTACCAAGATTTATAAAAATTTCATTCATTTGTGAATTAGCCCTGAAAATGTCATTGAATTCTGACAATTATTTGATTTTTGCAAAAATTTCCAAAATAATGTGTTTTTAATGCCAAAAAAAGATGCTAAAAATTCCTATACTAATCTTTGGCCCACCAACTGACAAGATTTTTAACCAAAATTTTGAACATGTTAGAAAGGATTAAATATTTAAGAAAATAATCAAAAAATACTTTGGTCTTTTGACGATAAAACTTTGTTTTTGTCAAGTTTTGTTTTTTTTCATCATGATTTGCTCATTTTTAGAGGTACCTACTTTACTTACAAACTCAATATTAATAATAAAATCTCTTTCTTCAGCATCTTAATTGACACCAACATCCATAACTTTACCATTTCTCATTATAAAAAATCCAATAGCAAAAACTTGAGTCTACTCAACTACAAAAATGACTGTCCTCACAGATACAAAATAGCTGTTATAAAAAACATGATTTACAGGACAAAAATAATGTTTTTTGAACATATTATTGTATAAGGAAGAAACTCTAATCAGCAATAACTTCCCTAACCATGTTGTTAATGAACAAATAAAATTAGCCATGATGAAATTTAGGAAAACAAAACAATAAAAAAAATAACCCTGATACAAACAAAAATAAACAATTTATTCTATTGTAACCAGATGTGCTCTAATTATAAACAAAATGAAAAAACAATTAAAAATATAATTCAATAATATATATCACTCAACAATCCTAACAAAGACCTTAGATTCATCATCTACTATAAAACATTTGAAATATCTAATCTGATCATTACCAACAACATGGGACCTCAAAAGTACCTAGTGTGTAAAAATGATGTTGTTTATGAATTATAGCCCCCCAGGAAATTGCATCTCAAATAATAAAAAAAGAAATTCTTACATTGGACACACAGGCACCACATCTCTTGCAGGTTGCTATATATATATATATATATATATATATATATATATATATATATATTAGTGCAACTTACAAACTAAATTAAATGTCTGTTTATGACAGTAATGCTACTAATCCTGTATTAACTAATCTTAGCTTTATCAGATGAACTTATTTTTAAATAATTAAAAATAACAATAGCTTTGCATAGTAATTCCCTTTTAATAAAATTAATACAATAGCATTTGCTTTCAGTAGGTGCATAGGGTGCATTATATAAATATTATTTAAATTTCTTGAATCAAGATATTTTAGTAAAGTAAGTGGTAGCATCAAGAACTGTAATCATGTGAAAGACAGAAGTACTTATTTCAGAAAATCAGCACATATATTGCAGAGTGTAAAATGCCATAAGATAACTGCATCCAGAAAAGTTCATCTTATTAAAAATATTTCTGAATAATTTCTATCATCATCATCATCATTATTATCAACAGCAAAACTGCTACATAGATAAGAATTTATTTCAATTTAAATTACACATAATTGAATAATGTGAATCCACTTCACTGATCCTGATTTCTCTCTTCCTCTACAGTTGAGAGGTCCTGTTTAGGATCTGTCATCTAAACTATAGCTTCCACAAGGCAATAAAGAGATGAAATGAGCATTTCATGATGCCAGTTTTGAAGTATGATTAAAGTTTAATATTTAAAATTCATCACAGAGAACTTGACTCTCTGATGTATTAAATAGCTTATTTAAAATGGCTTTCTGTAAGACAATATTCCAACAAAAAACTTTGTTTTAAGATGCTTTAGAGGTTGCTTAATACATATTTAATAATTATATTTTGTCTTTTAAATATCATTTTTCCACTACATTGAACATTATTTGATATCCACAGTTATTAATACTATGACTCCAGGTGTTTTTGTCATTTTATGAGCTCTAATTCTCTTTCTGTGCTAACAGAATGAGCATCAACACTAGAAAACCATATTTAAAAAATATCTTTTTCTCTATAAACAAAGGAAGAAATTCAGAGTATTACTTGTCAATTGTGTACAGCATTCATCTTTACTGAAATGATTTTGTGACAAATTCTGTTCTAGGAAAATTTTGCATTTGATGAAACAGTTCCCTTAAAATTGCCAATAAACAAATTCTGATAACTTGATTTAAAACCTGATGTAATATGATCATATGCTAGAATGTTTTAACACTAAAACAAAAACAATAAGGTTATATTAATCCAATTTGCTTACCATGCACTCTCCATGTTGGCTTCATTTGATGACGCAAACATGAAATATTTTGATAACAAAGTACAGCTGCATCCAATGCATTTACTCCATTCCATGGGGCACTAGAAGCATGAGATGCCTTCCCTGTATACTGAATATTCAATCTGAAAATAAACAGTAAATTATTCTTACAATTCTGGAAAATAAGCATATTTGGTAAGAATGAATATTTCTTAAAAATGCTTCAGTTTCATGTATTATTTAAATATCTTTAGTTTTTAAAGATTAGACTATTTTGTAATTAATATTGTGATGTAGAGGTTAGCACTAATCAGCCGCTAAGCTCATTTTACTGCTTTGTTATTCTCAGTGACCACTTATATGAGTGTTCACTTGTGCTTATGCAAATTATGCATACTAATTTGCTAGTATCACTACATCTCCCTGAAACATAAGGGTTTTATTCCTCTTGTAGATCTTGTACTCCTTCTCCTGTTATTTTCATCACTTTGCTCTACTTCTCTCTCTGCCATATTTCTTTCCCTGGGAGACCTAGATCTGTCCTGCACTAGGCTGTAGTCATATATATTTTCTTGCATTATTTGGTCTTCGTACGAACTTTCAGACTCATTCTGGCCCTCTTGATCCTGCATTATTTCGTCTTCTGATGTTTCCTTCTGTAATGGTTGTTCTACCAAATCGTTATCAGACGAAATTGAAGACATTTCTTCATCGTTTTGCTCTTCCACTTCACCCTGGGTCCTTATTTGGTCTGCATAGGCTAATACACTATTGCCGTTTTCTGTATTTATTATAGCTGCATTGTAGCCTTTGTGCATGATAAATTCTGCCCTTTCCAGATCTGCATCTTTGTTCTTTTTGTACCACATTTTTTCATTTGTAGAATATGACATCGTTAGCAGAGCCCTAATCTGTCTTCCCATTAAAGCTGATGGGCTTTCTAGTCTTCCCGCATGTGGTATCGTACGATAACTTAAAAGCAGCCTCGGTAGAAAGACTTCTACTTTTTCTTTTTGCTGAGAGCATGCTTTTAGTCCCTTTTTTATGGTCTGCACCATTCTTTCTGCTAATCTGTTTTTATTGAGGGTGATATGGAGGTGTCTTATATGGTTTACACCCTATTTTTTCTAACCATACATTAAGTTCTTCATCACAAAATTCTGGTGCATTATCAGATACCAAGGTTTTTGGTACGCCATTTCTGGAAAATATAACTCTTAGAATCTGCTTTATCGTAGAACTTTTCTTGTTTGTAACCCGGATTATTTCAGGCCAACCTGAAAAAGAGTCTACTAGTATTAATAAGAGTCCCACACCATTAATGTATGCATGATCCATATGCACACGACTCCATGGCTCCACTTCTTTGGACCATGAATGTAATTTGATTTGTGTAAAGTTTCTTAATTCTTTACATTTTTTGCACCTTTTTACACATTCCTCGACATCTCTTGAATATCCTGGCCACCAAGCTTCTAATTTTATCCTTTTTTGTTTGGCCGCTACTCCACAGTGTATATCATCATGTACACTTTCTATTATCGGTTTTCTTTGTGTTTCTAGGGGAACTACCAGGTCCCCATTACAAATCACTCCATGTTCTATCGTTAATTTCTGTCTTATTTCTTTATAGGGTCTTTCCACCCTAGAACAATTTTCCCATGAGTTTTTTCTTATTCTCGATAATATCCTACTTAGCACTGGATCATGTCTCATTTCCGCAGCCATTCTATCTAAAGACAAAACATCAATCTCTATCAAATGTAGGAATGAATCTTCAAATTCTTCCTCTGTTTTATCTTTTGACTCCTTGTAGAACCTCAATCTTGATAGTGCATCCACATGTGGAATTGAATTTCCTTTGACATACTCTATATCAAAGTCAAATGCCATCAATCTTATCGCTCATCGTAGAATCCTTGATGTCGTGACTTTGAGTAATTCTTTCCTTGTGTTAAATATAAACTCCAATAGTCTATGATCACTTCTTAACAGAAATTTTTTTCCAATTAAAAATTGTCGGGCTCTAGTAGTTGTCCACATGATAGCCAATGCTTCTTTCTCTATGTTCGAGTAACTGAATTCAGTGTTCGTTAATCTTCTCAATAAATACATTATCGGATGTCCTTCTTGTGATAATATTCCCGATATTGAATGTTCACTTGCATCTGTAGTGAGTGTTATGTCCTTTTTTGGATCAAACATTTTCACTACAGGTTTCTTTGACATAATTTCTTTTAATCTTTCAAAAGCTTTTTGCTGTTCATCTGACCACATAAATTCCACATTCTTTTTTCTTAAATTTGCAAACGGTTCTGTCAAGTCCGTGTATTTTGGTAAGTATCACCTGTAAAAATTTACCAATCCCAAAAAAGACTCCATTTCTTTTTTATTTGTAGGTAGAGCTACTTTTAGTATTTTTTTTATCATGGCTTGGTCTGGTGATATACCTTCTTTTGAAATGGAATAACCTAAAAAAGATATTTCGTTAGAATTGCTTACGCATTTTTTCTCATTTATTGTCATTCCAGCATTTCTTAATCTATTCAAGACTAAGTCAGTTTTCTCTTTTAATTCCTTTTCATTAGTAGCTCCTATGCATATGTCGTCTTGGTAACAAATCATATTTTGTACATTTCCTAAAACCTGTTCAATGGCCCTTTGAAATATAGCGCTTGCAGTTTTTATTCCATATGGCATCCTTTTCCATCTTAGTAACCCTATTGGCGTATTTATCATTGTTACTTCTTTGAAGTTCTCGTCTATTGGTATTTGGTGGTATGCCGTTTTTAAATCTATTTTTGAAAAAACGGTCATTCCTGCCAGTGCATGTAATGCAAGTTCAACATTGGGTATGGGATATGAATCTGAGCATATCTTGTGATTTACTCCTATTTTGTAATCTCCACAAATATGTAAATCACCATCTGTTTTCCTCAACACTTGCCCACTTGCTACCTCCAGGTGGAACATGTTCAAGAAGGTCTTGTTCTACTAATTTACATAGTTTTGTCACTACTAATGGCAATAAATGTACTGGTAATATTCGTGCCTCATAATAAGAGGGGGAAACATTTTCTTTTACTTTTAAACTTGCTTCATAGTTTTTTAACTTTCCAGTTTTTTCCATTTTTATTTCATTAATTAACTTGTAGAATTTATGTTAAGCACTTCGTTTCCAATAAGTCCGTGGTTCTTTTTGCAACTTGTAACAACTATAGGTATTACTTCAAATTTGTCTTTTAATTCTAAGGAACCTTTAAAGTATCCTAATGTTTTTATAACCGACCCATCAAATTGGCAGAGTTGTAAACTGCTCTTTCATAAAGGTGGCTTACCAATACGTTCCTAAAAATGTTTTGGTATCTGTGTTACTTCACTCCCAGTATCCATTTGCATATGTAAATTGCAGTTATTAATTTACTATAATGTCTTTTTTTTACTATAATGTCTTTTTTCTTATGTTCAATTTTTTTTATATTCTTATCTTTTAATGTAAAACTTCCCTATTAGTGTCGTTTTCTTCAATTCTTTCCACGTTTTTCTTTTTTAATTTTCACACTGCTTGAAAGTAGTTCTTTTTTAAGCAATTATTACAAGTTTTTCCAAATGCTGGACACTTTTCCTTTTTTATTTCGTGTTCACGTCCACAATATGAACACTTTTTTATCTTCTTTAACATGTACGTATCAGCGAATATTTGTTCGCTGGGTTGACTTTTATGATGGTTGGATTTCTGTATTAGTTCTTGTTGCTGAATAAAGTCAATGCACGTATTTAAAGACATATTTCTTATTTGTAATTGTTCCATTATTTTATATCGGTGTGATGCATTGCACATACCTTCAATTAATCTTAATTGAATCAAGTCTTCTTCAATAGTCTGTTTGTCTTGTCCAAGTTTTTCAAATTCACAATATCTACTTGCATTTCGTAGACGGTGTAGATATTTTATAATTGGTTCATCAATTTCTTGTTTCATCGACTTGAATTTCGTTCTTTCTGCCACTACCAGCCTTTTCTTGGGTCTCATATTTCTTCTTATAATCTGATTTATTTTTTCGAAAGTCAGGTCTTCCAAATTTGAGGGATATGCCATGGTGGAGACTTCCATTATCACCTCTCATCCAGCTGTAGCCAAAAATAAATCTGTGATTTCATTTTTGCCTCCCTTTTCCTTGTTGTCTTTCAACTTTTTTGTTCTCGCAGTGGCAGAGAAACAACGAATCCATGAATCCACAAAATCTGGATCTTCCAGAGACAATTGATATCCTATCGGCAATGCCATTGTTGTGATGTAGAGGTTAGCACTAATCAGCCGCTAAGTTTGTTTTACTGCTTCGTTATTCTCAGTGACCACTTATATGAGTGTTCACTTGTGCTTATGCAAATTATGCATACTAATTTGCTAGTATCACTACAAATATAAAAGACAGAACAGCAATCATAAAATTTAAGGAAAAAACTACTATGTAATAACTGATTTATATATATTATTCAATTCATTATTATAAATATATTTTTTCTTTCAGGAATTTATGGTAAAATTTTTCGGGCATCAAGCTTTCTTTTTTTAATAATTTTAATTATAAAGCACTAAATGGTTAAATAATGTAATGATTGCAATCTCTTGTCAGAAGAACATCTGTTCAATGATCACTACATGATAATGTACACAGATATGACTTTTCAGTTCAGTATCAGTCTTGCATTATTGTAGATGTGACACTCAAACTGTCCACCTTTAGAGGTCACTGGCTGTATATTTTGGAATGCCTCATCAACCCAACAACTGACTTACATACTAAGCTACATGTAGTATAGTTATATTGTGATGGTCATGGTGACAAAACTTCCTTGCAAGCTGATCAATTTCTTTTTGGCCTATAAAATTTTACATGGTATACCAAACAAGTTTACTCTTGAAAGATAAAAAAAACATCCATTACACTTCAATTCTTGTAGGATGTCTGCAGGCACTGTACTTGTACCTTTCTTTAAGAGTGAATACTTTAATGCATCCTACTTCACTTGCTTTCATTTCAAAATCACTACATCAGTTCTGGTTGAGCTTCCCCCAATTTGCAAAACTCTTGACCAAATTTTCCCAATTGTCCACATCAATCTCCAGAGCTTTTAAGTTGCTTTCTACAACATCCTTAAACCACTTCAGTCTATGCTGCATCTTTTCCCCTCCAGTTAGCTCCCTATAAAATATCTTTTATATGAACTTCCCATCATCTATCCTGACATGATCAGCACAGCACATCTGGTTCAGAATTATGCTTTTCTTGATACTTGTGTTGCATGTTCTCACAAGACCAACAGTATACCATTTGAGGCTTAAGATTCTCCATATTCAATACTAATAAAATCTTCCAAAAACAGCTTAATACAAGAGTGGCTTGAAATGTCCATAGGATGATTATGATGGTAATGCTGTGAAATCTTGCATGCATTAATTTCATCTCTTATCAATAAATGTATTGTTTCTTTCCAGGTAAAGTGACATCTGACTTTTCAAAGAAGACTTCAGCTACTAGCAACTTGAAAATAGATACAATTATTATCATTATGGTGTAATCAAGTACCTGCAGAAAAAAGGTTTAGCCCCCAAAGACATTCATGTTGACATGGTTGCTACATTAGATGTCACTTCAGTTCTTTATCAATAGTGCAAAAATCTGGATGTCCTGCACTGAAGAAAACATTGATTGTGTTCACCATATGGTGACTGATAACAGGTGATTGCCTATAAATCAAATAGCCAATGCTTATTAGCATATTCCATTAGAGAGTTGAGAATATTCTGCGCAACAAACTTGGGTTCTGCTCAGTGGGTGCCATGTGGGTGAAACCTGATCAAAAGCACAGCAGGCAGATCACATCATGGGAAAATATGACATTTTTCAATGCAGATTCAGCTGTTTTCCTTCAATATTGGCCTAACCAAGGATGAGTGCAGTGTTCATCACTTTGAGCCAGAGACAAAGACACAATCCATGGAGTTGAAACACCTCCTCCACACCTCTGCCACACCCGCTCCAAAATAGACCAAGTCCTTGGTTTCAATGGCTGCTGTGTGTGACTGTGGCCTTGAACTGGTTTATCACCCTCCCTATTCTCTTGATTAAGACCCATCTGACTATTATCTGTTCTCCAACATGAAAAAAAAAACACTTGGCTGAGAACCAGTGATGATGACATATCTGCTGTTGATGACATTTTTGACCAACAGAATGAAAGTTTCTTCTCCAATGAGATCCAAGCACTGCAACACCAATGGAAGAAGTGTGTGGACCACAAGGAGGACTATGTTGAAAAATAAATCTCATTTGGTCACATTTCATGGGGTATTATGGTCAACCAATGGACTTTTCTGTGACACCATTTGGCACTGGTAAATGAAAAGAAGGATTAATGAATATAACAATGGATATACCAAGTGTGTGCTGGTAAATAATAAGAAAGGGTTAATGAATATAATGATGGATAGACTGTGAGAAAGATTGAAGATTTCTCTTTCCAAAAAGCTTAATTCTCAAAAAACAAGGAGAATTACTTAAAGCAATATTATCACAAGGGGGCCTTGTGGAAATCTTTTGATAATTGACTGATGAGCCATCCCTAAAAGTACTGGTTACAAAAACAGAAGGAAGAGAAACGCGTGAGATTTGATCTATAATCAAAATCCAAGAATAAAGTTCCTTGCAGAATGACCCTGACAGGAGGCCATATGGTCAGTGACTAATTCTGAACAATAACAAATATCCTAGTATCTGGAATTTTGCATAGGTGAAATGACCCTAAAGTTTAGCCATGCCAAGCAGTCGAGAGCCATTGGCTGAAAAGTAGCCAAGGTGGCGAGTGCAGATGAAACACCAAAGGAGGTGGAGGACTTGCCCACACCCATTGGGAAATGTTGGTGGGAGATGCCAATAAGAGAATGAAGAAGTTATCAGGGTGGATTAATACCTGCAACCACTACTCATGGAAAAGGGAGATCTTCCAATTTGGAAATGTAATTGATTTTCAGAACACAGACAGCAGAAAGGAGTTCTTGGTGGAAGATAGGGGAAATACCAAATTCCCTAACTGCCTCATGCCCCAGGCCAGTTTTAGGTGACTGTCAATAAATATGAAGCAATCGAAGCAACAATTCAGAATTGTTCCAGACACCAGATGAAAAGACCTCACGTGACTATCTGCCTGAAGAGAAGTTCCGGCATCAGCCTTGTACCAAACTTAACCAAGCCAGCCAAAGTGTTAAATCTGACTTAAGAAGCAGGTTGGGTCGATAACTGTTTGCATGAGAAGTGCTAAACTTTAATGATGAAAATAACCAAGTATTCTACCTAAGAACATATATAAAACCATTTATTTTTTACTCAGGTTATTTTTTTTCTTGCATCTTCATTCCACTTGAACCAGCTCAATGCAACAATTCCCAACAACAATTTGATCCTTGCCAGCCTTATGATCAAAACTAATCACATGGGATAAGGCACAGTCTGGATCAAAGCAATCCTCTCATTGATCATGGGTGTTGAACATTTGGATGACCAGGGAAGGACTTGACAGTTGACTGTAAATGGTATGGTAGGCCCTAGCTGTGAATATCTGAAATGGTGGTGCTAAGGAATGTCTGAAAATTTGTCATGGAAATAGCAAAAGAAACTAGCAATGTTCTATTTACACTATTAACATCATTTGGACTGTTTTCTTCATCTTTATTGCCATATTCACGAGAAACGGGCCATCCCCTTAAGATAAGACTGCAAGAACACCATAAAGCTGTAACACAAGAAGAAATAGAAAAAACAAGTATTGCTGACCATATATGGAGGGAAAAGGAAGATCACTGCACTCTGTGGGATGAAGTTGAAATAATAGACAGAGAACATCACTGGAAAATATGAAAACTTATGGCCACAAAAATCTCCTAAGCCAGCCAAGCATAAAACCAGTAATACAGAGAGCTAGAGAAAAACAATAGCATAAATTGTAATATGAGCTCTGGTAAAAAAATGATACTGATAGATTATATTTAGAAGTCCGCAAAATTTACTCAGTGAATAAAAGCGGTGGTTGAAGTAATCTAAAAAGTGACTTGATCCAAAGAGTGGAGTTCATTACCTGGCCACAGTAGAGAGAACTTGGAGAGTTTAGTTACCAAAGGGAATTAACTACTGAGATATCATACCATGTGAAATTAGAACAATCTACCCCAGTTGATTAAATAAATGGTTTGGTTCGAAATTCCAATGTATATCACCTGAAGACGGTTGGAGAATACAACGAACAAAACCTCATGAATATGGCAATAATGAGGATAGCAGTTCAAATGATGTAAATACTGTAAATAGTTACAGAACTAGATACAAATAACAATATTCTGTAGAAAAAAGCTACAAGATGGAAAATATTCACCCTCTAAAAGGTTGTGTACAGTGAGTCCCCTGTATATGCAGAGGTTAAGGACACGAATAATTAGAAAATTATAGTTATAAAAGTGCTTATAAGTACCTATTTTGATTGTTAAAACTCCATATGCCTTAAACTTTCATCCTAAACACTTTAGAAACATTTCAGACCCTTTTTAAAACATTTTTGAAAAATAGTATTGGTGACCATACACTTAGCATAAATTTTCTTTCATACATACAATAACCATTTTTAATTACACATAGATCGATACAACCATTGAAAATACTGTATAAAATATGTGTAACAAGACATAAAATATAAAGTTTAAAATATTTTCTAAAAACAGAACTGTGATGATGCCCCCAGACTTAGCATAAGCCAGTTTTAAGACCCCAGCCACAGTCCCTAACAAAGAACAAAGCCCAAGCACTACATATGTTTTTGTGTTTGTTTTTTTACAATGAAGATGTACAATTCTGCCAATTTTTACCATAAAAATGGACTGTTATATGTTTTAAGTCCCTTAAATAATTAGAAAATAATACAAGAATATTTTAAATATGTTCAATCAAAAAAATATTCAAATCGAGGGAGTTCTCAGTGAATAATTTGTACATATGTTCTTCAGAAAAAACACATACATATTCAGGATTTCTGCGAATAACAAGTACATATGTTCTAAAGAAAAATCCACAAATGTGTGAAGCCATGAATGCTGTAACACAAATAGGCAGGGGTTTACTGTAATTGCTTTTGAACTCTGTCAAGGATGAACAGTGACGACTGAACAACTCCAACCAATAACAGCAATATTCCATATCTGGTCTAATTTTACACTTGTAAAGCAGGGCAATAGGAGTTTGGACCAGTCCAAGGAACTGACAGTTGTCAGATATTTAATCTTCTGTACTATCATAATTGTGACAACTCCTATACATAGCTCACATCTTTAGTTGCTTCTCTTGCTAACAATTACACATTCTGTCTTCTTACAATTGATATTTAGTCCTTTCATTTCACTTTACTAACTTTTCTAAGTGTGGTTTGTTCCCATTATAAGTTCTGAATTATTCTAATATCTTTCTCAAACACTTATATTAAAATAAAAGATTGTAAAAACAAATCTGTTTCTAGAACCTGTATATGCTGAAATTATGAATAAATATTTATGCTGCACTTTGTATAATAAGACCTGACACCAACCCCAAAACAAATTATTATCAATAATCTAAATAAGGATCTACATTATAAGCTGAAATTCACACAATATATTGCTCAGATAAACATAATAAAATTTGACATAGTGTATAGATTTATTTAATGCCAGGTCTCTTTAGAATGCAGGGAACTATGACTCTCCACAGATTCCTTTTCTTTATTATTCTTGAGAAAGAGTGATTTCATCATTGACTTCTCCATGGTTTTGAATTCAAAGTTTTCCTTTTAGATTGGCTACCACCGAAGGCTAGAGAGCCCAGTCTACCTTGCTATTAACTTATAGTTGTGGGGGAAAAGAGACAGAGTCATGCTTTTTACAAGGCATTTGTGCAAAAGTGAATACAGCAGACAAGATCAGAATTTGAATATCTCACTGATTCTCTATCAATATCCATTATACCAATACCCACATATCTAAGAGTACAGAATAAAAAAATAGAGTTAAGACATTTAACACACAAAATCATGCATGTCAGTATCTATGCTGATAACACAACTATTTACTTCTGTCTTAATAATAAGTTTGATCAGTTCCATAACATTATATTGGCAGCTGATCTAAAAAAAAATGACCTACATTCTGTTGTTAACTAGGGCAAGGAATGGCTCGTTAATTTTAATTCCTCCAAAACAAAACTGCTCTCTATTAACCATCTGAAAGAACCCTTTCTGCCTTCCATCAGCAGGGCTGATGCTAACCAAGAGAGTGGCTCATTACACCTTCTAGGCCTAATGTTTCCTGCTGACATGAAGTGGAAAGAATATATTAAATCCATTGCTAGGTCTGAAGCAAGAAAAGTTGCTTCATTGTTTTGTACTAGGTAATTTTTTCTAACCCAAATCTATCTTACATATTTATAAGTCTATCATCTATCCATGCTTTGTATATTACTGCCATATATGGTCTGGTGCTCCTGCTATATATTTAACTATCCTTGATAAAATCCAAAAAAGAATCTGCAATGTCATTGACCCTGAATTGGCATCTTGGCTTCAGTCTTTTTCCCAATGCCATAATGTAGCTTCCCTGTGCTCTTTCTGTAAATACTTTCACGATGATTGTTCTGATGAATTTTCCTCTATGGTACCTAGACTTTATGAATTTAAGTGCAGTACTAGATTGGTGGAAAGTTCTTATCATTTTACAGTTGAAATGGATAGATATAACTGTAAGTTCTATGCTAACAGTTTCCTTTCTTGCATTTCACAATTGTGGCCCTCTTTTCCGGCTTCTTGTTTTCCAGTCAAATTTTATCTTCAAATTTTAAATGCAAAGTCAATTTGTCATACTTGCTCCTTAATAAGTGTTTCTTTATCTCATATTCTTTCACACAGTAATTTCCTGCATCTTAGTGGTTTTATTACTTTACTTGGGGATGAAATGATTAAAAAAAGAAACATTTTAAATTTTTATAGCATCAAATTCTCAAAGAAAACTAAAAACATCTAATGAAACTATGCAGATACAAGTTTTCTAATAAAAATAGTCTATTTAAATAGAATACCAAAATTGAAATAAAGCAAACAATGTGGTAATTCATCCTGCATGATCAATAATATTTAATATATCAGAAAATTATGTGGTTATTGATAAAAAAATAAAAAATGTAACAAAGAAAAAAAAATTGCCTTACCCTTGAACACATAAATATTTGGGTCTCCATATTGTTTTATTAGAAGGGTGAGCCATCATTGCTACATCAACAGTGTCTAGAGCTCCAGCATCAATAAGTTGCACTTTCCCACCCAGACCTTCTTCAGCAGGAGTACCCAGGACAGTCAACTACAAAAAAAGTGTTATATATGCTGAGATTTTTATAATTATAAATACTGGCTAAGATTTCATTTTTTTAATGATTGTCATTTTTATACATAAAATTTACCATTATCAGAATCAAGTAACCTTCATTTTTTTATTTTGAATCACACACAATACTGTAGCCTCAAAGCCATCATTCATTCATGAGTCAATATTAAACTAGCAGCTTTTTCATGAATGAGATCAATCAGCTGTGTATGAAGAACATGAAGTACTGTAAAAAAAAAAAGATTTTCTGTAGCTAAATAAACATTTATTTTTTCCAAATTGTTCAAATTGTTTTAGTTTATTTTCACATAATTTAACAGTTTAAAAATAGGAAAACATACACAATCAATATCTCACTTATGAATTTATTAGGTACCTAAAAAAAAAAAAAAGGCGATACCTAAGTTTTAAAATGTATTTTAAAAATGAAAAATCTTTCTTGAAGCTTTTATTTTAGTTTTAATACAAAGATAATGAGTTAAATTTTATATTTCCAATAAGCAAAATACGTTACTGTATTTCAAACTGAATTTAAATTGATTGGCATAATTGTCTTTTGAAATTGTTAAAAATCACTGAAATCAGCCATATAAACACAATATAATTAATCTTTATTAAACACCTTTCAAAAATAAAATGTATTTTTCTGAAACTTTATTTAAGAAACATTAACTAATTTAAAGTTTAATTAATCTGAATTCAAACAAATATTACTTTTAGTTTAAAATATTACAGAAAAGCAGTATTTTTTTAACAGGGAGGTGAGTGGTTTTATGAGATGTTGACAGATTTATCAATACCTTAATGTTCGGAATTTTTAAGTAAAAGGTACATAACCATAAAAATTAGCTGATGAACAACTTTTTTTATATAAGTTTTTAACTACCCAGTAATCTTAAAAATTTAGGGAAATATTAAATGTAACCGAATATTTTATTGAATTTTAGGTACTTTGGCTTTATAGCCTTACTTATAAGGATACTTGTTCAGGAAATGTTAAAAAAATAACCAATAAATTTTAAATTTATTATAGTTACCACTCTTATTTTCTAATAATGTTTTGCATGGACATCCTTATTTACAAATACTGACACATTTCAATACACACAAATTTTTTTTTAAAATAATGGAAGGGCTGCTGAATAGTAAGTAAGCTTTTCCATTTGTGTTTAGTAAATATAGTTTTAACTTAATAATACTGTCACCTACCCACTACAAATTAATACAGAATTTTAAAGGATTTAAAACTAGGTACCTCCACAAAATCGCTAAAAAATCAGCATACTGTAATAAAAACATAGCTTTATTGTTAAAATCTTTATATTATTATTAAGAGGAAGTATTAAAGTATTTTTTGAATATCTAATTAAATTTTTTGCTGCATTTTAGAACATTTGAAATTTGAAAGTTAGTACATCCACTGACGCAAGTTTTTTAAAACTTGCATCAGTGGATGTACTAACTTTTAGCATAGCAAATTTTAGCCTCTTTTTTTGCAGTGACAGACACATTAATTTGGAAATTCTCACAAAAATCAAATAATTGCCAGACTTTAATTAAATTTTCAGGACTTATTCACAAATGATTTAATTATTTTTGAAATTTTTTTTATTAGAAAATCTTGGTAAAAATATTTTTTTTACATGTGTTTCACTTAATTTTATGAAAACTTGAGAAATTCAACATAATTTTAGTGACTATATTAGTTAACAGTAGAATTCTTTGAAGAATTTAAATCAGCAACTTTTTTTGCAAAATCAGACCGATCTTAACAAAAATCTGTTCTGAATCAAAAAATAAAAAAAATGCAATAAAACTAAGACATTCTTTAATTGCTTTTATGAATAATATATATTAAAGACAATATTGTCTGAAGAAAAAAAAATTTCAATGAAAAATCAATTTTTACAAGATTTGTTTTCATTTTTTTACAATTTTAAATCTTTTAAAATTCAGTTTCAATGGTATAACTCTTAGGAAATATTGTTATTAAGTAAAACTATATTTACTAATCATATATTGTAAAGCTTATTACAATCTGACAACCCTGAATATTTTGAAAAAGAATTTTGATTTTTTTTGTGTGTTTAAACAACCTAATTTTTCTAAGTACGCAAATTCAAACATGACATTATCATTAAAAGGTCATTTGTTTTATGGGTTGTCCCCACTTACGGTAAAAAAAACCTCATATAAAATTTATTGTCTGCTGACAATTCTTTATCGCCATACTTGTCAACATGTTAGGTGGTCTATAAATCAATCTATAGACCAGAAAAACAAGTGCCCATAGTTAAGAAATGCTTGTATACAACATTTTATGCTATAAGTAATATTTGTTTCAAATCAGATTAATGTAACTTTAAATTTGCTAATTTTGCTCAAATAGGGTTTGAAAAATATATATTTTATTTCTGCAAGATTTTTAAAACTAAGAATTAACTTTTGTTTACAAATGTGTGAAAATGGTTCCTTTTATTGATTTTACTGAAAAAGAAAATAATAAAATTGATTTCAATCAATATTTGTTTGAAATACACCACAGAGTATTTTGCTTACTGGAAATAGTACATTTTAAATACTCTAGCTTTCAATTAAAGCTAAAATAAAAGCTTCAAGAAAGCTTTTACAATTTTTAAAATTCATTTTAAACCTTACGAATACTGAATTAGTGGAGATACCTATTTAAAACTTCATAAATTATTCTAATTAAAATTTTTAAAAAATGAAAGCAATTCTTGTAAAAATTCATTATGAGATTTTTTTTATTAAGAAAATAATGTCCATATGAATAATAATAATATTAATAATAATAATATATATATTTCATAAAAGCTTTTCTAATTAAATAATGTTTTAGTTTCATTACATTTTTTATTTTGCAATTCAGAGCAGATTTTCAATAACCGGAGGTCCCATTTGACAAAAACAATTTGATGATTTAAATTCTCCAATAACATGTCCAGATAACTAATATAAATATTAAGCAATAAAAATAAATCTCTCAAAATTTCATAAAATGAAATAAGTGGGGGGATAACAGATGTGAAAAGAAAAAAATAATTTTTACCAAGATTTACAAAAAAGAAATGTTTCTTAAATAATTTCATTTGTAGCAGCCGACATGAAGAAAATATAAAGAATATACAGGAAGAAATTGACACCAAAAATTGAGTTACAACAAAGGCAGAGTTCTTAATTATAAGGCCAAAATTTTATTATTGGCAACAACCAACAACACTTTACAATATGTACAATTGTTGATTTGTAAGAACTGAAAGAAGTTACCACTTGTTAAGTGGTGAAGTATTAAAACACATAAAAATGTTCCAAAGTGTGAGTATGTGGTTATGTAAATATGGTTAATTTAATAGTCCTGAAAAGGAGTAAGGTAACCACATGCAAGTGGTAAGTCTTTGGAAATGTTCGTGTTTGATATAGTCCTTGATGAAAGGAAAAGTTTGTGGTTAAAACCCATCAATGTTGAAATTAATATGTCGGTAAGTGACAAGTCACTGTTCATAGAATAAAGCACAAATGAAATCACTTAAATAAAGTGAGTTGGGACTGATAAGTAAAAATCCAAGATTGCAGCATGCTGAATGAAGATGCTGAACAAGGCATGCCATTCAGTAAATCCAGAATTTGACGGGAAACCAAATGAAAGTGCCATGTTGCTAAGTAGAATTGAATATGGTGATGTGCCAATAAAAAAGGGTGCCAAAATGTGGCATGGTTGCTAAGTAACCAACATGACAGCATTAGCCATCATAATGGTGTTTCTACAAACAAATATTAAAAAGATCAACATGCAAAACAAATGAATAAATTAACAAAGTAACAAGAATGAATTTAAACAAAGCAACAGGTTGGGTTGCTCAACAGAAAGACAGGATAACTCAACAGCCAATCTTATGTGACAGCAAAGAAAAGGAAAGGAAAAACCATATTACTGCATCTTCCTGAAACAGAAGGTAAGCTGAGAAGAGAAGAGAAGGAAAGGCAGTGTCTGCATCTTTCCAAGAAGGAAGAGGTGAAAAGAATTAGAGCAAAACAACAAAACAGAAAGCAGTGACTGTTTCACTGTAAAAGTAGAAGTTGCTTCTACTTCCTTCAAGCAACCCTTCTGGGCAGGGAGGGATCAATACTGTCATAATAACAGGATTGCACATAACCCTGGGGGGGGGCCCAAAGGAAGGTCAAAAAAGCTCTGTGCATTGTAACAAAGAATTGGGTCAGCCCAATAAAAGACTCTGAGTTGGTTGTATATGGTGGTATAAGCTCCAGGAGTTAGTTACCTCCCCTTCCACAATGTGCTGTTGACAGAAGACCTACTTAGAGTTGATGGTGCTGCCTATTTGCATGTGAATGATACTGGGCAGATATTAGCCAATAGCCAATATGGGTCTGGGACTGGGAGAGCTATATAACACCAGTGTTTTTCTCAGTCAAGAGAAGGCACTCTTGACATGCAAATACCTAAAAAGAATGAACACACACACACATTTTTTATTTATATTTATATATATATATATATATATATATATATATATATATATATATATATATATATATATATATATATAATGTTATTACAGTCACTTAACTTGGCTAGTCTTTCCTATTTCTTTACTTAAGAAATTGAGTAAATGGTTTGGAATCATCTTTTCTATAAACAAAGGTTCTTGTGATTTTTCAGAAACTGTTCATACAGGTTTTATGTATTGAAATATACATGATTTCTGAAAAATTAAAGATTTTGTTAGAATTCAGGATTACTGGTACTAAGAAAAATGTAACAAAACCATTGTCGAACAAGGGACCTAATCCACTTCCAGTTTTCAAACTGCTGGATGTGGCACATTCATTTGTAAATAAGCCCTGAAACCTTCATTGAAATCTGACAATTTTGTCTGATTTTTGCAAGAATTTCTAAGTCAATGTTTTTCACTGCAAAAAAAGGTGCAAATTTCCCCATACTAATTTTCAGCCACCCATTAACAAGAAAAACAGAATTTTTAACCCAAATTTCCAAAGTACTAAGGATTCAAAAATATAATTTAATAATCAAAAAATACTTTGGTCTTTCCTCCTAATAGCAAAAACTTTGATAATAAAACTCTGTTTTTATGAAGGTTTGGGCTTTTTTCATCATTTATGCACATTTTTAGTGAATCTTTGGAGGTACCTAATAGATATTTGATTTTGGACTTATAATCAATTATCATTTAAAAAGTATCAACAGTATGACCTTATTTTATTACAAATGTTTTATATATTATTACAAATTATTATATTTTTATATTACTTTTATTACAAATATCTAATATATAAGAAGATTTATTTATGCATTGGTACAATGAATAAATTTTTGTTTATGTTTTAATGTAAAATTTTTTTTAAGGAAGATGATGTATCTTTGAATTCCTAAGAGAGGTGATTCCAATCCTCAACATTTGTTTTCTTGTGTGTATTTTCTATTTCTTAACATTTAAACAATTTTAACAAAAATAATTACAAAATGACTTTACATATATTTAGAAATTATTTTCTATTAGAGGAACAGAACTTTGGGAATAGTTTATCCCCATTGGTTTCCACCCAGCACCAACCTCTCTCTTGTGGTTCAAAATAGCTGTTTGCATGCAATAGTGTTCACACCCAGGTTGGCAGAGAAACCAAATGAGGATAGTTGACAGTTCAAACCCTCAATAATTTTGGGTCTGACAGCCCAATTGCATGTGAAAATTGATTCCCAGTGATGTGGATGGATGAGATCTCCTACAGATCCAATGGCCATGAAGGCTGGGTCAGCACATGCTGAGGAGTGCATTACAGCATAAACACATAGAAGTCCTAGTCATCTACTGCAGCCTGGAAGTCTCTGGTTGTAGCAGTCCCACCAGATAAAGATTCACCAATTTTTCCCCACTATAAATTCTTCCCACATAGGAGGTCTGCTTTGAAAATTAAACTAACACTTAAAATTAATTATGAATATAGTACAAATGTTCTGAAATGCTTATAGTATATAGTTCTTTAGAAATATCTATGTTAAAACCAAAAAGTTTTTAAAAAACAAGCAAATTATAACCTTCACACAAGAATTAAATTACCTCAGGTTACCTCCCTTACATAAAAACTTTTACAACATGGAAATATTTTAAAATCACATGAATGGAATTGTTAACAGTTTAACCAAAGCAAAAATTTATTAAGGACAAGCACAATTATTCATCTTAGCCACTATAATCCTGAAGATGTTATTGAAATATATCACAAGTACTCGGAATAATAAAAATGAATAAATATAACTATGGTACCTTTCTTGCTCAAAACAACAAAGCTTATACATGATTATGAAAGGCTATTATTTAAAATAAACAAATATATCTAAATTGTTTAATCAGATATATGTGTATGTTCTTTCTTAATTATTTTATTAATGTTTTCAATATTTCAAATAATTCTTTTGGTTTCCAGTTGTTATTGATAAATATAACACCCTATGCCTAAGTACTTTCAGTGAAAAGTAGCTGTTTTCAAAAATGTTTGTCATTTGTTGTTTTATGTTTTAAATATCATGATTTGCATGGTTTTTTGTTGTTTTGCATAGTTGCATGGCATTTCATGTCTTCTACTTTTTCATATTAATGAAATATATTTAATAAATTTAGTCTGATGTTTGAGGTAATTTTGTTGTTCATTTTACATTTGCTTTTTACAGTTTTTGTGTTGTTGATAAGGATTTGTCAGATTCTGTGTTGTGGTTTTCTTTTGTGTTGGTTATTGTAATGAAGCTATTGTTATGCAAGTGGCATGTTAAACTGTGTGACAATATTGTAGTAGTGAAACCAATGTATGTGTTTTAATTGTTATGAGAGAAGCATTCTCCAATTCAATTCATAGACAACATTATTTCATTGGAGCTTTGATTTTGTTGTGTTGTTGGTGCTTATCAGGTTGGAGGTTTTAGTTTATTGTAGGAAATGATACATTTAATATGTTTATTTTTGCCATTAGTTGATATGTATGTTATATATCACATTTATATTTTTTGTCTAATTTGTGGTTACTCTGTAGTTGATTCATATATTGATTAGTAGTATTTTTTATGTTACCTTTATTTGAATTATTGTTTGTTTTTACTTTTTCTAATATTAGTTTAATTTATTTATCTTTATTAGGAAAATTATTGTTAATTATTGCTTGTTTTATGTTTTTGAGTTATTTCAAAAATATTGTATGGAGAGGATATTAAAGTGATTTATTTATTAAGTTATTTATAAGGGCTATTTTGTATCCATTTAGGTAGGTATTCACTCATTAAGTGGATGTGGCTTTAAGTTGTTATTTTTTTTTGTAAATGGAGGTTTTAATATTTTCATTATTTAAGTCAATTGAGATGTCTATGAAAAGAATCCTATTATTTATATTCACTTCATGTGTGAAATTGAGTTTTTTTGAAAGTTGTTCTTAAATTTTTTACTTCTTTTGTATTATTTGCATGAATATGTCATCAACATAGCAGGTGTAGATTTTTTATTTTAAATGTTTTACATGTTTACCTGTTGCATTGAATATATACAGCAGGCTCATGGTGACCCTTTTAGCTGAAAATGAATTCAAATTACAAGGGCATTCTAATAACAAACAACTATTGGCAATTACTTCTTTTTGTTTGTAGCTGGAGTGAACATTAGTCTCTACACAAGCCTTTTTACAGTCAGTCTAACAATAATAGCAACTTTTTTTCATTTGTTTTCTTTTAAATCATTTTCTTCCTTTTTAACTTAACCCCATTCTTCTCCTCCAGTGGAAAGTAGCTTCATCTCTAATGGTCTAATGGTTACTGACTAGGATAGCTCTCCAAGTGACTGGAGGTGTGAACCTTTCTGTTTATAAAGTCTTTGGATACTGGAAATGTCACCTAGGCCTTTTCTTCAGACAAAGAAAATTCTCTTGATAAAAACCAAATGTCCTCAGCTGGGGTTGCTAGATGAACCCATACATATATTTCTTTGTTTAACAAAGTAGGAATGAGTGATGAGAAATACATGTATTTTTGGCAAATAGGATAATATTTTGATAATTTTTGCTCTCTTAGTTATTTGAATATTCTGTCACATAGACACACTTCAAAATTAGGAATACAGGTTTCAACTCTTATCAATTGCAAACTAAAAGACATAAATAAATGTTTTTTTTGTACATTCTAATTAACCATTTCATTTGGTTTCTTTTATAGTTTTCTCGGCTTTCTATATTCTCATACTCACTTTCATAAAATAACTATTTTATTCACTCCAGTCACTAAAACTTATTCATAAAAATCATAGATGACATAATTACTCTGCCATATATGCTACATGTTCTGAAACTAATTTTAAAAGTAGTCCATCAATTGATCTTATGAGTTGTTCTATTTCTATACATTTGAAACAGTGCAGCATCCAGAATAACATTCCAATTCAGACTGTGAGGGTGGTTTCAACCTTTGTTCTGTTTGATCCATCAAGAGTAGTACAATGTTCATCAGTGAAGTGTTAAAAAATCATTCCTATTTCATTCAATGTTCCTTATGGATATCTTTAAAAAGATGCCTTGTGATTGGTCTTTTGCCATTTCATTTACTTGATATTGTATGCTTTTCAACACTTCCTTGCTATCACAACATCTAAAATTTCATAATTTAATAAAGACACATTTTTTTATAACAGAACATGAATCAGTGAAAGAAAGTCATCAACTTGCCCTTATCACACTTGCATTAGAGTCTTCAATGAACTTTTTTACAATTTTGTTGCACCTGCCAATCATTTTTGCAATTTCCAGTATTGTTTCATTTTTACTAGCTCTGAGACTATTAGACATTTTTCTTTATCAAATCAGCCTTATTATAATACTTCAGAAACAAAACATAGCAGTTAATTTGAGAATTCAACATTCAGAAAAATTCCTACAAATGGCTGTTATTTGTTTACAACAAAATAGCTTTCACCCTAACTGCACAGACAGCTATTTCATTCATTCAACAATTATTTAAATAATTTTCAAAACATGAAGTATATAATAACATGGGATATATTGGTAGTAGTTTTTCATTGACCAGACAAGGTGTCTTTTTTTTCTTTTAGGGATTTTACACAAGATAACAGTATGTGCAAGGATTGTTCATGTTTGAGCATTTTCAACCCTTAGTAGTCATTTTCAAGAATGGTACACAAAACAATCCCCTGTAAAATGTATTTTAAAAAGGTGAACAAATTCTCTGCTTGAGTAAAAATATTGCAGTTAGATTCAGCAATAAAACCAGCATTTATGTTAAACAAGAACAGCCATAATTGAAATTTTAAACTAATCTTAACAATACCAGATTTATAAGATTTTGATAAACACTACCAACAAAATTATCACTGCTAACAATATACTAATATCATTTATGAAATTGAAAAAACTGTCAGAGATTGTCATCTACTTATATTGTAACTAGTTTTAAATAATGTTATTTGATTTTTTTTTTAAATAAAAATAAACTTGATTTTGTTTTATATAATTCGGATTTTTTTTCGTTTTTGCAAATGAAGAAAGCAAAAGAAAGAGCAAAGCTGATATAAATAGCTTGAGAGATTAAGAGGGACAGTAGGATAATTTAACAATTTTTGGTTAAATATGGCTAACTTTTTGCAATTTACATGATAAAAATCAACATTTAATTATTACCTTTTTTTCAGATTTTGGGTGTATCTACATTCAACTTAGTCATGTTTTGTTGTTTTTTTTTTCACAATAAGGTCATACAATTATTTTATTCTTACAGCATTTTAAAATAACAGATTGACATAGTGATCATCAGCTATGTATGATTGATTTGTACATAAATAATCTTGTAATTGTTTATGAGTAGTTTACTTAGTAACACTGCCAGCCAGTGTTGTTTTTATAAACTTAGATCTGGGTTTTTCAATTATGCAATTGACAGGAGTTGCTTAACCACAGGGAGTATATACTTTCTGTGGTTAAGCAACTCCTGTCAGCAGTGGCCTCATCTTTTGGTGATGGATAAGTTTTCTCGTCCTATAGACTAGTGCATTCCAAATTGAGAAACTATCAGCAAATCTTTTCTTTCTATTTTAATTTATGAATGTAAACACTACTCATTGTTAAATTGTTAAAATTTTATTTTATAGTAAAATAAAGATTATTCAGTTGATTGATGAATATTTGATTCAATATGTTTAACACTTTTCTTCTTTCATGAAACTACATGAAAGTAAAAAATTGTCTTATTTCTAAATATTTGCTTTATACAAATTTTTTTAAATTGATTTTTTTTTAATTATTTGATTTAAATTGAACAACTCTGTATGAGTTTACTAATAATGTTTTCATTGCTATATGTTTCATGCTCTACTTTCTACTTTTCCTCAACAGGTGGATTATGAATTATTCAAAAATGTACATGACAAACATTAATGTGCTATCTGATTATAAAAGAAACCTTTTGAATAAAATTTAAAACTGGACAAATGAGTTATCTGGATGAAACTCATCCTTTTATCTGATAAAATCTAAGATTAATTTTTATATTATTTTTATAAGTATTGACTCATTTCTGGAAATTGTCTGAAACCAGTCTCACAACTTCTCTATTCAATTTTTGTAGTTATAATTTTCATCCTAGTTTTATCATTTTCAGCTATAAAATTAGATGGATATTGTTTGGCAAAGAGGAAGGTCAGAGCATTTCCTGATATCTGTGGTTAACTCAGAAAAGTTATAAAATTGTCTTAGATAAAGACCCTGCTTAAAACAAAAGGCAATACTTTTTATTACTTCAAAGCAAAAAAGGTGTGGTTCACAGACCATTTTGATTTTTTAAAGTAGAAAATAACATTGAAGTCAATGAATTTTCAACAATTCAACTAGAATTAAGGAGATAATATGATTTAATCAAATATGTATGGGTGTAGCTATTCATGCACACTAATTCAAGGTTGATTTATAAAATACACACTTTTAATACCCATTGTAATTTTTCATGTTTTTTTAAGTGATTCAGTTTTATTTTAAAATTAAATTTATATAAATATTGCCTTATGTAAATTGAAAGAGGAACCACTCTTTTTTTCAGAAAACTTTATTTTTTTACTACATCATGAAGAAGGAATCTTTTTTTGCTATCAAATCAAATCTTTTTTATTCTACATTGATAACATTAATCATTACTTATTTTGCATATTTACTAATATTCAAATAATATACACACTATTATAATTAATTATAGATTTGTTGCATGTAACATGTTGGAAGCAATCTAATATAAACAGATGTTAATGTACTCAGAAAAAAACTAAAAATGTACAAGTTTATTTTTAACAAATCTTAACTATTTATTTTAGAATATTAGAAATATTTTTTTATTATATTTTGTTTTTATTCAAAATAATTCTTTTCCATTAAAGTTATATGTAAGACATCCAATTGAAAAAAATATTTAAACTAATTAAAAAAGTGCACTTTTTGAAGCTTGTAAAATATCTTCTTAGTGATTTAATAAAAATAACTTATAAATAAAGAAATTTCATTTTATTATCTAAATAATAATTATATTTTAATGAATTAATTCTTTCAATGGAATACTATATCATTTTCTAAATTAACTGTATTAACAGGATATGCCAAAAGATATCGTCTTTTTTTCTGTAAAGTATTCAGTAAAAAAAAATAAATTAAAAAATGACAAGTAACAGGTTCAAAAAACTGGAAAAATATTGGAAGAATTCTTTGGCAACTAGGTCTCACTGATATACCTTTAAACTAGCTAGATGCAACCATATGTTCTATTCTAATAGTTTCTTTCTCACACTTCTCACTTGTGGAACTCCCTTCAAATTTCTTGCTTCAAAAATTTAAATGCAACATCATTTGTCATCTTCCATGTTCCTGAATCCTGCTCCTTTGTCTTTTTTTCTTTACTTTACCAAAGTTTTCTCATTTGCTTTAACTCCCCTGCCCCCATACATCCTAGTGGCATTATCACCTTGCTTGAAGTAAAATGATAAAAAAAAAAAATTCTCAAACATTTAAATCAAATGGAATTAACAACTGAAAACTTGTATGATGAAGATTATGATAATGAAAGTAATATGAAAGCAAAATGGTATACAAAAGTAAATTTTGAATATAAGGCCACATCTTTTTCTCTCTTATACATATTCTTTAATCTTGGTAATCAATGAGTAAATTTCTTCAGTTTGTTTCTGCAGCAATAGACAAAGATTGTCTCCCCTTGACCCCCCCCCAAAAAAAAGCAATAAAAATGAATTATTCACAAAAATAGAAAATAGTTACATGACATGACAAGACCCACACAACACATTATTAGGTGCGAAAGTTAATATCTCTTTTTTGCTCCAGGAAGTTAACGTATCAAGATATACAATTCAGGCTTGTGAGAAACCAAACAGACGAGTACAAAAATTAATACTTTTTGGTAACATAGTTTTGAAAGTAGATGTATGCTAAGTTTATATTAAGAATTTCAAATATAAAAAATATATATGCAAATGTTTTTATATGAAGACTTTTGTTTTATTTGAACTTTTCATATATTTATGTTGTTGTATGTTCATTCACTTTTAAATGAGGTTGATCTCTCATATCCATGCACAACCATTCAAAAGATATATAACTATTATAATAATGTCTGTGAACTATAGAACAAGAAAATTTAAATAAGAACTAATTAATTATAAACTATAACAAGTAACTACTTATAAATTTTTAAAAAATGCATTTTCTGGACATTATACATTTTCTTCTCAAATTGTTTTATATCTCATAATGCCTTGATTTAATTTTCCAGGGATTGGGGTCATCCAGTTATTATTATATGCTCATCATAAAATGTGCAATTTTTATTTAAATTTTCTTGTTCTATATTTATTTTTATAAATTTATGAATAAAAAAATTTGCATTCATAGTCATTTCTTTATAATGACAATTATTGCATCCTAAGAGAACTAGAAGTAGGATTTATTATTGGTGAACACAATCTTAATAATACAAGATATTAGATAACACTGTGCTGATGACAGACATAAAAATTAAATAGAAATTAAATTGCAAGAAATT
Source organism: Acanthosepion lycidas (assembly GCA_963932145.1). Taxonomy (NCBI): domain Eukaryota; kingdom Metazoa; phylum Mollusca; class Cephalopoda; order Sepiida; family Sepiidae; genus Acanthosepion; species Acanthosepion lycidas. Next base: position 10,092 of record CAWVQA010001440.1, on the reverse strand, counting down.
CTAGACAAGGGAGTAAAAGAAAGCATAAAGAAAGTACTAACCATCAATTGTAAGACAGGATGTATAGTTGTCAACAAGAGAAACAGTCAAAG